>CM042891.1:7646042-7885505 GCA_023653495.1 Melastoma candidum | reverse complement strand
TATTCAACCTTATAGAAGGGGGGGGGGGGGACATAGCTAGGGTTTCAGGTCTTTCAACATTTTTATAGCAGCTAAAGAACTAGAACCGTAGCTGCAAGTGGAGCCAGCACACAGACCACGCAAATCCTTCTTCTTCTTCTGTTACATTCCCAGTATTGGAAAAGAAAAGAAAAGAAAATGTAATATGGGGTGGGAGGGAGGGAGGGGGGGTTTGGGTTTGGGTTGGTGGTTTCCTTTAAGATTTTGGTTTACATTTTCGTGCTTAAGAAGGGTTGTCCCTTCCAGTATCTTATCTCACATTTGAGGGGAAACTTCCGGCGAGAGCACTGGCAGATGTGGCTTTTGTGGATGGCTGTTTGTGCGTCGTAGATGCGTCATTACTGACGGTTTCGTTATTCCTGCTGCTGGGTTTTGAGACCACTTAGTGATTTGGATTCAAAGAGGGAAGTGAACGGAAAGGAAGCGAGGTCGAAACTTCGGGGTGGTGGGGATCCTTTCAGAAGACAAAAACCAGCTTTTTTTTTTTAGCTGTCGTTTGATGCTTTTATGTGCATCGGGGGAGAAAAGCTGAGCTGTGGTTTCTGAGCATTCATGTCGTATTGAGAAAACCTGAAACTGTCATTAACCACCCAGTTTCGTAGTTGGAAGGCTATGATATCGATGGGGTAAGCCCCCGCCACGTCCAGACGCGGAGGAGGCCTACCAACCCTTGATCGCGACGCGTAAGAGCTTCTTCGATAATCCGAGAACCCGGAAGAAGCAAAGAGAAACATGAACGATCTCCCTCCTATTGAATCCGAAACAATTAGAGAGTTTCCTAGGAAACAACAAGGAATCTCTCCGAATGTTTAACAAGGAAACATCTAATTTTAAAACAATTAGAGAGTTTCCTTTTGATGGAACAAAACATCAAAATGCGGATGATGTTAAATCATTCCGGAATCAAAGAGGAAAGGAGGGGGTTGAAGTATGATATGATACGATCCTTGTTCGGTCAAACAATTTGTGTCATGGGGCCCATCAAAGTGCTGCATTGTAAAAGAACGTGTCAACTTCTTCTCCTTGAAGGATTTGAACGTTAATTACCCTGATTAGTTCCTCTCATACCGATCAATACACTACTACTACTACTATTATTGTTATTATAATTATTATATATTAAGATGTCTTAATCTCCAATCATTAAGACTGGCCCATCTCCAACCAGAATTGTGGGGATTCACCGAAATGCGGAGGAAATCTCCGAATTTGTCATACCGGGAAGAAATGAATAAACAAAGACTTAGGCTATTGGGAAAAAAATCAATCTCTTCCCATTTTCCACGTGTCGCTACCTACATATTGTCTTGTCTCCCTATGTTAAAAAAAACCACACACACACATATATATATGTTATTATAGAGTTTGAGTCAGAGGAGGTCCAACCATACACGTTACAATGATTAAGCTTTTGCAAATGGTCTGATGCTAAGTAAGGAACATTTAATCAGGGCTGATTACATTGACCCGGAGGAGGAGGAGTTGGTCAGAAATGACCCCACTAATTTTGAAATGGTCATAATGAAAGTCTCTTGTGTAAAACATATTTTACTTGGTTTGGTCTCCTCGATTTCACCGGCAAATTTGAGGATTGTTCGGCCACATTTTAGAGGAGTGAGACTTGTGATTGTAAGTGATCTCTCTCGGGATTCATGAGTCCATTTTTTTTTAATATTAATAATATTCGTGACAAATATTCAAACCTCAAATGAAGAAAATCATGATTGTTGCACTAAGTTTGTTCGAATTTACAAAACCCATTTGGTTGGCCTACGAGGAAAGAAGGGTGTTATTTCCATTCAATAACCTTATCTTGTGTTTTTGCTTATATTATATTTTTAGTCTATTTTAAGGAGACAGCAACCAAAGCATACTAATCCTCCCACTCGATTGCTTATTGATTTTAGTGCTTCAGGAGGACACTCGATTGTTATCCCCTCCCGGTTTCGAAACCAATTAACGCATAAAAGAAAAGAAAATAGATAGCAATAAATATCATTTCATGTCGATATCAGTCATGAAGGCCAATCTGATGACGACACGACACATGAAACGCTTCCTTTTAAAGTTAATCCCAACATGTGGTGGAGTTAACATTGCTTTGCGTTTCATTTGACACGGTATAAACGCACTCTTTACTTTGCTTCGTTCTTTTGTCCCATCAAATCCAAAATATTCAAAGTGATTGGGCTTACTTTTCCGGGGAGGAGGGTTAAGGCAAAGGGTGTGTTCGAGGTCGGCCGAGGGAAACGAAATGAAAGGACAGGCCTCGACGGTTGAAATAACGATGTCGGCCTCCCTTTTTCATTGGAGGGGGATTTGAGATTTGCCTCCCAGGGAAATATTCGCGAGACCCGATATCAAGAAAAAGAAGAGGAGCTTTTTCTCATGTGTTTATGTTTTTTGTGTGTGTGTGTGTTGTTTGGTGGGAGGCGCTTTAGCTTTTGTGTCTCTTGTCTGTTGCAAAAATGGAGTAGCCGAAAAATCTTCTCAGATAGAGTTTTGACCAGGATCTTATTATTATTATTATTATTACAGAAAGGAAAGAGGACAAAGACAAGATAAAATGGCCGACATCATATCCTCGTCTGCATTCCCTCATAATATATTGTTGTAATAAAACCTTACCACATTTGACAACATTTTTGGGAGGTTATGTTTAGAGGATGGGACCAACCCTAGGGACACTTGATCATATCCATGTGAAAACCTTACTCGGGATACATATATAAAAAGACCCTAGAATAACACTAAGACCCTATTGAAGAGTACATGTTTCAACTTCTTCTAACCCTAGTAGAGAGGAGCTTCACATTGTTTAATGGATAAGCACAAAAGAAAAGATGATCTTGACTTTTGGGTGCACTTGTGGGGTGTGGTGAAAGCGTGTTTGTGTGTGTGTGTATTATTTATTTCTCTTTTTTCCTTTGAGGTTGCCAAAGAGGGAATAATAACGAATCATGTTGGGGGAGGTGAAATGATGGTTTAACTTATTGAAAGACAATGGCTTCCTTTTAAGATTGTAGGAAGATACTCTCCTTCTCCATCTCATCTTTCCACCACCGCCCAGCCCCTACCCCCCCACCTCTCTCCCTCTCCCTCTCCTTTACTTTTTAAAGATTATGTGTGTGTTTTCTTATGAAGAAAATCAAACGACAGTGGGAATCGGGAACAGTTACCTTGTTTGTACTCACTAACCCCATAAAAACAAACAAATCTACTCTTGCTGGGGTTAGGGGCGTGATTTTTTAAACTAAATTTTGTGGGGTTTGCTACAAGCAAATGTAGAAAAGCTTTAATTTAGAGGTTTTTTAGACGGGAGGAGGGCGAGTGACTCGTTCACTTCTCAATTTCCCAACAATGGCTTTCTTGTGTATCATGTCGGAAGTGGGAAGAGGGGTGGAGATGCTATGTGACTTTTCAAATGGCGGTCGGAAAGCCAAAAGTATTGGGAAGAGGAGGGGAATTGATTGTAGTAGTCCTCCTCCTCATCATCCCCCTCCTACTTTCTTTCTTTCTTTCTTTTACCATGCAATTATTCACAGCAAAAAAGGACCCTCCCCCCCTCTCCCCCACTTGGATCGTAATTCAATAATTTAACCCGCCCCATCTATATCGTACAAAAAATGATATAAAAAAGAGGTTTTGAAACTCTAGGGGGACCAGCCCCCCCTCGAATCATTGGTTGGTTCTTCCTTCCTCTGCCCCAACCCTTCTTCCAATTACCCAAAAAAAAAATGAAAATGAAAGTTGAATTTATTGTATGCATGGCGTACATACATATGATTCAACTCAACATCAATTATTTCACGATGAGCAACTGAATTGTCGTATTTATGAACGATGATGTGGTTGGGGTTAAACCCTACAGGACAGCTGAACCAACCATATAACCTTGCAGTGGGTTTGGGTGTTAAAATAGTATAGGAGGAGGACATGGGGGGGGGGACAAAAGCTTATGTCTGTCACATGGGGAAGAAGAGATTCGTGGCTGGGCTCCTCGTTCCAAGAACAAGAAGCCCTTCCCGGCATCTGAGCCCCTTGATGGAGAACAAGGACACAAGTGGGTTTGCGAGATCCGGGAGCCCAACAACAAGTCCAGGACCTGGCTCATAATATCCAAATCCTTTAATCAGCTCGTAAGACCGGCCGACGGATGGAACTTGCAGATTACGACTGCCAGAAAAGCGGCGGCACTCTGGCTATCCCAAGCCATTGACGGAACAGCGCGCCGCCGGTTAATGATTAATTTCAGAATTAGTTTGGAGGTCTATAGAGAGTCATGTTCATATACAAAGAAGGCTGAACGAAAATGAAAAGGAAGGGCGAATGTTTCACACCGTGCTTCTGAAGCCGAGGTGGACGACCTCCTTGAGAGCCCGTCCGTAACACATCCGCAAACCCATACACGTCCGTCGCGTGTATCGTTTGCCGTAGTTTACATGTCAAAAGTATACCAAGAGCACGGATAAGCATGCACTCATCGAAGACCACGTATGTATCATTTGTAATTTTTGACAGATCTTTTGATACAGTCTAAACATTACCGAAGCTACGTGCGGCCTTAGAACCAATATGCAGCTGAGGGACTCGATGAACGAATTGATCGAAGCAAGGAAAACGCTCACCAGTCATCGACAAATGTTGCTTACTCACATTGGTTGCTTAACATGCACGGAGAGGCGCCGAAGAAGTGCATCCCAGGGGCACGAAACGGAAAAGGAGGTAGAGGGAGGGCTTCAACCCCTGTTTCTGTTGTTACGGGGAATGATCTGCCATCCTCTCCTCCTCTGATGCGACGACATCATAAAACACCTGCGTTCCTAGAGAAGGCATTAGGTTAACTAGACACAGCCACACGATGGCTTTTATGCCCTCGGCGGAGGGCGAGAGGACCAGACGAGCACTTGACCAGCTTCAACTCACCCTGGCCGGGACCTTTCACGGGGGCCAGTGTTGACGTGAAAAGTTGGTCGTAACACGTATCGAATTACATGACGGAGAATGTGTGTATACATACAGTCGTAGCAGATTTTTCCGTTTTCTTATTACAAGAAAAACCAAATAACAAGGATTGCAGATGGAACAACATGTGCAAATAAATGAAGAAGACTGTTTTATAAATGAAACAGAGCAAGCCATTGCAAAACAACAAATGTCGATGCACAAACTATTACCGGGAGGTCAGAACAACTACGACGACGGCCTCCTTTACTGTAATCTGCTCTCTCTCTCTATTCACAAACCCTGTCTTGACAATAACTACATTGTCAATTTTGACGACTCTCACTTTCTTGTCGGGAATTGTTTGATGGGCGAAACTCTCATTCGGCGGCGCAACACTACCCGATCCCCCTTCAGCCGTCAGCCCTCCGCTCCTCGACATGCCCGTCTATGTCACCTTAAGTTCTTCGAAATCTACAACAAGCTGGCCCCGTCATCAAACTAGTCTCCTAACCACACATGCTGCAAAACTAAATCAACTTGATTTCCCTTTCCCCGGTCGCAGTCTAGAGCCAACCACCCCATTCTATATCATTCGTTCGGATGTAATGTTCTTTTTGTCGATGATTTCTTTCGGTACTCGTGGGTTTTCCTTCTTCTCCGTCTGAAAAACTCAAGTTTTGATCACTTTCAAGCATTTATTCATCTCATTCAAAAATCACTTTTCTTAACAAATTCAAACATTCCACCGTGACAATTGTGGAGAATATGTAAACCTCGAGTTCGGTTAATTCTTATCTCTACAACTCTCCTGCCCATACATCTCGCAACGAAACGATATCGCCAGAAGAAAACATCATGGTCACTTAAACGATCACACTCATACGATCAAACTTTATTCTCACTTACCATCTCTCTCGCAATTCTACTGAAACTAAGTATCGAGGATTTTCCCATGTCGTTGTCAAAACAACTTGGCTTAAGAACTCCAACAACTACTATCTCGACCAAATGCTAGTGTGTTGCAACAACCTTGGAGCTACCTATCTTGTAGAAAGTCCAATCCAACACGCTGCGCCGAACATGTGGACATTGATGATTACCATTTTATTCGGGAAAAGGTAATCAATCCTAAGAGAAGTCATTGTTAAGTATATATCTATCAAGCAGCTAAAGAGCAGACCTTCTCACCAAGAATATCTTGGGAGCACACTTGGAAGACCAACATTGTAGTCTCATGCTTCGGATGACGCATGAGGTTAAAGGAGGCATGTTAGCGGATCTCCATCTCGCACAACATAATGAGATGAGAACCAACATTGAAGACTCTCCTTATTCAGTTCTGTATTTATTCATCTCCCTTGGAGTCTATGAAGACTTCCTATGAATTTCTTCCTATAATTAGCAATACATCATTCTCCTTCTTCAATCGAATTTGTTCACGAGTTACATCTAATAAAATCTCTTCTTTAAGTGTTTTAGTGTCATGGCTTCAAATAGCACCTTCGAAGGAATTTGAAGATGTCGTTATTTTATAGCATTGTATTTTCAATGTCGCGATCTAAAGTAATGTCGCGATCTAAAGTAATTATATAAGAGAAAATTAGAACTGTATTTATCAATTTTTAAAAAATTAATAGTATTGCTATGGTTAGCATAGAGGGTATGATTTGACATGTTAAAAGAATGACGTGGCTTTTGCTAAATGGGTTTAATGAATTTAACAATCCATTGATATGTTTTAAATTATTAAAATGGTAACAAACATGAAGGTAAAGGTGGGGTGGGGGGGGCCCAAGGGAATCGCGCCAAAAGCGTCCCCCTTTTTGGGGAAACGAAAGAAAAGAAAAGGAAAAGGAGAGTGTAGATTATTTTTAATTATTGGGTTTGCTTTTTTGCATTTTATGCCTCGGAAATTGGGGTTCAAAGTTCACGTGAGGGTTGTGACTGTCTGTCGTAATCCCTTTGTGGGGACCGCGTGGCTTACTCCAATGATTGCAGTTTTTCGAGCAATTGCTGGATGTGACACTACTTCTCTCTTCCCCCCTCGTAAATATCAGGCTTTGCAACATTCAAAGTACAAATGATCCGAATTGATACGGTTTTCTTCCGAAGCAAATAGTTACAAAAAGATCGATTGGCTGAATGTCACGTGGAGGCAGGGCTAATCATTTCGTGAGGTTACCAGACGATGTTGTATTGACAAAGGCCAAGCCAGGAGGAGGTGGTGCAAAGTCTTGGACTATCAATGATGCTCCACCCCCCCCCCCCGCCCTTCTTACCAATCTCACTACGAATCAGTCAGTCAATTTGACACCCCCTCGCCCGTGAGTGTAATGCATTCAAATGTCTTTTCCTGCCAATATATATACTAAATGAAGGAAACAATATATTTTCTTTCCTCGACAAAAATGGTGAAGGAAAAAGGGGATCCGATTCGATTACGACTGATCGTCAGAGATAATCGGACAACAACATGAATCGAAACAAACATCTTTCTTCGTACATTCGTGTTTTTCTTTTGGGTCTTAATGTCGGTTAAGGTAGGGAGGGCGGAAATATCTAAGACAAAGTAATTGCCTCGGCGCAACATCATCAACATTCACAGTCAATTCCCTTCCCTCCCACCACCACCCCCCCCCCCCCCCCCCCCAAAAAAAAAAAAAACACGAATCGAAACCGGCGGGGTCGACGGGGAGGAGGAAGCATGAAAAGTCGCCGCCTTTTCAACCCCTTCCCGACTTAAACCCAAAACCCAGAAAAACCCACCTCTCCAAACTTTTCGATTTCCCCAAAAGCTCTCTCGTTTCCTGCCCTTCCCGAGGCCTTGTCCCCCTTTAAAGAACAGGGGCAGCAAGCGGGATCGTTTTGGGTTGGTGGGTCACCTTCCGATTGCTTTATATACGTCATATATATTTGGCATCGGCGGCAGTGGAATCTGCGTTTGCTGCTGTTGTTGCATTAGTTTAGCATTAGCGTTAGCGTACCCTACTCCTTTGTCTTTCCCACGCTGATTCGCGCGCTCTTCTGATCTGTATAAAGCTGGGGGAAGAGTGTCGGACCCTGCTTTTTGTTTGGACCATCGGCGATACGTAAAAGCTGCACTCCTTGGGTTGTCAAGGGATTCCTCCCCAAGCGAAACGAAACCCTCGTGCCCCCCCCCCCCCCTCCTTACTCTCAATCACCGGGTGAGTTTTTGTTTTTCCTTTCTTCTTTTTTTTTGGTTCTTGATTCTTGCCTTTTTTTATTGTTGGTTGTGGCTTTCTGCGGGCAGTTGGTTGTCTTCATCGTCGTTTTTCTTTGCGGAATGCTGCTTTTTTTGGTCCCCCGGGGGGAAGGGGAAGGGGAAGGGGGAGGGGGGGAATGATTCATGGTTCGTGGGTGATCACGAGATTCTGTTTTGCTGGTGTGTGGGGAAGATTGTTGAGGAGAATTGTTTATGTCTGTGCATGTAGGATTGTCTTGTGGTCCTGTTTTTTAGGTTTAAGGATCGGCTCCTTGGATATCCCTGAGACTATGCTCTGTATTTTGGACTTTAACTTGGTCGCCTGGTGATGGACTTGGCCCTTTACTTGTCTGGGTGATCCTAGCATTTTCTTCTGACTATAGATAATGTAGTAGCTATGTAGATCGTAGCATTTTCTTCTGACCATGGGTAATGTAGTAGCTATGTAGATCGTAGCATTTTCTTCTGACCATGGGTAATGTAGTAGCTATGTATCCTTCGTAGACATGATATAGAACTCTCGTCTTGAGATAGCATGCCTTGAAATTTGATATTGTGTTTCAATCTGTTTATGGACCTGTGGATGCTTTGAATTGGCTGACCTGCTCTGGCCAAGATATAATATCCCTGCATTGTCGAGAATGTCCGCCGATTGCAAATCTTCTCATAAAAAAGTCATGACTTGGTTTACTACTCATCAACTGATTTCACCACTCCAGGATTTTAGCGTGCATTTACTTTGAAAAAATAGGAAGCCTCCCTGCTTATGTATTTGCATGGGAAGAAGCTGCGACAAGATTGCTTTTGCAATACACCTCATCCTTCTTCCCTATCTGAGCGTCTGTTATAAGGATCTGAAAGGGGTAGGATCTGAAAGTAATTTTCGTGAATTAGACCTCAGTATCTGTTTTGGAAGTGACGACACTGGCCTAGAGGAGAAGTATTTAACTTTTTAAATTTTGGTCTTGTGTCCTCTTTTTAAGATATGTCACAACTCTCGAAACAAGTTTGCGCCCTGGAAATAAATGCTGAAATGAGTGGTTGTAAATAAATGCTGAAATAAGTTTGTCTAATTTAGGAATTAGTTTTACTTCCCACCTGTTTTATGTATTTTTAATATTTTCAGGCTT
Source organism: Melastoma candidum (assembly GCA_023653495.1). Lineage (NCBI taxonomy): Eukaryota > Viridiplantae > Streptophyta > Magnoliopsida > Myrtales > Melastomataceae > Melastoma > Melastoma candidum. The sequence continues at coordinate 7,876,166 of CM042891.1, read as the reverse complement.
ATTTTGAATTTTTCTCACAAGGAAGGGGTTTTAAGTATATGGAAGGGGTTTTTAGTGCTTCCCATGTTGGATTCCACTTCAAGTAGCACTCAACATAACTCTTGAAATTGTTATGATACGCTTATCCATCGGCATTGTCAATATAATTTTGCATTTTTCTCTTTCAGTGTTTCATGCTATCTGATTAGGGGTGCAATTTATACTGAGACCTTCTATGATGTACTCGGTGTGAGTGTAATATTTCTTTGCTTGTGTAGGCCGTAAACCCAAATGGACAATGATCTCTACGTGGGGCAGCAGGTTCCATCTGGCATCCTGAAAAGTGTGACTTTTGGAGTTCTAACTAGTAGAGAAGCTGTGAGTTTCTATTTCTTAAGATTTGTTGGAAAATATGGTTTTTCTAAAGTTAGCAGATAAATTTCCATCCGAGCGTATGACTGCTTAGCATACATAGAAGTTACATAAAGTATAATATTTTCATACATAGCAATCATATAGAGCAAGTAAACCAATTGTCAAGATAAAATTTATTCTGGGGAAGATTAACTTCTAACCAGATGTACTTTTCTTTTTGCGGTTAAAAGTCTTGTTTTTGTGCCTTTGCACATGGTTTAACCTGGGCGGATGGTTCGTAAAATGACAGAAGGCTTAAATAAGGACACATATTATAGATTAATTTCATGTGCCATGATATAGAAACAAAGATCATTGAACTGGATACCAGTCAAGACTATCATATGATGCTTGATCTAATTTTAGAGTGTAGAACAACTAACTGATATCCTGAGTTGCAAGAACTTCTCTCATTTCTTTTTCTCTTGTTCTCACATCAAACTTGCAAGATCTCAAAACTCTCTTTCTACTTTCCTTTTTGTTCGTTTTGTAATGCAATGAAATTTTTTAGTCTTGTCAAAGGTTTTTTGTGGCTATAATCCTGTTTACTCTGGAATAAAATCTTTAATTTTAATTTTGACAGGAGAAGTTGTCGACTATATCAATCGAGTCATTGAGTGAGGTTAATGATCCTAGGCTGGGATTGCCAAATAGTTCTTCGGTTTGCTCCAGTTGTAGTGCTAAAGATTTAAGACGTTGTGAAGGTACTGATGATAAGCTTGCCTAAAAGTCTTTCTTGATCCTTCAGTTTATTACTTCGTTCTCTGCATAATTGAATATCCGATTTGTCGTTCCATAATTTCATACCAGGTCATTATGGGAGTATCAAATTTCCATGCAACATAGTTCATCCATATTTTCTGTCGGAAATTACCAAAATTCTTAATAAAGTTTGCCCAGGGTGCAGATCTCTCAGGGAAGATTCAAGAAGTAAGGTATGTTGGCTCATGTTGCTAGCTTTCACCGAATGGTGATGTTGAGAAGATTTTTTTTTTCTACCACCTCCCTCTTCTTAAATTAGATATAGATGCTTTAGCATGAATATATTTGTCGGTGTGATCCTTCCTTTGCTCAACTTATGGTGCTCGTAGCTTTTTATTCTAACCAACAATTGTTAGTGATATTCATCACCTATTACTTATTCAGTTCTTGTTTCCTTACATGCACCAGAAAAAGAACTCAACAGTTGGGCTCAGTGGTTGTAAATACTGTCTCGTAAGTTGAATTCTATCTTTCTTGTTTATGTATCTGTGTTAATAGCTATGAAAGTTCATACTTAGTAAATTATGGCTTATTGTATGCAGAGAAGTCTGGTCGATTGGTATCCTCCCGCCAAATTTAAAGTTTCATCTAAGGAGCTATTCCGCAGGACTGCTATTGTGGTAGAGATAGACGAAAAGTTCCGGGGAAAGCTCCACCGAAAATTGGGGAAGAGGGTTCTACCTTCTGATTATTGGGATTTCATACCAATTGATGACGAGCAAGACGAAAATTCATCGAAACCAAACAAACGTGTACTAACACATGCTCAGGTACTAATTTGAACTGTTTCTAGGTTCTTATTTTGATAGATTCTCAGTCCACTTTTCTTTGCATTTTTGTTTGATATATTTGTGTGATGCTTATGGCTGTTATCATTTCGATGGACATCTCACTGTCCAACATTTGTGTCCGGCTAGGGTCTGGGCGTGCACATTAAGCTGCACATGGTTGGAGCTATAGAAGCTTTAATCTTTGGGGACATTTTGGAATTAATGGTTAGGTCATGACGTGTAACTTGCATATCTGGTTTCTTTTCCACATTTTAAATTTATTTTCTTCTTATGAGGGTCCATTCCCTAAAAGTCACAAATCAGAACAATCAGCATTGAATGTAAATGCAAGCCTTAAGACCTTCCATTTTTGGTCTTCAACCCCTTGAATTGATCCTTTCCTCACTTTCAATTGCATCTTCCGTCGGTGGCTACTAAACTTTGAATTGAATCATAAAGTTTTGATATCATTTTATTTCAGGTTCATTACTTGCTGAAAGATGTAGACCCGAGTATAATCCAGAAATTTCTCCCAAATGCAAGTGCTCTTTTTGTCAGGTGCTTCCCTGTGACACCAAATTGTCATCGGGTCACAGAAGTGGGCCACACAATTTCTCATGGGCAACGACTAATATTTGTAAGCAGTCAATCAAAATACGTTCGTTATATTTCTTTTTGGTTTTCTCAGGGTTCATTGATTGAAGAATATTCATAATACTGGTGTGAAATGGCAAGCTGTTAAACTTACCTTGATATTTGGAGATAATTTGTGTGTAGGATGATCGTACCAGGGCCTACAGAAAACTAGTGGACTTTCGGGGTTCCGCAAATGAGCTGAGCTGTCGTGTTCTGGAATGTCTTAAAACTTCGAAGGTGAACCATTCATTTTCCTTGCCTTTTTTATTGTTTGTATCTGGAGGATGCTTGTTTGCTATTTAACTTGTTTATGAATCGTGGCAGCTGAACCCAGATAGGCAATCAGTTACAGAATCAGTATTCCAGCAAAAGAAGAATAGCCGAGATGTAGACTTTGGGTCCTCCGGCCTGAGGTTTATGAAGGATGGTGTTCTTGGAAAACGGAGTGACCACTGTTTTCGCATGGTGGTAACTGGCAATCCGAACATCAAGGTGAATGAAGTTGGAATACCATGCGAAGTTGCGGAGAGGTTGCAGATATCCGAGACAGTTACTCGTTGGAATATTGAAAAGCTGAGAGACTTCTGCAGTCCTCAGTTTTTTGAGATGGGGGAGATACGGGTTAAAAGGAAAGGGAGGCTGGCTGTTCTCCGCGATGTTGAAGACTTGATGTTAGGTGATATAGTGCTAAGGCCTCTGAATGATGGAGATATAGCGTTAATCAATAGACCACCTTCCATACATCAACACTCTCACGTTGCGTTAAACGTTAAAATCCTACCTCAACCCTCTGCTGTCTCAGTAAATCCCATTGTTTGTTTGCCACTTCGAGGCGACTTCGATGGGGATTGTATTCATGGCTATGTGCCCCAATCTGTCGATGCGAAGGTAGAGCTCAAAGAGCTTGTGGCTCTAGACAGGCAGCTGTTAAATGGGCAGAGTGGTAGGAATCTTCTTTCGTTAGGTCAAGATAGTTTACTTGCTGCACATCTGATACTAGAAGATGGTGTATTGTTGGGTCGTTTCCAAATGCAGCAGCTTCAAATGTTTTGTCCTCAAGGGTTGCCAGCACCAGCCCTTATCAAGGCGCCTTCACTGGGTGCTATGGCCTGGACGGGGAAGCAGTTATTTGGCATGCTTCTGCCTCTTGATTTTGAATGGCGGTCTTTATTTGAGGACTGCTACATAAGGGATGGGGAAATAATTTCTTCTGAAGGATCCACTTGGCTTAGGCATGTGGGTGATAATATCTTTCAACGGCTCATTCAGTTTAGCAAGGGAAAAGTTCTTGACTTTCTGCATTCTTCTCAGGAAGTTCTTTGTGAGTGGTTGTCTATGAGAGGATTCAGCGTCTCTCTCTCAGACATGTATTTGTCTGCAGATGCACGTTCAAGGAAAAACATGCTAGATGAAATGTTCTCTGGTTTACAAGAAGCATACGAAGCATGCAACATCAGACAGTTGATGGTGAACTCATCACGTGTTTTTTTGGCTGGAGATAGTGAAGATGATTACAATATGATAGCATTTGAACCAGCGCGATTGTCGTATGAGAAACAGAAATCTACAGTCCTTAGTCAAGTGTCCATTGATGCTTTCCGACGAGTTTTCCGAGATGTGCAAAATCTGGTTTACCGATATGCAAGTAAAGATAATTCGATGCTGTATATGTTTAGTTCAGGGAGCAAAGGAAATCTGCTAAGAATTGTCCAGCACAGCATGTGCATAGGTCTGCAGCACTCCTTAGTTCCTTTGCCGTTCTACATTCCCCCCCAGCTCTCTTGTGCCTCGTGGAACAATCACAAGAAGGTCAATTTGGATTACTTGTGTGAGGATTTTGATTATCCCAAGTCTTTCATCCCATATGGAGTAGTGGAGAGTTCCTTCCTCTCTGGTTTAAATCCTCTAGAGTGCTTTGTTCATTCAGTGACTAATAGAGCTAGTTCTTTTAGCGAGAATGCTGAAGTCCCAGGAACGTTGCATCGGAAACTCATGTTCTTCTTGCGAGATTTGTACGTTGCTTATGATGGGACTGTCAGAAGCTCGTATGGGAACCAGGTTATAGAATTTTCCTATAATTTGGAGGACCCAGATACCTCCCATGAACATGATGCATCCATAGATATAGTTAATTGTAGAGAAGCATTAGAAGGTCAACCAGTCGGTCCAATGTCCGCTTGTGCATTTTCGGAAGCTGCATATAGTGCCTTGGATCAGCCTATCAGTCTTCTTGAATCCTCTCCATTACTAAATCTCAAGGTGATCTATCATTTTCATCAGACTTATGATTTGGATTAATGCTAGTTTCTTGGTTTTGTTCAGATTGTACCATTGTGCAAGTCAACAAGCATTCAAAAGTCAGCTTGCAATTCACATGTTTTCGTGCATGTTCAGAATGTACTGGAGTGTGGTTCTAAGAAAAGCAACTCTGGCCGGACCATGTCATTGTATCTTTCTGAGAAGCTGGGCAAGAAGAGACATGGGTTTGAATATGGTGCCTTAGAAATTAAAGACTTTCTGGAGAGGTTACAGTTTTCAGCTATTGTGTCAGCAGTGTCCATTATGTAAGCACACGACTATTTCCTCTCCTCAGCCCACTTATACCCAATTTATTATTTCATTTCTTTTCATCTACCCCTACTCTTTGCTAGTCGTTGTCTGGGTTCTTTGAATATGAAACTTTCTTCTGTTATTTACTAGGTTTTCTCCTGACTCTGCAAAGAATACCCATCTGAGTCCTTGGATTTGTCATTTCCAAATGCGCAAGGTACTAATGTCACTAAAAATTATTGACTCCACTGTTTAGAATGCAATTAGTCACAAGAAGTTTTCCTTTCCAGGACATACTTATAAGCGAAGGATTGAAAGTGAATACCATTGTGGATTCTCTACAGAGAAATTATAATTCTTTGGCTGGCACAAAAGTTAGCCACCCAACACTGCAGGTTTGCGGCAAGTATGTCACTCTTGAAAGCTGACGAACCTCTGGATGTTCCATTAGGCTTCTGTTTTTGTTTCTGAGTGATTGTATTGAGCTGTCTGTACTTATCTGTGATAAATACAAATCTAAGCTGCTGTTCTCGAGTCTTGCAAAAGATAGGTCTGGTGACCAGATTTTTTCCAGAGGGATGCAGCAATTTCTTCTCCAGAATTGATCTTGTGCTACTGAATTTAATTGGATTGTTCTCAATTACTACCTTGATGTTTTCCAATCTTTCATGATGGGATGTGTTTGCATCATTTATTCTATATTTCCTTAATGACACATAAAGAGATTGAACAGTTGAAATCATGTCTATCAACTACTTTCCTCCGATAACTTTGGCTGCGATAAAATGGTTTCACTTGGCATATTGGGTATTCACATATACTTGTTCTTCTATTGTCCATGTTTCAATTCTGTAGTTCCGTGGCTCGGTAACTGCGAGAAATCATTACCATGCAATTGTGTTTAAATTAATTATTACAAATTATCCCTTATTGGCCCTTGCAGGTTCTGTTCGAGCTGTGCATCCAATTTTTGTATAACAGTGTCTACAATTGAAAACTCCAAGTTCTTCAAGACGTTGAAAGTTGTTCGCCAGTTTGTAATTCCTTTCCTTCTTGGAACAGTGATCAGAGGTAGTACGCATTTTCCTGACTCATGTAAATCAAATGCCCTTAAATGACATCCTTCACCCTTTTGGGAAAAGGAAGCTTTTTTTTTTTCTATTTTTTGGTTGTTTAATCTATTACTTTTATATATATGTCACATCATAACTTATCAATCAGGGTTCCCTGAGATTAAAAGGGTGGATATTTTGTGGAGTGAAAAGGAGGGTACAGACAGATTCAATCATAGGAAGTCTGGCGAACCCTATTTGAAGGTTTTAATGTCTGCACAATCTGAAAAGAAGATGCTTTGGAGCATTCTTATGAATCATTGCATTCGGATTATGGACATGATTGATTGGTCTCGTAGCCACCCGGACAACATCCGCGAGTTTTCTTTGGCTTATGGGGTCGATGCAGGATGGCAGCATTTTCTCAATGTGAGTTCTCCAACTCTCTTTTCCCTTAAAACAACGTACCAGTTATCTTGCACTTATATCACTTTACTACTCTTTTCAGAGTCTGCAGTCTGCTGTATCTGATACTGGAAAATCTATTCTTCGCGAGCATATGGTTCTTCTGGCTGATAGCCTGTCGGCAACTGGAGAGTTTGTGCCTCTAAATGCGAAGGGCATGGCTCGCCAAAAAGAAGTCTCTTCTATAACGTCACCTTTTGTGCAAGCATGCTTTTCTGTAAGTTCAAGATAGGATGGATTTCTTCTTATTTTCTATATCTTTCTTTTGTCGGGACACTTTGATGGTAGTATATTTCTTTCTACGTTGCAGAGCCCCGGCTCCTGTTTTATAAAAGCGGCAAAGGCTGGTTCAACTGATAAGCTTCAAGGAAGTTTAGATGCCCTTGCATGGGGGCTAAGACCCAGTGGGATAGGTGGAGTGTTCCAAATTTTATACTCTGCTAAGGTACCGTCTTCAATAATACCGGAACTTGTAGGGAGTTATAAGGGAAAATAAGGTCCTGGTCTTGGATGTAGTAACGATTTTATTTGAAGATGCTGAATTTGTTGAGCTTTGAAAGGAATGGAGAGATCATATTAAGTCCTTATAGCAGATAATTACGTGTAAATAAAACAAGCGTTGTTCATATGATTTTTAACTTTTTATACTTACATATTCAAGCGCGTTTCTTTCCTAAAATGGTGCATCTGCTAAAACGATCTTATTTCTGCTGAATTACTTTCCCGCTTCTTTCTTGGGGGATTGGTTTTTTATTTAGTTTGTGAAGTTGGTTCTAGTAGTAATACTGATCTTTTGCCGAGTTGTTCTTTTTATTAGGGCCATCAGATCGAAAAGCCTAAAAGCATCTACGACATCTTGGCGAGCCAAGTTGGTTTAACCCAACTCAGTCGCAATTGGGAGACCCTTAATGTCAAGGACCTCATGCCAGTTGAACACATTGATACTGACCGCACGACTGCTTTAGCTGGGAATGCCGCGAAAGTTTTCAAGAAACTGTCCATAAGCAAGTCATTTCTTCGAAGATATATTACATTTAATGACGTTATGAGGCTTTCACGGGCACTTAGATTCATACTGAACAAGTATGTTCCATATGGCTCTTCCTTTTTGGTATGATCTTCGATGCATCTTTACCTAGAGATTTCACAATCTTAGTATTCTCTGTTATGGCATTGATGCAGGTACAAGGATCCAGAGAATGATGACCATTGCGTAGGGGATAAAGATGGGTCGATACTGATGATGGCTTTGAGGTTTCACCCCCGATATGATGAAAAGATTGGCTGTGGGGTCAAAGAGATAAAGGTACTACGGAGTTACTAGTTGTTTATATGGTACGCTATGAGATCCTGTTTAAACTGGGGAATGCAAGATGCTTGAAGCATCCGTGCAGACATATAGCAAGCAAACATTGCCGTTGAGTAGAGCAGAGTGCATAGGCATATAGATTGACCTTTCTTTAGCAGTTGGAGCCATATGACATGCCTGATGGAAATTTCACCCGATGAGACCATCAGAGGTCTTGTGGAGTGGCTTAATTCCAGTCCACCTAGTGACATTTTTGTGACCTCGACTGTCATTGGTAGTCAGAATGATTGTCCAAAATGTGAAATTGGGAATGAAGTAACTAAAATGTATGTGCCTAATATTTTTGCAGGTTGGGTATCACCAGGAGCACAACTCCCCTTGCTTTAAGCTGGTGAGAAAGGATGGGTCGGTGGAGGACTTCTCGTACCACAAGTGTGTACACGGCGCTCTTGAGGTGATTGCCCCGTCAAAGGTACCGACTTATAGAATGAGAATGAGAAGGGATGCATCTCCACAAAACTGAGCACGCACCCCCTTGCTGCTTCCCCCTCCAGGAATTTTGCATTATCATCTACTAGAACGGGACCATTTTCGACCAGGTTAGGAATAAGGTAGTCGCCCCTTTTTTTATATTGTCCTCTTCCCATAAGCCTCTTTTTGCTCCTTCTACTCGATCTCCTTTTCCTCTCGACATCTGCTGATTAACAAATGGCGGGGGGAGAAGGGGGTCCAGTCGAAGCAGCAACGAGATGCTGTCCTCCTCTATCCATCGTCTGTTTTTTTCCTTTACCCTTTTATCCCGGAGGGTTGCCTTTAACAACACTCTTGAACAAAATTATGCTGATGGTGTTGGTATTGACCCACCCCTCCTCCATCCATCCATCCATCCATCCTTGTGCGTGTTTCTTTTGTGCATTATTGAGTTCATGAAGACGATGGGGTAGGATGTATGTATGTAGCAGTAATCTGGGGAGACAATTGACTCGAGGGAGGGAGGGAGGGATGTCCATCACATCCACATCAGGGGGGGTAAAAACTCCAATCCAAGCCAACCCTTCAATAATATGCATATTCAGACATTATATGATGTCCCGATGAAATGTATCCTTATCAAAATAATGCCCCCCGGTCGCTGTCGGGGCAAGGATACAAAATAATGATAAATACTTATTAAAAGTAGTGAAGCAAAGACATTCACGTGATTTGTCGTTTAGGACATTATGTTGTTGTAGGGATGGAGGATGAAACTAAAATGCTAGACTCAAAATGATTGGAGAGGGAAAATCCAAAACCAAGAAAGAAACGAAATTGGACACGTAGACACTCCTGGGTGGTGTTTACCGGCGGCACACATGACTGAATTACTTGAAAAACGAAAACAAATTTCAATAATTGGTCAGCGACACTTGGGATGCCATTCTTTGGGGGGCGAAATTTTAAACGATGGCACAAGTCATGTTTGGGTAAAAAAAAAAAAAAATTGACCATCAGTGTGTAGCAAGCCTGCCGACTCCTTTCTTGTCTAGGGACTTGAAGGTTTGTGTTTTGAAAAAAGTTTATAAAATGAGGGTCGTATTTGCAGAACTCTTTTAATATCGCTTATAAGTTATTGTCTCGAATGACAGTAAATTTCGGCCATTTGGAAATATTTTACCCGGGCAAAAGAGCTTCCGGGCATTGAGGGAGTATTGTTGTTTGAAAAAAACGAGTTTAAGAGATAACCATTAATCTAAAATTTTTCCTAAATTATTGTAAATAAGACTTTGAAGCAGCCACTCAGAGACATTTAAGAGAAAAATTACTCATGCGAGGGGCTTTCCGGTATCGAGACACTTAACTAATACTAAAAAGCCCTCTCGCTATAATGAGATATTTTTAAGTGGCCACAAGTAATTATTTCAAATAACTAAATTAACCGTGTAACCTTAAAATTGGCATAGGAATATGTGGCCTGAAATTTTTCGGTTGGTAAGGGGGTGGGGGGTGTGAACATCCATCTGATCCGATGATACGAGATGGGTGGGAGGGGAGGAGAGGGGATGATCATCTTCTCTTTTGACACTCTGGTTTGTTGTCCCTTTTCCTTCTTCTTCCATTCTTCCCTTCCCCCATCCTCTTCTTTCTAGCTACTGTATTTCCTGTGTTATCTATCATCTGGGTGGTTAAAACACCCAAGGAGGAAACAAAGGGACATTGGTTTTTGTTTGTGGCGTGGCGCCGTCTTGTTTCTCGTTCAACCCCCCCTGAATCCTCAAGGACGCCGCTTTTCCCCTGTCTCTCCCTTCATCCGCACCACCCTCTTCTTCCGTCTTGCTGCTGCGTTCTCCGTGGAACTTCTTCTCCCCTCCCTCCCTGGATTTCCCCCGATTAAGTTGAGGTGGGTTTAGTTTAGTTCCTCGAATCCCCTCCCTGCCTTGTGATTCCATTATCGTTATCACTATATTGTTGTCGTGATGAATTTCGAATTGATTTACGTTCGCCGGGGGTGGCGAAGTTGAGCTCGGGGCTGTTCGTCGACGTGTAATATTTGTTTCCGCAGCCTAACTTGACTGATTCCACGTGAGGGCACATGAATTCTGATAAACCAAAAGCAAAAAACTTTATAGCTTACGATGGCCATTATCCTTGACATGCATGCAAAGGAACTGACTACTTTTAGTTTGGCGGAATCTTTTCATTCTGTGCAATCACTTGGCTTTAACCAGTTGGCCCCGGCCTCTCCGTGTTTATTTGCTGTTCAGTATTCCCTGAATCTGGGAGAAAAAGGCATGGAATTTCCTCTCAACCCATTGTATACAGACACTCCCCACACACAAATACACATATTTATCTTCTTCCACTTTTTGTTCGGTTTCTTGGATGGACCTTCTCGCCGACTCAATCTAGTTATTTTAAGATAAACGCGATGACCTCCTCCAGTTTTCAATTGCGTACCGTCAAAGTTTCAGTGGTAAATCTTGTGGCCTCATCGAAGCTACAGACTCTGCCATGCGACTGCATCTGTCATGATGAGTGCTTTTTCAATGAGATTGTTATCCATTCATTTTCCATGGAAGTTCTTTTCTTATGTATATATATTATTTCCATGGAAGAGTTGTTCACTTCTTTGCTGCAGGAAAGCCGCACCCGTTCTTCCTAATGAGAGCTGCTTATTTTATTGCATCTGCTGTCATTTTCTATCGGTTCTGATTATAGTTTTGTACTGTTCTAAAGGGAAGATGGTAGAATTTGGCAAGAAGTTGAAGGAAAGACAGATTGACGAATGGAGAAGGTACTATTGATCTTTTTGGCTTACGTTATCGGAGAAAACATATGCTGGCATTTAACTGCACTAACAATTTGTGGCTCTGAATCATCCATGAGTATGGAAGGATGAGATGCCGTTTTTGAAATATGATATATCAAAAATATTTGCCATTTCCTATGACAATTGCTTTAATTTTAGTGATGGTTTGCATAGTTAATAGCTCCTACTGGTCACCAGAAAATTCTTCCTCTGAATAACGAGCTCTGTTAGCAGGGCACTGCAACAATATGATTCTAGTTTTTAGTTGCATTGGTGGTTTATGACGGTTGATTTCTCTAGTGGGCCCCGAGAAATTTTTTCTTCTAATCATTCCTCTGACAACAAGATGTCCTGTGACTAAAATCGATTGATACAATATTTGACTTGTTATAGTTCTCTACTGCATACATTATGGACTGAAGTGGCATGGGAATATCCGTCTCATTTGATATTTCACTTCTAAATTCGTGGCCAATGACTCTCTGACAGCCTACTATATGTGCTCTTTCAGATATTATATTAACTACAAGCTGATGAAGAAAAAAGTCAGACAGTATGCACAGCAAATAGAAGCTGGGGTGCTGGAACGTCGACACGTTCTGAAGGATTTTTCTAGAATGCTCGATTACCAGGTGAAATTCCATTTCTCAGGATCCTGGGAAATTATGATGTCTGCTTATGATTGTTGCATGTCCAACACTAGTACACTGACTTATTCATCATCTCTAATGATTCTTCACTGGACTGATACTCCACAAATGACTTGGTATGTGAAATACATTATAGATAATGACTCAACTGCTTCGTGCTACCTGTTCTTCTAGATTGAAAAAATTGTTCTATTCTTGTTGGAACAACAAGGCCTCCTAGCAAGGAGGATAGCCCAGCTTGATGAATGGCAGAAGGAAATTCAACAACAGCCAGATATTTCTCAAATAACTGAGCTACGAGAAGCTTACCGGGCTGTTGGACAAGATCTTTTAAAGCTGCTTTACTTTGTGGAGATTAATGCAGTTGGCCTTCGGAAAATACTAAAAAAGTTTGAAAAGCGTTTGGGTTATCAATTTACAAACTACTATGTCAAAACACGTGCCAACCACCCCTATTCGCAGCTGCAACAAGTGTTTAAGCATGTGGTAAGGGCAATACTATCCCCATGTTGAAGTTTGCATGGTGGCCTTAGTAATGAAAAATGCTCTTTGTCTTGAATGAATAGGTTCTCATATTTTTGTTTTTTATTTTTGAAAATACAGGGATTAGGTGCTGTTGTTGGTGCAATATCACGCAACCTCGGGGAACTTCAAGACCGTCAGGGCAGCTACTTGTCAATTTATGACCAGCCATCTCTTCCCGTGCAGGTTATTCTGAGAAATCCTCTTCCTTTGTAGCTCATTAATGTAACATGCAATCTAACTGCATAAAGTGGATTTTTACTTTTTTTTTTTTATTCTTTGGCTTTGTCACCAGGATCCTATTATTCGCTCTCTCAATGCAGCTGTAGACAGATTAACTCATTCAACAAACTTTTTGAATTTCTTGGCTCAACATGCCTTCATCATTCAAGAAGAACTGCCTGCTTCTACTGATGAAGAAGCTGCAGACCAAAAATATCATCTCATGTCGCTTCTATTGAACCTGGGGAACACTTTCCTGTACATGGTGAATACCTATATCATTGTTCCCACAGCGGATGATTATGCAACCAGCCTTGGTGCTGCTGCTACCGTATGTGGCATCGTCATTGGTGCGATGGCTGTGGCTCAGATATTCTCCTCTGTTTACTTCAGCGCTTGGTCAAATAAGTCGTACTACAGGCCACTCATATTTAGCAGCATTGTTCTCTTTCTGGGAAATATAATGTATGCATTGGCCTATGATCTCAATTCAATTGGTGTTCTCCTTGTCGGTAGGCTTTTCTGTGGGTAAGTTACACCTTTACACTTTCAAATTCGTATTTCCCCTGCGTATAGGATTGATCTGTGTAACTACAGTGTTGGTTCATTATAACAATTGAATGGGTTTGTGGTACAAGCCAGAATCTTGCTTTTCATTTTCTTTCTCAAGTATTTTGAAGTTGAAGACGTTTCAACTTCTCAAGAGAAGTGAAATTCTATCCACTTTTAAGAATCTCTAGCTTGTGAAAAAAATGTGATTGAGCCTCCATGCAGCATTTTCTCTCAGAATTATAATCTAATAGGATGGCTTCGATAGACATTCACTGAGATCTCTACTATTGTAGTGATGTGATTTGAACCTGTGACATTTTGTACCCAAAACAAAACGCGCTACCGTGCCGCGCTACACCCCTTTCTTTCAATTGGTCGACATTGTCATTGTAGAGAATCATCATTAAGCATGCTTTGATGACTAAATTTCTATACTTGCCAAACTAACCATTACTTTGGACCTACCTTTTATGGTTATATGACACATTTATCCACTCAAACCAGCTACGAATGAAAATGGGTTTTCTTGAAACCTTCGTTGTTGTCCTGGGGATGTTCCTTGAAGACAGGGTTCATGTCGGTTGAAACAGTTCGAATCCTAATATTTGAGGCCATCATCTATGCTGCAGTGACCATTTCTTCTTGTTTTGACTGTTGGGTTCTCCAGTCTTGCATATTGTTTATTCAGCATGAGAATAATGTGGCCGTTAATTAATTATTTTTTAGATGCTAATCTCAGAAGGCCTGGCCTATGACCGTGCAAATTGCTGCTCTTTGTGAAAGAAAATTGTTCCGTGATTGAATTTCTCTTCTTTATTTTTTCAGTCTAGGCTCTGCCAGAGCTGTTAATCGGCGTTACATCAGTGACTGTGTGCCTTTGAAGATCAGAATGCAAGCATCTGCAGGTTTTGTTAGTGCCAGTGCCCTAGGAATGGCTTGTGGTCCTGCTCTGGCTGGTCTGCTGCAATTTAATTTCAAGATTTATAAATTCACTGTTGACCAAAATACATTGCCTGGCTGGGTAATGGCTGCGGCATGGCTTGTATACTTAGTGTGGCTCTGCATCTCCTTCAAAGAACCATCACATGATGATTTGGAAGAAAATGTACCTAATGTTTCAAATGCTGGTAAGCAGCTGTTGTTTCCCCTTTTGTTGTGGGTGATTATAATTCTCGGAGTTTTAAGCTAAAACACTGCTGTACAGGAGAACCATCGACCATTGATGTGCTTGAGAAGGGTTTGAAACAACCATTGCTTGCAAGCTCTCAAGAAAAACCTGAAGATGAAGATGATGATCAAGAAGATGGAAGTGAAGAGGCTATGCAAGAGTCCCGGTTACCAGCAAACTCACTTCAATCAGCATATAGACTATTGACACCTTCAGTCAAGGTCTGCGATTTCTTCTCTAGATCTTTACTTATAGAAATTATCAAATAGAATAATCATCTTATTGTGTTTACATCGTGTTCTTTTAAAAAGGGATGGATTATCCTTGCCAACTTTTTATGATCAATTCTCAAGCAACCGTATGCTAAATATGATGTTTGATTATTCTTCCTCAATCTTGTATTGTACGGACTAGTCCAAGGTGATTCATTGCCTGCAAGGCATGACGGTTCCTGCTGTTTCATAATATAATGCAGTTCTAAAGTTCACATGCCTGACTTTAATGTCCTGATCAATGCAATAACTAGTTCGATCGATATCCAGATAATGAATGCCAGGATGAGTTCTGACCTGTTCTGGTTCTTTGGCAGGTGCAATTGTTAATCTACTTCATGTTGAAATATGTGATGGAGATCTTACTCTCCGAATCCAGTGTCATCACCTCGTATTATTTCCACTGGAGAACAAGCAGCGTGTCCATATTCTTGGCATGTCTTGGCCTAACAGTGCTTCCAGTGAATGTCATCGTCGGCAATTACATCAGCAACATTTTCCAGGACAGGTAACTATCGGGCACATGAATAGTCCAGATTTGTTCCTCTGCAGATGATTTGATGCTCATCTTTTGCTGTTCCAGGCAAATTCTGTTGGCATCTGAAGTCGTGGTCTGCATCGGCGTACTCTTCAGCTTCCACTTAGTATCAAAATATACAATCGCACAGTATGTCTCCTCGGGACTGATCATGTTCGTTTCGGCTGAAGTCCTGGAAGGTAAATGAATCGTATTCCTCCTTCAGGAAATCGACAGGCCCCGATCTTCCCCTTCTTCAACCATCTCATGCATATTTCATATGCAGGAGTGAATTTATCGCTGCTATCTCGTGTGATGTCGTCTCGGCTCTCGAAAGGAACTTACAACGGTGGGTTACTGTCAACGGAGGCCGGGACGATAGCCAGAGTGGTGGCGGATGGGACCATAACGCTGGCAGGTTACTTGGGGGAGAGCAGGCTGTTGAATATTACGCTGATGCCTTCGCTCTTCCTCTGCATAATCTCCATCTTTGCCACCATCCGCACTTACAATTCTCTTTACTAAAAGTAGTAGTATTCCCATCCCAACCCACCAAAAATTATAGTCTTTATATTCCCCGTTCGTTACAAGTTTCATTCTATTTGGAAACGAAATTGCCTTAATTTTTTTTTTACAATTCTGGAATGATTCGAGATTGTTTGTTTGGGTGAGAATAAGATTGTGGAACTGGAAGGGAAGAGAGATGGAATCGCCGACCACAACCAAAGCAGGTAAGGTAACATGCACCCTAACTCTCCATCCCCCTCTGTTCAGAAAGAATTTGGCATCGAGAGAGATTGTGTTGGCCAAGTGCTGCTGAGGAATATTTGGAAATAAAGGTGAGGGTGTGGATGGGGATGGGTTTTGCTTTTTTATGTTTTTTTTGTGTGCATGGAATGCGTAGAAAGCAGGCACATATCCTTTTGTTTTTTCCCGGCTTCCGGAGCTTCGCTCTGACTAATCCGGACTCGACTCGGGTAGGACACCTGACTATGGTGGGTAAGTTTTCCAACAGGGGTGACTACGTACGGTAGATTTCGAACCTGAGACCTCCTTAAGCGAATCGAAACTCCTCGCCACTTGTATTAATCCTGGTGGCACGTATCTTCTTTACCACCCCCAATCACTACTACAAAAAGACATGGAGGATATCCGATGGCATATCCTCCCCCCCCCCAGCTCTTTCCCTTTATACCTTCCTCACCACCACCTCCAAATTCTTCCCTTCTTCTTTTACCTACAAGCAGAAGGAAGCCACCCCCTATAAATGAGCCCCCTCTCCATTGATCCCTTTAACGAATTAATAATGTGAGAGGTCGATGCATATGAGTAAGCGGAGGTGATCGTAGGGCTTCCTCTCCCTTGGCAGTATGTGCCCCAGGGCCAGGATGATTTGGTTAGAAGCTGGCTGGCATGTGATCATGTGACCGCCAAAGGAGAGTTGCCCTCCGACCACGCCTTCTGCTTCGTGACGCGAGCGTTCCCTCCCTCGTGTATGCATCCTCTTGTATGGATAACAACGGGTCAGGGAAATTCAAAAGGATTCTTGGTCTTGCGTCAGTTCGTTTTTCCCATCTTGAATCGAAACCAAGCCATGATCCAAGAGCTTAACGGGTGTTGCGGATAACTACCATCGAGCTTAACTTTCTTGCTTGCTTTCCTGGAAATGAATAAACTAGACATGGAAACGTATGCTCGTTCTTTACGCAGCCGATGCTTCCTTCTGGGAGTTGGGCAACAGATGTTTCTTAATATAGGAAGAAGTAAGTATTAGACAGCAGTCATGTGAATTCTGATCATGAAACACAAATCAGGAGGGGGGAAATTGTTGTGTTTTCGCAGTTGCTGCATCCCCAGGAGGAAAAAAGGAATGGGTTTCCGCACCCTGGGCGGCCATCTCGGATGCATACAACCTTCGAGTTCAAGAAGGTTCGGCCCCAATGATTTTACTTACAAAGACTAAAAACCAGACAATGCTGCTGATCAGGAGGCGTTCCCGGCATTTCTTGCGCCGGATGACCAAAAACCGTAACGTGGGGGAAACAACAAATAACTTGAAGATTCAAGGAGTGGGGGAAGTCATTCCTTGATCGATGGTTCATTAAGAAGAAACTGGGGGTATCTTCTTTGTTTCTTTACGTTTTCCCAAACCCCGAGGCCAGGAAAACCTCGTCACCTCCCTCGGACACGACAAGAGAACGAGGTTGTTTTGGCAATGGTTTTCGATCACCCGCATTCATCACGAACAAAGGGAAAGGGGTAATCTTCGTAAATTGATGAGGTTCACACCGGGTCGATTATTAACTGTCCGCCCGCCAAAGTAGATGTGTTTGATTGATTCTGCCTTTGCTTAAGTGGTTAGTGGGGGATGGATGGAAGGAATTCATTCAACTCTGGCATGCGCCACTGAATGAAAATCCAAAGTCCAAATTCGTTGACACGTTTGTTTTAAATAATTTGTTTGGACTTTAACGGCAGGCAGCTGAAGGAAGTTGAGGATGAGGAAGGAAGCATTCCCATATGTTGTTGACAGTTGACCCCCAGCCCTCCTCTCCCTATTACATGCGTGGGGGGGTGATGATGTTGGCCTTCTTGATTTTGGTAAGTTATGAATCCCACCACGTAACATTTTGCTGATAGGAGGGTTCTTGTATATTTTCTGTTCGAGTACTAGTACTAGGACGGCGACTCAAAATGGCAGAGGAGGGGAGGGAGAGTCAATAAAGGAGGATTTGCTCTCGGCTCTATCATATGATAATAATATCCCACCATCCAAGAACCTCGTGGCATAAAAAAAAGGGAAAGCCTAAAGTGAGCAATTGTTGACTCCGATGGAAAAGGTGGATGGGAGATATATGTAATAATCAGGAGTTTTTGTTCTAATATAAGGCTGTAGCTAATAGGTTTATGTGGCCGTCCAAGTTGGGTAGGCATCCATCCATGAGTTCCCCCCCCCACCACCACAAAGGACATCAACAACAACTGTCACGTGATGTTTGGAGTTTCAGACTATGCACAAGGAGCAGATCCATCCAATGCTTTGTCTGCCCCCCTTCAGAACAATTCCATGAATGAATGAATGATATTATACTAAAAGAAAATCAAAATCATCCTTTTCTTGAGTTTGGAGATGTAATTTTGGAGGGGGAGGGCAGGCAGTGCCCAAAGTTCACAACTCCCCTTAGTCTTCAAACCCCTAGTAAAATTATTATGTTAGAAGCTTACAATTCAAAGGAGAGAATAATTTAATATAATTACGATTGAATAAACTCTTTTTCTTAATTAAAAAATATAATCTCTCTATTTATTATTTATACAAGAAAGGAAGGAGGTGTCCCCCCGCCTCTCTATCTCTCTCTCACAACACCAAACAAACACACTTCCTTTACCCCTTTGGATTCCTCCTTCCAATCCCAATCCTTCATTCCTTTCCATCGTTGAAGAAGAAGAAGATTAATGGCCAAGAACGTGGGAATCGTTGCCATCGACATCTACTTCCCTCCCACCTGCGTCCAACAGGTCCCCTCCATTCTCCTTCTTTCCCTTTTCTTGGATCTCTTATTTCTTATGATGTGGGAACCCCCCCCCCCCCCTGGCGCCGACCCAAAGATCTCGACTTTATTGATCCTCCGTTGTTGTTGTCACGGGTTGCGGTGTTGGGTTCTTTTGGTTTTTGGTTTTGAGACGATGATGATGATACGAGATGCGCCGCCTCGCCTGTGATTTGATTTCTCCTCCTTTGTTTCCCCATCCATCCATCCGTGTTTTTGTTTGTTGGGGATGGTCGTGATTATTAGTTTAGCTTGGGGTAATGAGAGATTGGGTCAATATTAATTACAGGAAGCTTTGGAGGCTCATGATGGAGCTAGCAAGGGGAAGTACACCATTGGCCTCGGCCAGGACTGCATGGCATTCTGCAGTGAAGTTGAAGATGTCATCTCCATGAGGTGCTGTTCTCCCCTTTCCCTTCCCTTCACCACCCTCTCCCTCTTCATTTACCCAATGGCTCTTGTCACTCAGATCTGAATTTCATCCAACCCCGTGCGTTTGTAATGAATGCTAATGTCCCCCTCGTTTCCTCCTCCATCCTTTATATGTTATTGTTTATTTGATATGTATTATTTTCTGAACGAGTCTGTCGGGTTCTCAGCTTGACGGTTGTTTCATCCCTCCTGGAGAAATATGACATTGACCCAAAACAAATTGGCCGCCTGGAAGTTGGCAGCGAGACCGTTATTGACAAGAGCAAATCCATCAAGACCTTCCTCATGCAACTCTTTGAGGTACCCCATTTTGTACTTCTGATATCTGCCCTGTCCTTCCCTTGTTTGCTTTTGGCGAGCCGGTGTCATGTCGATGGAGATACTGTCACACTGCGGACTGCCTTCTTTTGTGTACTTATCATTTCTTGGTGATGCGCAGACATGTGGCAATTCTGACATTGAAGGTGTCGATTCGACTAACGCTTGCTATGGAGGTACAGCTGCTCTGTTTAACTGTGTGAACTGGGTGGAGAGTAACTCATGGGATGGCCGCTATGGACTCGTCGTGTGCACGGACAGCGCGGTAATTACTGAATCTTCTCTAATCGTCGTTGTGTCTCCCTCTGGAGGCAGCAGCAAAGAAACGATATGAACAAACTTTTAAACTGAAGAGAGATGACATGATGATGCAAAGTTTTGTGCGCTGCCTGATAAGTTCTGTTGTTTTTGTGGTAAGGTCTATGCAGAAGGACCAGCTCGACCTACGGGAGGAGCAGCTGCTATTGCGCTGCTCATTGGGCCTGATGCACCTATTGCCTTCGAGAGCAAGTTGAGGGGTAGTCATATGGCCCATGCCTATGACTTTTACAAGCCCAACCTCGCGAGTGAATATCCGGTAAACTTTCCAAATGGATATCCTTTGTCATGTTAGCGCTGGCTGATTGCAAGCTGTGGTTTCATATGTTACTTGAAGTGTGCTCTTTGGACAAAGCCGGCATGTCCCTTCTAAAAAAAACGAAGAGCATTTTCTCTGAACTCCTGGTTATATCTCCATGTAGGTTGTCGATGGAAAGCTGTCGCAGACCTGTTATCTTATGGCTGTTGATGCCTGCTACAAGCATTTCTGTCAGAAGTGAGTTAACAGTTGTTAATTTATTCTATGGAGGCGTCCTTCTCAAGTTTTAGGTTCCTAATTAGTGCCTACTTCTTTAACAGGTATGATAAATTTGAAAAGCAGCAGTTCTCTGTTGCTGATGCTGATTACTTCGTATTTCACTCTCCTTACAACAAGGTAGCTGGACTACTATGAGACTGCAAACACTGCCTTATTAACCTTGTGGCTGAAGTGCGATGCCATTTCATAAAGATGGCGGCTTTTCCCGAACACTAGTTAAAACTTCCACCTTGAATTATTTGCAGCTAGTACAGAAGAGCTTTGCTCGCTTGTTGTTCAATGACTTCCTGAAGGACGCAAGGTAGAAACCTTTCACACACTGCAGTCTTTTAGAGCACAGTTAATGAATTCTTCTTGGCGGGTTACTGAAGAACCTCCTTGCAGCTGCATTGACGATGCTTCCAAGGAAAAGTTGGCCCCATTTGCCAACTTATCTGGGGATGAAAGCTACCAAAGCCGAGACCTCGAGAAGGTACAAATGCACGTAATTTATCGACCACGATCGAGTCCAGGCTCTGGCTTCTGACGCTGTTGTGTGATAACTGCAGGCGGCACAACAAGTTGCGAAGCCCTTCTATGACACAAAGGTCCAACCGACTACTTTGATCCCGAAACAAGTGGGGAACATGTACACTGCATCTCTATATGCTGCATTCATTTCCCTAGTTCATAACAAGCACAGCTCCCTGGTAAATGTCTTGAAAGTTCCCGCGATCCAAATTGTTGGCGTGATAAAACTTTTCATGGCTGACTGAAACTGGAATTCCTATCTGTTGTTTGCGTGTCGTGCAGGTTGGCCAAAGGGCGGTCCTGTTCTCCTACGGAAGTGGTCTGACCGCCACCATGTTTTCGCTGAAGTTCAATGAGGGCAAGTCCCCATTCAGCCTCTCCAACATCGCCGCCATGATGAATGTGGACAAGAAGCTGAAGTCGAGGCATGAGGTATTGTTACAGTCTTAGTTGCTTGTCCATGGGGTGCACTACCCCAGAGGGTGAATCAAGCACGCACGCCTAATAAAACAATGATATTGATGCAGTTTGCCCCGGAGAAATTCGTGGAAACAATGCATCTGATGGAGAAGAGATACGGCGCGAAGGACTTCGTGACGAGCAAGGACTGCAGCCTGTTGGCACCGGGAACTTACTACCTCACCGAGGTAGACACCATGTACCGGAGATTCTACGCGAAGAAGGACAAGGACGGGGCAGTCGAGAACGGCACGGTCGCCAACGGCCATTGAAGCAGAGGGGACCGGACATGCGCAGTCTTAAGACAGTGTAAATGGTGGAGATTGGCCGGGGATGCTTCTCTTCTCCATGTGTGTTCCTTTGGTTTTTTAGATGAATCCTTTGGTAAGGTTGGAAGCATCACAATAATATTTAGGCTTAATTATCAAATATGTCCTCAACTTTACTCTATTTTTCCAATCTAGCCCGAAGTTTAAACTGTATCTTCTGGGAGCCTGTACTTTTGGCCTGTTTCAATCCTCTTCTATCCCTCAGTAAATTTTTCTCAGACAATCTTAATCTGTCTTAAGCGGCTCTGATACCAATAATCCCCAAAGGAATCGAACTTAAGAAGATTTGGTTAATTGTCTTTGTCGCCGGCGTTCTGCCAACCTCGTATACTCGTTTGAGTATTTCGAACTTGCCGCAAATCCCAAGTTAGACTTGCCTTCAAGGAAGTACTCTTCGAATTCACTCTGAACTAGAGTCAGCTCTTCTAATTTTTTAGAATAGCTTTCTATCTGCTGTGATAGTTGAGATATCTGTGCTGATAGATTTTCAAGTCGATCTACTATGGTATTGAGAAGACCAGTCGTAGAATCCTTGCCAACCCCGTGATCCAAATGTAGAAGATCTGGGTTAGGACAATCAGTCATAAGAATGACTCGTGCACTTGCACCACCTTAATTAAGTTGCTTTAATCAAGATCTTCTTTCTGATCTGAAAGAAAGCATAAACAGCTCTAAGACATAAAGATGTTTATCATACCTTAATCGAATTGCTCAGAGGGTTCACCAAGCTTCCGCACCAAGAGAACTCAAGAAACAACGCTTCAAGAGTCTTCTTCTCAGGGACTTAGAGAAGGTGTTGGAGAGGCTCTTCTGTGCTTTCTCAATGCCCATACCATGAGGGACTTATATAGGCACTCCTCATCCAAGGTTTCAGCCTGATGGCTTAGCCTTACAAGGTTTAGTCTAAATGACTTATCCTTCAAGGTTACGATCCGCAGATCTAGCCTTTAGTTAGTTTTAATCAATTTTGATTAATTCTAACCTTCTTGGTTTCTTAAGGTATCTTTCGAAGAACAATCAGAAAAACTCAAACTCAGATTCGAGATCGAGGTTTTAGATTTTCTTCTGGAGGATAATCAAAGAATTCTTGCTCAAAGTTTTGAGAGAGAAAATTCTCTATTCAGATTGCCTCCCCAAATGAGGTAGAGGGCTTGTGAATATATACACAAAGGAGCTGGTGCCAATGCACTGTTTGCCAGCTCAAAAGTAAAAGGAATCTAAACTGTTACAAAAGTTAGTGGGGTCCTAATGACCGACAAAATTGTCCTATTCTAACAGTTTCCTCCCGTCTGCATCGATGCGTTTTCCTGGGAGGTTCCTTCCTTGCTGTTGGCGCTTGATGGTTCGCCAACTCTTTTTTCTGAGAGTCCCGGCCTGTCTTGAACTGCTTCAAGAATTTGTTGCGACATTTGTAGGGTCCTCTCATCATGCTCGATTTGCTGATTCAAGGTCTTGTCTGTGAAATCAGCAATCTTACTCCAAACCTCGAAGGTGTCGGTTCGGAGGTGCAGCTCAGAGTTTTCTCGCCTCCAGAAGCTATCCAGAAGGTCGAGCATCCTCTGCCATCCTCGGTCTCCTGCTGGTTCGTCTATGAGACTTAAATCCGACCGAAGAATCGTGACGGTTATGATGCCGTCACAGAGCACGTAGTAGTCATCCTTGCGGGTTAACACATGCTCCAACACATCCTTAAGGAACTCAACCTTTATGGCCTTTCGGACAGTTTTGTCCTTGTAATACTTTCGCCATAAACCTCTCTGATCGAGGTCCTGTCGTTGAGGTTCCACCAGACGTCTACTCTCACAAGGGTGGATGTTCCATACTTGCAAATTCTGCAGTATCACCTTCCCGTATAGGGGATGGTCTTCTTCCTCCCTTATTGTGCTAGTAATCAATGCCGTGGCATACTTGGGTCCGTAACCTAGGCATCCGAGTACATACCTCACCAACATCGGCAGTGTTTCCATACACTCTGGTTCAGATCTATCGATCTCCAGAATGTCTACAAACCCAGCATGAATGTAAGGTGCTGCTACTCCCACCATCTCTGAATGAATTCTTAAAGATGGCCACTTCCCCGATATCCAGTGTAGATACGGTTGAAGTACAGCGTTTTCCTCCAGCGAGGATTCGCTCATGTCTACTACTACCCTTGGGACTTCATAATTTTTGACTTCCCCTGGTATGATTGACATAGTGGTGGAGAATATCTGCTGTCTTTCTCTTTCGACTTTAGACATCTCCTCTTCATCTGAAGCCATAATCGATAGCTTAAACTCCAGATCTTTGATATACTCAACAGTCTTCTTTGCAAAGTACTCAATTTGGCGTTTGTCATCATGTTTGATGCCGCCTAGGAGTCCTCCGCAGACTACAGACGCATCCCAACTCAGGGATCCATCCTCGAATGAGTCTTGATCAAAAAACCAGGATCCTTCCAGATCCTCTTGGGTTTCCCCAACATGGCCTTTGCCACCGTGACTTCTGCCACCAGACTCTCTAACCGAGTCTTTCTCAGGAATTGCTTCCTCAAGGTTCTCTTTCTTCTCCAGAGTTCCTTCCAATGCCTCGTAAGCACTTCCAAAGTCGAAGTATTGCTCACACTCCATTGCAGCCGCTTCCTCAGGTTCTACCCTTGATTCAGGGTCTACCTCTTGGGCTGGCTCGCCAATAATGGCCTTGAACCTAGCTTCTTCTTCAGCATACTGTGTCTCCATTCTCTCTTTCTGTTCCTCCTTGCTTTGTAACAAAGCCTTATAGGATTTCACAGCCTGATTGATGGAAATCTTCTGCTCTTTGGCTAAGTGATTTCGGCAGTAATTGAACTGCTCCATGGTCAAAGGAGACCACCAAGGTTCTTCAACCTTACCGTCCTTCTTAGGACCTTCTTTTCCAGAAACACCCCTTTCGGGACCAGAAAACCCAAACCTCTTGGCTTTCTTCTTCTTTCTGGCTTTCTCCTGAGACTCAGCTTTTGCTTTGTCTTCCCGATCTGCCATTTTCTCCTTACCTTTGGAGCTTCCCTCCTTAGGATCGGCCATCTTCTCTTGAAGATTTTTCTTCACATCTCTTTCGGAGTTGGTGTTATCCTTCTCCTTTAGATCTGTCTTTCCCTCCTGGGAAACTCTCGCTTTTTCTTTGGGATTGGTTGTTACCTTTCCCTTAGATCCAGCCATCCCCTTCTGGGATTCTTTCGCCTTTCCCTTAGATCTGGCCTCAGCCTCCTTGGGATTAGCCATCTCCTTCTGGAGATCTGGTTTCGCTTCACTCTTGGAGTCAGCTTTTGCTTTCTCCTTAAGTTCAGCCTTCCCTTTCTGGGAATCCGCAGTTTTCAGTTTCTTGGGACACTCATAAGAGCGATGCCCCAGTTGCTTACACTGCCAGCAGAGAACTGCTTCTTTCGTTCCTGAAACGGAACCAGCATCACTATGCTCACTTTCTCCTTTGAGTTTAGGACATACCTTTCGGGAGTGTCCCTCCTTCTTGCATCCCCAGCATATCTTTCTCTTTGCAGCAGGATCCATTTGCAGAGTTTTTAGAAAGAGAGGTGTTTGCAAGTTCTCTAGAGAGAGAGTCGGCTATTAAGTTATGATCGGACCGAATGTATTCGACCTCAAATTTATAATAGCTCAATTGTTCCTGCAACCTTAAGAGCCTAGTTTGCCTAGCTTCCTTAAGGTTCAGACTCATAAACCTTTTAACATAGGTCGAGTCAGACCGCACTAAAAATGCTTTCGGTGCTAAAAAGATGTAAAAAGCCTTTATTCCGTATTTTAAGGCTAATACTTCTTTTTCATGTATCGGGTATCGTAATTCGTACCCCTTGAAACTTCCCGACCAGTATTTACACACCGGTTCTGGTTTACGTCCCTTAATTTTAAGGACTGCTCCCCAATGTTCTTCAGAAGCATCAACTTCCAAGACTAACTCATCCTTATCAGATGGTAAAGCTAATTGAGGCAAATTTTTCACCTTAGCTTTTATCCTTCTAATAGACTGAGTGTCTTCATCTTCCCATATCCAAGGATTAGTAGAAGAGGTTTTCTTCGAAATCCTACTTAGATCTTGGGAAAGATCTTTCACAAACTTTCTTGCATAGTTAGCACATCCACAAAAT
The DNA here is from genome assembly GCA_023653495.1 of Melastoma candidum. Taxonomy (NCBI): domain Eukaryota; kingdom Viridiplantae; phylum Streptophyta; class Magnoliopsida; order Myrtales; family Melastomataceae; genus Melastoma; species Melastoma candidum. The sequence goes on along the minus strand of CM042891.1, from coordinate 7,850,468 downwards.
CTTTGGACTTGCTTTCTATCCTCAAGTCTGTCAGGAAAATTAACTATTTTCTCGGCAATATGATTTTGCAGTTTTATTTTACCCTGCTCAATCTCCATGCCTAAGAAGTTAACCGACTCCTTAAACCATTCTATCTTCTTCTCAGATAGAATCATACCTTCCCTTCGGAAGACATCAGTCACCTGATCAAGGTGCCTCATGTGTTCATCTTCAGACTGACTGTAGATTAGCACATCGTCAATATAGACCGCACAAAATTTTCGGACCTGCTTAAAAGCATTATCCATTTTGCGCTGAAACACGCCTGGAGCATTCTTCAGACCGAATGGCATAACCAACCATTCAAACATTCCTTGTGGAGCATTGAAGGCAGTTAGAGGAACCGATTCTTCCTCCATCTTGACTTGCCAGTATCCACTTTTCAAGTCAAATTTAGAGAAGAACTTTGGTTGGCTCAAACTTATCCTATCAATTAAATCTCCCGCAGTGGGAATCTTATAGCCATCGTCCTTTGTAGCTTTGTTAAGCTGACGATAATCTATAACCATTCGTGCTTTACCTCGCACCTGCTCGGCATGATTAATAACCATAAAGGCAGGACTAGAATGTGGACTGTAACTGTCCCTAATCAAGCCTTTTCCAAGCAACTCAGGAATTTGTTTATCAAACTCCTCAACCATCTCGGCCGTATACGTAATGTTTCTGGCTCTTATAACGGTTCCAGGATCTTTCAACTCTAATTTAGCCTTTAGGCCATTTCGAGTCCATAACTTCAGCGGATCTTCGCTAAAGTTATCGGCTAGTTTTATCAGGAACTTATCCCATTTCATTCCTGTTAACTTAACAGCCATACACATTTCTTGTTTTGGAAACAAGTCGTCATACCAGTTAGAACTACTGGTATTCGTTGAAGAAAACAGGGTTTGTTCCCATGAATCGTTCTCATCCAACCGTATATCACCACGTTGAGCTCGCACTCTGAAAGCTCTTTCACATGGGATATTACCACAGTATTCAGTCCGTTTTACCGGATAAAAGCCAAATTTTAACCGCAGTCTAGGCTCTTGTAGAATACTTATTTTTACCCCACCGATGGAAACATCGTTTTCATTCTGCACAAAAGGGAGGTTTTCCTTCTGTCCCTTTAAAAAGGCGTTACCAATAATGATGTCGGCCTCTAGTAAAGGATGTGCAAGAATCTCTTTAATGATGAACTTTTGTCCACCAATAAAGACAGGCACGTTGCTTGCCTTATGTCCAACAATTGTGGCCATACCATCGACGTTAACCATGTGGATGGGTTTCTGCAGTGGTTCCCACCACTCATCTGGCAGAGCATTGAGTCTAGCACAAGTTATACTACACCCAGTGTCTATCAAAGTATCTAACGAATACTCATAGTATCCAGGAAATTTGAAAGTTAGAGCCACGTATGTGCTCATGTCTTCTTTCCTAACACTAAACCCAATATTCTCAGGTACTCTTTGGGATGGTTCTATCATCCTCCAGATATCGTCTATCGCAATAGACCTTTGCTCGGCTATTTGTTCAATAACCTTACAAACTTCAGGAATCTTGGATAAAGAGTATTCCATATTGGTGACCCTTAACATCCGTATAGATTCCTCTCTCGGTTGATCCACAGGGTCTTCATAGACTGGTAGTGATACCTGTCTATACCCCACGATTCTACCCGTATGTTGAGACGGGGTCCTTGAATCAACAGACCTTCGAGACATCTCTTCTACTAGTGGAGGTGCGCTTGCAACTTCTGGTCGAGAGACTATTACGTCTTCTCCTACGTCACTAGCTCTTGAAGAGACTTCAGAGGGCGCTCTATTGAGCGGCTCTCTCAGGAGTGGCATCCTCACAGACAAATGCCTGTCAGTTCTCTCGCTAAGCATAGGCAGATGCCTATCAGCTCTAAAACTGTCTCTAGACGGTTCTCCCAACATTAAAGTAATTTCATTACCTCTTTGTCGGATATTGGCCGCACTTATGGGCCTCGAGCTACTACCAGGTTCAGTCATAACCCAGTTTCTTGGCCAGGTTAATTCCAACGGATTTACCTCTCGCCTGTGAAACTGTTGGTAGTTATTATGACCTTCTTCGAACAACTCAGTAAGCCTTGAGATGTTCCTCACACCAGGACTAGTTGTATTTACCAATCGGTAAATTACTCTAGTGTGATACGCCAAAAACTTGGCCTGGGAATTCATTCTATCCATATTCATTGATTTGATCCTTAAGGTCAATGAATTTCCCAAACAGCGATCGTTCAAGGCCATCATGAAATTTGGATGGACTTGGAACCATACAGGGCCATGCGCTAGATTGGCCTGTATCCCTGATATCAGCTGATCTCTAAATTCTCGCCAACGTTTATCAATCACAGCTGCTACCACAGGACTATCCGCTGGTAAATGAAACAGCGGGATTAATCCTACCTGAATTAACCCAATGTGTATATAGTTATATACACCTCTCGCACGTTGCATGGTTTCCCGAATGCGTTGTACGTTGAGTAATGGTATATCCAGCGTCTCAAGTTCTGTACTTGTGACTTGAGCCGTTGCCTCTGTTTGCGAGATGTCTATTATCGATCTAAAATTAAATCTCGATATATTATAGACTTCTCTCACATTAACATTAGGCAACCTCCATTCTAGTACCGACTGGGATGGATCTTCGTACTGGTGGAATTCCTCCACTACCTGACTCGATGCTTCCAATGGAACCATCTCATCTCCATCTTCGTTTTGCACTGCTCTCATCATAAACAGATGCATTTTCCAAAGATCAGAATCCTCTTCCGAGTCTGTATCATAATCAGATACTACCTCGTAGATTGATTCTACTTCCGAGTCTAAGTCGTAAATCTCTTGCTCATCAATTGGTTCATAAGCAAGGACTTCTTCCTCATGACTCCGGTCATCCAGGAAGACCATACGGAGTCTTTCTCTCCTTTGGTTCTTCTTCGGACAACTATCCGCTTTGTGATCCTTTGAACCACAAAACCAACAGCAATTACAGCTGCTCAAGGGTTTGCCTTTAGGACATTTAGGTTCTCTGCCATGCTTTCTCTTGAAAGCATCGATCCTGTCTTTATCCTTTAGGTTATCCCTTCTCCTCACAAACCTTCTTGGTTTGTAAGCAGACCTTCCTTTTTGCTTGCGCTGGAAGTCCTTCTTGGGCCAAACTTTATTTTTGTTGTACCCAACAAACTTCCTCTTACGAGGAAAGTTCCTTTTCTTCAAAGAGTCTCCTGGAGTACTGCGAGTATCGCATCCGTATCTTCCAGGCACATACTCTATCTGAGAACAACAGCTCTTGTTCAGGTAAGGTAGCTTCTTAGCTGCCTCTTTCACCTGGAGCTCAGTACACGCCTTCCGCATTGCGTACTTTACCGCCTGAATTTTTCCTCCGAGTCCAGAGACAATCTTCTCTTCACTCAGAAGTAATTCATAGGCCTTTTGCGCAACTTCTGGCCAAGGTTCTGGCAGTTTTGCAAAAAAGGTTCCCAATATGAACTGTTGAGAGACTACGTCCAGATTGTAATAATACTTCTGGAATTCGCATACGTAGCTATCAAACAAGCACATATCGCAGATCTGTAGTTTAACCAGGGCGGTTAGTGACTGCTCTTTTTCCACTGTTTCAGTGGATAATGAGAAACCACAGAACTCGCGTTTCAGGGCATCAGCTATTATTGCTAATACTCCGTCAACCGTCAGCGCTTGATCTATCTTTTCTTTGATGTCTGTATGAGCCACCAAAGATTTCCAATATTTCTGCGCCGTACCCATGAGGGCTGCCACACACAATTCATAGACAGATCCAGGGGATAGTATCCCAGCAGATGCAGTCATTCGAATTAGTGATAACCACTCATCTATCTTTTCAGATACATGCTTTTCACAATCTATGTCCAGAAAAGCACCAGGGGTAATTATAGGCTTTAAAACATTATCTCTAGGGACAAACTCCTGTTTAGTCCTATGTGGATAATCAGGCCTGTAAATTTCCCTCTTCGCAGTCACCAGTTCATTAAACGTTCTGTTGTCTAAATGAACCGGAGCATCTTCTGCCAGACCTAAGGCTTTCCTTAAGTCTTTTGCCAACTCTCCACTTTGAGAGTTCAAGTTTGCACTTCGCTTCTGTGTATCTAAAATGAAAGGAGCTACTGACTCCTTATACATTTCATCCACACTTTTGCCTTGATTTGGTCTGGAATTCCTTCCTCCCAAAATCAATTTCTCGACTGGTTTTCCTGTTGTACTTTCCAGTCCTGAGGTTGCCTCGGCTTCAGGCCGTTTTAATCCTCTTTCTCTTTCCAGAGCGTCTAGTATGTTATTAACATACGCGCCTACTTCCCTCGCCATTTGGTTTCGGCTCTCTAGACTTTCTGTACTCCCCTGAATGGTTAGCTGAGTTAAAACATCATTTATACTCTTGCTAATCCCAAAAGGGGACAATCTAGCCTCTGGGACGAACTCCAATTTTGGTGGAGTCCCGGAAGGATTTCCTGAGGATTTTCCTTCTCCAGCCATTCAGAAAATCTTACTATGGGACTTGGATATTTCTGAAACTTAGGTCAAAGTTTAGGGCTCAGAGAGATATTTCCTAAACTTGAGGATAGATTTGAAAATTTTTGTAACTTGGGGATATATTTGATAAAGCGGCCTAATATTTATGAAATGGTGTTTTTAGGAACTGGAATAAATACTAGGAGTCCTTCCCCAAATTATGATTGAGGATGAGATGGGGCATGTGGGCCAATGTCATGTGCCAAATATCCATACTGACCTTTTGGTTGGTAATGTCCCCCCCACTTTGGGTCTCATTGGGAGAAAGAAAGAAGCAAATGGGCCACCAAATTTTAGAGACTACAAAGAAAGCTAAAATATTATATATATTAAAAAATGAAACGTACCAAAAATAATAAATAAACCACAAATTGCGGACCACCTCATCACCCCAAAACCCAACCCCACCTCCGAATTTGGTCAGCCCCACACCTAAAAGAAAAGACAAATGTTGTGGTCCACCAAAGAAGACCACAAATCAGACCCACCGCCCCCTATGAAGTCCATTCAGCAATCAACCCCCCCTCCCCTCCCCTCCCCTCACTAATAAATAATATATTAACATTTCGCCTTAACCATACATCGTCCTCATTCCCCCATGTACTCCTCACACCACCACCAAGCAGCAGCCCCCCCGGCTTCCTCCGACGATGATGACAACGACGACGGTGGTGGTGGTGATGGTGATGAGCCCCCAGCCATCATCCCCTTCAAGGTGGAGCCCCTCCCAGATCCTCCACCCCCTGTTCCTAAGCTCCAAACTTTGCTCTCCCCTCCACCCCCCATCCCCATGTCCATGCTGCCCGTCCCTGTCCCAGCCGTAACTGCCAAGAGATCTTCCACCAAGGACCGCCACACTAAGGTGGAGGGCCGTGGACGGAGGATCCGCATCCCCGCTGCCTGTGCGGCGCGTGTATTCCAGCTCACACGAGAACTCGGACATAAATCCGACGGGGAGACCATCCGGTGGTTACTCGAGCGTGCTGAGCCCTCAATCATCGAGGCCACGGGGTCCGGTACCGTCCCCGCCATCGCTGTCTCCGTCAACGGCTCCCTCAAGATCCCCTCCTCCTCCCCTGTTGCCAACCTCAAGGACACCTCTTCCCCTCAGCCTCCGCCTACCAAGCGGAAGCGCCCTTCCAACAGCAAGTTAACCGCCATGACAGCCCCAGCTAACAGCCGTCCTCCGAACGACCTACCATCGGTCGGAGCACCCGAGGTGCCCATGTGGACGGTTGGGAGCGCAGGCAGTGTGGTGGTCCCAACAAACACCTTTTGGATGATCCAGCCAAGCATTGGGCCCGCAGCTGCCACGGCCCTCGCCCAGCAACCCCAGCTGTGGGCCACGGTCACCCCTATCTTGAATGCAGCAGGAGCACGCCCGATATCATCCCTCGAGATGGCCTTCCCCCGGAGCATGATGGTGCCGGCTGGGATCGAGATACGTGCCCCATCCCCGGTCGTGCTGGTGAAGGGCCCGGACGCAACCACGATCAGCTCAGTGGGAGCTTCAACGGCAGGGAGGAGTTCGACGATGGCAGGGCCGATCCGCGGGGGAGGCATAAAATCCAAGGCACGGATGGTGGGGGCTGCTAACGGCAATCAGGATGGGACTAAGAAGTAAAGGCTGATCAGGAGGAGATTGTTACTTGTCGTTTGTTTTTTGAATTTGGAAGGCTTTGACTTTGACTTTTGATTTGGGTTAGATAGAGATTTAGTTAGATGGGTTTGATCCTTATCAGATTCTGATTGGGCTGTTAGTGAAAGCCCCGGGCTGTACTAAGTCTCAACTCCCATCCAACACATTTTACAATATCCCCAATATTAAAAACATCCACGTATTCACATCTGTTGTAATAATAATTTAGGACCCCCACCCAACACCAACAGCTACGGCTACATCAAGCAATGTTCGTCATTTCGGTTGCTTCTTCGATTTGGCTGTAACAAACGTACCCCAGATAAGGGACTCACACCAGTCAGCATTGGGTGGGCCGGTGACCCCCGCAGCATTGAAGACGTGAGTTGGGTCAGCAGAAGCGATGTTGGCCTCGAGGGACGAGCGGTCCTCAAGTCTGCCGGCAGCGGAGGAGTAAGGGATGGACTGGGAGTCGCAGATTCTGCCGAGGAGACCTCCGATCCATCCAGTCCGGCCGTAGATAAGGTACGTGACGGGTAGGGCTCCGGGGCCGTTCGGGGAGGGGAATCCCATTTGGGAACGTAGGTGGGAGTGGGGCGCTGGGGAAGGCATTGAAAGGATTTAAGGTTGTCGGGAAAACGAGGAGTTTTGTCGGGGAGGCTGGTGACGTGGCAGTTTCACTTCCTCCAGTTGGGCTACTAGTCTTGTTTGTTGGTTGGTTAGATTTTCGGTTACCATATGATTGGGACAAAGAAATTCAGACACGAGGGGGGGGGGGGGGACCAGCCTCGGTTGGGCTTTTACAATCAAACTAGATGAAAATGATACAAATTTGGAGATCCTTAGCATCAACAAACACCAGGGGACGCTGTTTTTAGCAACATCAGAAGGGGTCAAAGGAGAAAAACAGTAAAAGAAAAGACTGATGAGACGATGATTGAAAGCCGGGGGGGTCAAGTCAAATCCTAAAGGGGGCATATAATCCACAGTTTGTATGATGTGATTAGTAGTTGATCATCTGGGTTGAAGGAGGAGGGGGGGGGGGGGTGTAATTCACATGTGTTTCTCCTTCATCCACCACCATATCATCATTTCCTGCTTTGTTGTTGTTGTTCTTGTTCTCTTACCTCTTGCGCTTGGACTTGAGGGAAGTAACTGATGTGGAATTGTTGTGCCAGTTCCTCTTCCTTTGGTTGATGAACCAGTTGTTGATTTGCTTCAGCTGCAGCCCCGTCTCCTCCACCAGTTTTGCCTTGTCGTCTTCCTGCGCTCACGCCATGCCGCCCTCCCAACGTCATTCTAATCATATACTAATGATGCTTGAGATGATGAGATAGGGGGGGGGGGGGGTCGGTCTTACTGTTGGGTACGGCCACTTTGAGTGTTGCTGCCACCAGTTCTTGAGCACGGACGTGGTGTCCCCCGGCAACTTCCCCGCCCTCCTCTTCCTCAGTATTTCCTCCCTCACGTCCTCAATCCTCGACCTGAATCCCTGCTCCAAAGATCAACATCCACACGTTCATTCCGGCCTGCTCGTCTCGCCAGACAACCGTTCCATGCATGCACAATTGTGTATGTGTGTATTATAACCTGTTTTAGTTCGATCTTGAGCTCGTGACGGACCCTTTCCATCAAAGTCCTCTCGGATTCAGTCGGAAGAAGTGGTCCAAACCCCATCATATCAACATGGGTGGCGCCGTCGGATGAGACGCCGGAGGGGTCCATGGAGAAATCCATTCCCCCCATGTCGTCTTCATCGTCTGACATGGTCGCTCCCGTCCCTTCTCCCAAACTAACTCCTACAAACCAAATGCTACACGTTACCAGTACTCCTTAAACCATAGCGAGGATGTCGTAAACCCGGAAGGTGCACCCAATGAATGAAGAAATAAAAAAAAAAAAAAATGAACGCAACGCCACTCTTAACCAATCAAAACATTGGGGCCGGGCGGTCGGCTTGTTCCTATCCATGTCATAACCTTCATTCCCAAGTTAACTTCACATTTAGTTGGCGATTAGTGGTTGCTTATAACTGAAATTCCTACGACGATTTGCTGCAACAAAAGTAGCAAAAGAAACCAAAGCAAACGTCACAGGTTGGTGCCACCCCTCCTCCTCCCTCCCTCCCTCCCTCCGGCTCATGTACCAACCAATCAATTATCAAATTCATTCACTTAATCACAACTTGCGACCATACTTTTATTCCGATCAGAATTAATATAAAACTAACAACTTCTACGACTTTCTTGGCAAGTGTCCGTCCATTTAGATAGATCCACATGGTCGAGGTGGGGGAGGGCCTACTTCCCCATCAACACGATTCCCAGACTTGCAAGAAAACCATGTCCACTTGTTTGGTTGTGTACAAAAAATCACACCTACTCCTCCTCCTCCTCATTCTACCCTTAACCCATCAAATCAACAAGACTAGAAGAAAAAACGGTGGGACACTCTGGAAACAAGAGAAGAAAGAAGCCAAGGTCGAGGGGACCATCCGATAGTTGCCCAAACATGCACGCCTCATGTGTTATGGGGGTAAGGTTTTCTTGTTATGGATGAAGCAAATAATAACACACTATATGCGACTGAAAACGAAAACACATCTACTGTCGAGAATCATTCTTTTAAGTTATATGATACATGACAAGGGTCGGTCATCCTTCTATGCATCGAACACACACATGCATCATGCCGAGAACCGCTGCGAATGAACGAGACTTGAGAAGAGGGTTTTGTTTTTTTTTTACCAGTTAGAGCTTGTAAGGTGTTCTCTATTTCTCGGCAGTTCATGACAGCTTCCACGGCATGTACCCTCACGTGTTGTTGCAGCTGCTCCTTGAACGTGCACAACACCACCAAATACTGACCCTGAAATTCGTGACAGTTTTTAAACTTTTGCGTTAACCTTCGGCATAGGATGGATGCCCCTATTATGATGCTTTATTAAGGGCACGTATATGGAAACCCTACCAGGAAACTGTCGAGCTCGTGCCTCTCTGCAGGAGAGAGCTCACGGTGTTGCTGCACGGCAGCTGCAGCGGCGTAGGACCGGAGCAGGTGATGGGAGTGAGCAAGCTGGGCTTCGATGAGGGGTAACTGGTCGATGGGGGTAGCAACGCGTAGGCAGGCGACATGTGCGGCCAGGAGCTGCTCGTAAAGCGGATGGTTGGCTATCTCCACCTTGAGCTGCCGAACCCTCTCCTCGTGGGGTTCTCCAGAGAAGGCCACCTCGACCCCGCCACTAGTCCCCATGGGAACCACGTTGGATTCTTGCATCAAGGACTTTTTGTTTTGCCCACCCCAGAGCAGGAAGGATCACCAGAATTCAAGTATAAGATATAATTTCCGTTTAAAAAGGACCCCGAGAGAGAGAGAGATAGAGTGAGAGAGGACACCCCTTCCTCCTTTTGTTGGGCCAAGGTCTTTCCCTTACTTCCCGCTGCTGAGGTTGTAAGAGAGAAACAGAGGATGAAAAAAAGGTTTGAGGATGTGTTGGGATCTGGGGAATTTACAGGGGGGTGTGTGCTTTCCTTGTATATGTCTGGTCTGGACAGACCTTTCCGAGTTATGAGCAGGAGTCTGCAGGTTTTTTAGCTCGCAGAAGGAAGGAAAGAAAGAATCAGAAGCTCAGATTGTGGGGAGGAAAGAAAAAGGAGGAGAAAGGAGATGGGAGATGTTTGGTGGGTTATGATGGAAAAAGATGCTTTTTTTTTTTTTGTTTTGGTGTGTTATGGGGGGGAGACAAGGACGGTTGATTGTTGGGGGTTTGTAGTAGTTTATATTTTAAGAAGTTGGAGGGGATTATTTATTAATCAAGGCTGCATTTCGACACCAAATTCCCAAATTGAATTTGTACGATACAATAAATAATCAGAAGCATAAGGATGACATTGATTGACTTAGGTGATGTATGGGGGATGGTGGGTTCAACAGGAGACAGATGGAATACAAAAGCAAGGGGTGGGGGGGGAAGGAGGGTTGATAATGTAATATCGGGTAATCTAATTCTAAAGCATACCATGTCATGTTCTAGAGAAAATACCAAGATAGCAGCAGCCGCAACCACCATTAAACGGGGTTGGGGGTTGGGAGGTACGTGTTGAGAGTCGATTGGGGGTTGGAGTGGGTGTTAATAATGGGGGTTGGTGGGCTCCCAACAAAAGAAGCAACCATTTGGTGTTTAATATGATATTTTGGAGAAGAAGAGGGTGATGGGTCCTCCATCTTAACCGTCTCATATCTGTGTGTCTGTCTGTCACCGCATACATTGTTTTCCCCTTGATGTGATGCAACCAAATGTACTATTTCTCTCCCTCCCTACCGTGTCTTATTTCGTTTTACTCGTCTTCTTCTTATTCACTTTGGTTCATGAGAAGAAGCCTCTTTTTCCCAAGTTTTTAATTTTAATGGGGTCGTCCAACTTCCTTAGTTAACCCCCGTTTTAGTACCCCTGGGAGGTTTATCTATCCGTCTAACTATTCTTGGTGAGTAATCGTTGTCTTCATTGTTAAGACGTATATGACCGTGATTAAGGTCGGGGGGTTTCGATGGTTATCTGGTTAAGATGTGGATGAGATTGAGCCATCAGTGTGGTTGGGGGGGAGGTTTGCTGCCCTCTAGAGTTAAACTAAAGCAAAAAAAATGTATATATAAATGCATTTTGGAAACCTCCTCTTTAAACTCATGCTCCTTGGACCGATTGATTGCCTTGCAAGTTTTGTTTTGCAACCGTTTAAGTGTCATTGGAACAGAATCTTGGTGGGTTGCTGGTTTTGAAGATCAAAACTCAACCCCGACAAGTAGTACAACAAAAGAAAGAGGCCTTTCGGGAAAACACAACATGGGACTGGTCTTGTCTCGTCTTAAAATGGTCTTGTCTCGAGAGATAGGGGCCATTCATTACATTACATTGATGCGACTCCTCTTTCCTTCTTGAAATGTGATTCATGTGATTTGTCATATCAATCTTCCTTTTCTTCCCCTTCAGAAAAAGTAAACACACAAATAAATGACTTAGATTATATAAATAACATCCCCCCCCCCCCCCCCGGTAGAGGTGATGGGGTCAATCCCTAAGATTGTGATAAGAGAAGATTAGAAGAAAGGCAAGAAATAAGTCCCACCGAAAGGGAAGCGGCTAACGGTACGTGCACGTAACGGTTACGTAGTTTACTACTTACTACTAACATTTTTTAGTAAATTTTACTAAAAGTTGACCGTTACTACTAAAGTCAACTCAAATGTAGTAAAAAAAGTAGTAAAATTTACGAAAAATTGGTCTTCTTTTAGTAAAGTCAACGTAAAAGTAGTAAAAAACGTTGTAAAATTTACTACTTTTCTACTGTTCATACAAGTGTTTTTTTACTACTTTTACGCTGACTTTACTAAAACCTCTTTTTTAGTAAAGTCAGCGTAAAAGTAGTAAAAAAACACTTGTATGAACAGTAGAAAAGTAGTAAATTTTACAACTTTTTTTACTACTTTTACGTTGACTTTACTAAGAAAGAGGTTTTAGTAAAGTCAGCGTAAAAGTAGTAAAAAAACACTTGTATGAACAGTAGAAAAGTAGTAAATTTAACAACTTTTTTTACTACTTTTACGTTGACTTTACTAAGGAAAGGTAAAGTTTAGTAAAGTCAATGAAAATTTAGTAAAAAAAGTAGTAAATTTTACTACTTTTTGTACTACTTATGCGTTGACTTTACTAAATTTCTCGTTTTTAGTAACGTCAATGAAAGTTTAGTAAATAAAGTTGTAAATTTTACTACTTTTTACTGTACGATTTATGTCGATAATTAGTAATTGTTTACTACTTTTGCTGTGAGTTTTAGTAAAAATGTCTAAAAAGTAGTAAAATTATTAGTAAATTGTTACGTTTTTTCGTAAACGTTTACTAATTTAGACATGTTTTACTAATAAATTTACTAATACCAACAGTGTTTCCGAACCTAACTCCGAACCTAATTTATATGACTTTGGATGTGAAATTACCGTTTTACCCTAAATCGAAATGTTTCACATCCAAATGTTTCGTAACAGGGTAAAACGGTAATTTCACATCCAAAGTCATATAAATAGGTTCGGAGTTAGGTTCGGAAACACTGTTGGTATTAGTAAATTTATTAGTAAAACATGTCTAAATTAGTAAACGTTTACGAAAAAACGTAACAATTTACTAATAATTTTACTACTTTTTAGACATTTTTACTAAAACTCACAGCAAAAGTAGTAAACAATTACTAATTATCGACATAAATCGTACAGTAAAAAGTAGTAAAATTTACAACTTTATTTACTAAACTTTCATTGACGTTACTAAAAACGAGAAATTTAGTAAAGTCAACGCATAAGTAGTACAAAAAGTAGTAAAATTTACTACTTTTTTTACTAAATTTTCATTGACTTTACTAAACTTTACCTTTCCTTAGTAAAGTCAACGTAAAAGTAGTAAAAAAAGTTGTTAAATTTACTACTTTTCTACTGTTCATACAAGTGTTTTTTTACTACTTTTACGCTGACTTTACTAAAACCTCTTTCTTAGTAAAGTCAGCGTAAAAGTAGTAAAAAAACACTTGTATGAACAGTAGAAAAGTAGTAAATTTTACAACGTTTTTTACTACTTTTACGTTGACTTTACTAAAAGAAGACCAAATTTTCGTAAATTTTACTACTTTTTTTACTACATTTGAGTTGACTTTAGTAGTAACGGTCAACTTTTAGTAAAATTTACTAAAAAATGTTAGTAGTAAGTAGTAAACTACGTAACCGTTACGTGCACGTACCGTTAGCCGCTTTCCACCGAAAGGGGAAAAAATAAATGTCAAGAAAAAAGGGAAAGAGAAGGAAGGGAGTGGCGTGGTCCCCATAATTGGAAAGTAAAAACCACCCAGCGCTTTTCTTTTCTTTTTTTAAAGAAAATGAAGTGGAGGTGACGAGGGAAGTAAGAAAAAGGAAACCATTCCTCCTACTTGTCACTTTCAACCCAACTCAATGGAAAACTCCTGACCCTTCCATCCTTCTTTTCTTTTCTAAATTGGCTTCCCTGCTGTTTCTAATATCATATCATATAATATTCTTCTCTTGTCCAATTCCCATCTGTTTCTGCTCCCACTCAGTAACAGGAAGTCAATCAGAGGCACTCCCAAGATAGGGACAAAACAAACATTGAAGCTACAGATTTCATACATCTCTAGACTATGTAAAGGAAACTATCAAGGCACCAACCAGGTAAGTAAGTAGTACTCACCCAATCCGTTGCAGTCGTTGTTGCCTTAGCCCAGCAACCCAGTATCATTTCATACGCCAACAATCACATCCGCCGTAAAGCGCCGTATCCCTCTTGCCTGTCTTCCTGTCAACACTTTATTAACCTCCAAATCAATAAACATAAGTTTGGTTTCGTACCAATAAGGATAGAGAGATTGGTCTGCGTAGCAACTCAAAAGGGCGGGATCAAATGTCCCGGACTAACTATTTGAACCTCGTAAGGAAATATCCACACTGGTCTTAATTTCTCTTTGGGTTACCAAATGATACAATAGATAAAAACGAAAACCCCAAACCATTTACAGGCCCTCCACATGCAGAGTTCACATTATACTACACCTCTCCTTGGACTTTGGATCCATCCTACTGGATGACGGGGGGTTCCTCCCGGTGTATCGTCCCACCTACAGAACAGCCAAGTAAGGGGGGACATGAGACAGGTAGCAAGTTTCGTAGAAAGAGACTAAAAAGCATCATCTCATCAGATGATTCCTCAATATAGTGAAGGTGGCAGTTAGATTGATGTAAAGAGGTTAACACTCAACCACGGCAATTTGTATTCATTACTTTGATTTTATTTTACGAAGAACACTTTCTTTGTGGATAATTCTCTAAGAACAGGTCCAGGTCCAGGTGACAGCAAACAAAAGTCGCAGAACTAACAGTGTGACACACTACACAGCTGCCTTAATATGTTAACTCAAACCACGAGGGCCGAATTTCATCCTTATATGCTCTTATACCATCCATCCCCGGCATACCAAAATGAAGTTAATTTCCTTCTCAAATAATATGCTCATGGGATGGAACAAATCTCTGTGACAGAAAATTAAAGGTTCACCAGTCTAACAGCCACAGCCTAAATATTCAAACAAATGAGCAACTAGAAGCAGGGTGATAAACACATTGACAGAACATTCATAACCACGACCCTCCCAGACCAAAAGCCAACGTACCTGGGGCCCAGTTACCAATCCAGAACCACCAACTGATGATTGATGAGCATTGTTACGTTGTTGTGACTGCTGTTGTTGTTGCTCAAACTCTTGTTGTTGTAATTGTAAGGCGATAGCTAACTGAAGATCGGAACTAAAGACCAAGTATAAGTTGTTAGTACAGAACAACAATAGCAGCAACACATCGATTAACAGCAAAAGCAAGGAAGGCTCATTCAATGTTTCATTCACTGTATTAGGTTGTATGATGACGGAGGAAAATATAAAACCAGTTTTCTTCCTTTGGAACATCTGCCATTTCATCAATATGATGATTCTAACTTAAACAGGGATTCTTGCAGACTAAAGAGATCCACAACCCAACACCACCATAAAAAAGTAATAAGATCATAATTGATCTTATCTCCCGTTATTTTTCCACAAAAGCCAATAGACAGCAACGCAAATTTCGATTGAGAAATCAGTTTTTTTGAGATAAAATGGAGGTTTTGAGGAAATTACTTGATGTCTAATTCAGCATTTGTTGAACTATCAATACTGGCAAGATAGTCCTGTAGCAAATTGACAGATATTAGTTTAAGACCATAAAGCAGTTCAAAACACATGAATCGAGACAAGCACATACAGCTGTGCTAGCCATCGCATTGCGCTCGTCCCATGTTTCACCGACATGACCCTCGATCTTGAATTCTTTGAAGTTGCTAGTCACAAACACAGTATCTCCATTGACCTGAAAATTAAGCATTAGCAACTACACATACAAGGCAACGAGATACAAGTAAGCACAGCGGGCAATGAAGATTAATGAAGACGAAATGTTTGATCAACCACGCACTTCGTACATTGAAATGAGGGCAAGTTTTAATGGAATCACTTGAAGTTAGCTAGTGGAGTGAGTTGGCATATACCATTTGACAAACATTAAGGAATAAAAAATTAAAGCTTATAGTTTCTTCTGCGGTGAACACGTGGATCAATTGGATTTCCTACAGTACAAATAAGCAGCTAATGAAATCCTGAAGAAAGTGCAAAGATATATTCAGAAAAAAAAAAAGAACAAGCTCTCTCTTTATTTACGGTATACAAAATATCAACGATGCTCCAAAAAAGCTACAACATCACTAACATATACCAAAAAACAAGAAATGAAGAGAAAAATAAGAAGCAAGTCTTTTGCTGCCTACGTAGCTATTGACTTAAACACATGTACCTCATTCAATTTCTCCCAAACCAAATCAGGCTGGTTGAGGTACCCTTGATCTGTAGCTAAAAGATACAGCTCTCCCTCATACTACGGGATAAACACAATCAGTCAGTACATTCCCATTCCCACTAAAACCACCGGCCACGAAAATAGTCATAATGTAAACTGAAGCCATGGGTGGAGAACAAGAGACCTTAAACATGGTACTGAAGTGATTGTTCCGAAAAAATACACAAAGCTCCCGTTCTTTCAAACTTTCTTGCAGGCTGAAAAGGCTGTTCAATTTTTATTAAACAAAATATTAGTCAATGAGGATCAACACAAAATTGGACAAGGCCCCCAAAAACAAACATACCCATATATGGTCAGCTGACTGGCACTTTTCCTTAAAAAATTCCTAACTAGCTCCCCTGAAATCACATCCACGGAAAGATAACAACAAAGGATTTACCAAAGTTGTACAGAGAAACGAGAGAAGTTCACCACTTACCTTGCTGTGGAGTAATTTTATCCACAGTGACAACCTCATGATCGCCTGCCAAGCAACTGTCCAACTGTTTTGCAAGAACAATTTCACCTTCATAAACAGGCTCCTTGTCTTCACAAATAGTGACAGAGTCTAGAATGCGTTCTTCTCCCTCATATATGGGTTCACTTTCACTGATGATTGGCCCGCAAACTGTAGGCATGTTATCCATTTTACAGCTGAGTAAACTTGAATGAAGATGAGTACAGGAGCCGGAAATATTTTCAGGGACTTCCCTACAGTGGGATTCATTTGCTTCAATGGAAGAAGGCAGAGAAAGTGGCTCCTTCTCAAACATCTCGCTTTTACGAGAATCTCTATCCAAGTTCTCACTTGTGAAGTCATCCTGTTCTGGAACAGATACAAGAGTATGGCATACTGCATCAGTGACTCTCTGATCCGTCAAATTGGACAGATCAATACACGGGGCAACTTCTCCATGTTGTAAATGCTTTAATTGATTATCGTAATCAGTCACGTCCGCCTTGGGGTTCAAAGTGCCACTTGTCTCAGTCATACCAATTGTAGCAATTGACAAATCATCAGCATGATGCTGCAATGTACCCGAAGTAGTTGGGAACAACACCTTCTCGGTAATATCGGCTGCACTAAGAGATGTTCCACATGCATGGCTGGCAGCAATTGGATCATCCACAGAAGGCACCTCTCCCTCGGACAATTTTAAAGCTCTCGTCAGTTCAGCTTCTTCTTCAAGATCCCCCTTTCTCAGATTACAGTCAGGGACTGATAGGGAAATGGTGTCAAAAGATCTTACTTTCAAGAGGTTAGGAGAAGGCACCCCAAGAGCTGCTGTAGTAGCAGCAATAAAATCTACAGTTTCTTCTTCTGAGATTCTACCAGGCTTTTTATTGATTTCAAAGGTTTCCAGGTTAACCAGATCTGCCATAAGTGCATTGTAGGACTTGAATCCAATAGCATTTGCGGTATTTTCGTCCTATTTTACAAGAAACCAATAATATTAAATATTAAGAATCATGATTCCCCAAGAAGTGGTCACCATATAATAATGACAAAGTGCTTGCTGTGGCATTTTCAGTAGAATAAACAAAAATAAACAAGATATCCTTACATAGATCATGTTATTCCAACAACAAAGTCTTAGCATATACGATGGAATAAGGTTATTATAAAGGAAGGGTTGAACACTTGATTGTGGATTTTTTAAGCAAATCTCTTCGGAGTAGAAATATCAAGACGTGAACATGTTTCTTTTCCAAGTGCATGGATGTATAATTTCACTCGAGCCAAACATAAATACAAAACATTCGACACGTAAAATTTTTGGGACCTTCCTGAAATACCTGGGGATCAACAATCCAACCATGATAAAGCGGAATGTCCAGCAGATCAAATATCGCACATTCTGAAGTAAATTCAAAATCATCTATTCTGAGATCAATAAAAGACATTGTGTTAAGCATAACGAATGCAAAATATTATGGTTCTAGCGCAGGCAACAAAGTGATAACACTCAACTTCCTGAATTTTATATTTACATCAATGCCAGTTGCAAGCCTCGGTAGTAAATCAATAGCATCCGCAATGTTTTGCTGCTGATTTTCAACATAACCTGCATCTTTATTCTGCAAGAGATTGGTGTTTCACGATCCGTATACGACCAGGAAATTTAACAAAACAAAATCACAAAATAGTAATTACGTCGACGTTGCTGTTGGAATCGATAAGCCGTTCTGCTACCAAGGAAAGTAACTTTTCTTGTGAGACTTCTGCGACATCTGGACTCAAGTTCAAGCTGTTCTTCAGAAGTAGAACATTACCTATCAAGATTGGTAGTTAATTCATGATCACCTGTGATTTATCCTTCATTTATCACATGCACATGAAATGGAACAAATAACAGACACGTAAACCAACAGAGAATTCTCTTAACCCCGGGTGCTGGTTATTCCTTCAAGAAAAGAAAGCATGCATTGGCTAGACCACGAGTATTGCACATCGAAATTCAACAGAAAATGTGCCGTCGCGACACAACCACAGCTTTAACTTTCAGATTTTTCAAGCAAACTACAGCCTTATATTACGAAAGGCCTGAGTTCCTCTAATGTCCCTAGCTAGATGTAAAGGACCAATCCAGATATTAACCAATCAAAACGCAACATCGCCTAAGAGGAACAAAATTGGAACAACGATGAACAGTTTCCAGGACTCCAAAAATGAGAGTTTAGTAGTCGCCCGTGAAGTAAGCAAATAAAGAAAGGTCAGACACCTAAAAAAGGCAAACAGGGGCAGCTCACTCCAACACACACAAGCAAGAGAAATCAACTGCGGGGTGATGGGGACTCGCCCCAAAGACCTAAAGTCACAAGCAGGCCTGGAAACAGGCGAGGGGGATGGAGGGGAGGGAAATGGAATTACAGATAGCGAGCAGGGGACATGGGCCATTGTCGTTATGGAGGACGATGGGAGTGGGGCGGCACAAGAAGTGGATGGTCTTGGCCTTGTGGACGCACTCCATTTCTTTCTCCTTGGGGACAACACCCTGCCCTTGTTCCTGATGGTGGTGGTGGGTGGTGGTTGTGCTGAAGGAGATGAAGCGGCTCCTCCAGGGGGGGAATCGGAGCAGCAGGAGAGGCCGGGCCCGACGAAGGAGATGGCGGGAAGGGAGATATCAACGACACGTTGATCGGCGGGAAGGAGGGAGTTTGTCGTCGTAGGTGGATTTTTATACGGAAAAATGGGAAGTTTAAAAATTTTTTTTGTGAAATATAGTATCAGTTTCTTAAAATATAATTTTATCATAACGCGTCCATAATAAATAAATAAGGGGTGGGCTTTGAATTTTAATGCCATCAAAATTTTTTTATTAAAAAATATATTGAGAATTAATAATGACAGGAGTTGCACCTTTGACCTCATAATTATAACAAAAATCTCTAACCAATTAAGTTAGATATATTTTTTCGTCTAACCTTTTAAAATGCGGGTTTTGAAAACGCGTTCCGTATTTATTTAGTTAAAGGGGCACATTTTTAAAACCCGCCTCTTGTTCATTTAATTAAAGGGGTACATTTTTAAAACCCGCCTCTTGTTCATTTAGTTAAAGGGGCGTTTTCAATATGCGCCCCTTCGACTGTAAAATCGTATTTTAAGAAACTGGACAGTATTATTTCCGTACAAAACTCGTCGTCGGTGATCGGGGGTAATTCCGCTGTCGTTCACTTCAAAATGATAAAAAAAAAAACATTATTTCTTATTACACCAACTTTTAAACATTGGTGTGGGGGTGAAATTGTCTTAAGTAACCAAACCAAACCAAACATCTTCATCATCATCATCGATAATCAACAACAACAACAACAACAAATGATCGCCACCCTTCAATTTTTGTTTGATTATATGTTCACATGCCGAGGTTATCCTATTACTACTACAAACACGATGCCCCCTGGGATGATGGTTTGAAAAAAGAGAGATTTGGGGCCGATGAATAAGAAGGCTCTAATGGGCTTGGCATTATTAGGCCCATAATCATTTCCCGGGGAAAGGCCCGTTATAGTTTTTGTTTAAAAGATCCTGGCCTTAAAAGTAAATTCTCCCCAAAAACAATAAATAAATAAATTATATTTTCAGCCCGGGGGAGGGATAACAACACGACACACTCGAATAATTTTTATTTTATTTTATTTTATATTCTTTGATCCCAACCACCCACATATAATTGTTTACACGTGGCGTCAACCCAGTAGCCCCAACTGCGAAACATCGTACGTTTGGCTACTTTTTTTCCTTTTTGTTTCAGTCTTTCAATCATCCATCCTTGTTGTACGGAGGAATTGCTGACCCAATTCCAATCTCAAAACAAACATGTAATAAAACAAGATTGATGCTCTCCACACATTTTTCATCCTCTTCATGGGACGGACGGACACCCACGTTCCCTTTTTAAATTTAAGTATTTGCTTGCCCACCTCCTCTTTATTTATTTACATAATCAACATGGAACAGAACTGAACTAATATTCTATACAAAGATAATATAATTTTTTAAAAAAAAGAGAGAGAAAGAGGCAAAGGATATTTTATTTTGATGGTGTTTATATTATCTATCGTCGTCCTCATCACAAGGGCTTAAAATCTGAGGTTGCTTCTAGGGAAGAAAGTTCCTCTCTCTCTCTCTCTCTCTCTCTCACTCTCCCTGTGTCTGCACTGTGTGTGTATGAGTCTACTCTTATGCGGGGAGGGGCAAGGAAAGGAAGAGAAATGAAAACACGTTTTCAAAAAAATTCCCCACTTAACATTCAAAATTTTCTCCTTTTTTTTTTCCTTCTTTTTCTGTTTTTTTCCTTTCTATTCTTATAAATCCAAACACAGAGCGTTAGGGTTTTCTTCAATCTCGCTTGAAATGAGTGGACGGACGACTGTCTAACCTCCTCCTCAACCATTTCACCCCTTTCTGAAATTACATTCTCCTTTCCATTTCAGGAATATATTTATTAAAAAAAAAATCGGTTACTGTTTTTTTTATTAGGGGGGTGTTGCAGCAACCCTCCCTCCTATCACTTCTGTCTTGTTCCTCAGTCCGACAAGATCCTCAGATCTCAGGGGTCCGGTAAGAAAAAGGATGGGGAGGGGGAAGACGCAGGTGAAGAGGATCGAGAACGACATCAGCAGGCAGGTTACCTTCTCCAAGAGGAGGACCGGCCTCCTCAAGAAGGCCTTCGAGCTTTCCGTCCTTTGCGACGCCGAGCTAGCCCTCATCGTCTTCTCCTCCAGGGGGAAGCTCTACCAGTTCACCAGCTCCAGGTATATATGAATGAGCAGTTACCACCGCCTGTATGATGATGCCTTGCTCTTTTTCTTTGTCAGCAATACTTGTACGATGCATCATGACCAGTTTGCTTGCCTTCTTTTCAGATTTTAGGCTATAAGGAAGGGTGTGTTGGGATGCGGATTTTTTTATTGCATGTACGATGAGGAAATAAACAATTTTCCCTGTCATGTATCGAGGAAGAAATAGCAAAACCCACTACTACTACTGCTACCACCATGTCTTCAGGGTCTTTACTTACTGAGCTGGGCAAATTACTATGTTTCTGTAGCTGTTTCCCCATATTAGTGTGGTCAATCAATCAATGTCTGGTTTTCCTCTTCTCTGCCTGTCTTTCCTTTTTCCGCTTCTCTTTCCATTCTACTTACAACTCTCGTACACCTTTTGTTTGTTCTTGTGGGGGGTGAGGTTTGGGAGTAGCCCTTCCACTGCTGTGCTGCGGACTCCACACCCTTCATAAAAAAAAAGAGAGATGCAAAGCCTTCTCCACTAATCCATTGGAATCGGAGTCTTTTGTGTGTGTTAGTGCGCAGATCGCGCCCTCCGCCCGGGGTGGATTATATCGTCGAGCTGTTTGATTTATCACCACTCTTTGACGCTATATTTTAATCATTCAGTCGCCTTTTTTTATATCACATCTTGGCTTTATGGGATCTTTGCTATTTTGAGAGCAAACACAAGTCAACTAACCCGAAACAAGGCTTCATTAATATAACACTGGGAAACGCTAATGGAGTCATATTGGTGTGCTCCATTATGTTTAGCAAATGACGTGCCGTTTCCCAAGCTGCCTTCATGAAGGATGATGAATATTTTAACTTTACTAGTTACAAAAAGACTACATTTAACTGGCATGGCTTCGAAGATGATGCCGGACCAGTCTGCGGGACATTCTAGTGTTCGTGGCCTTTAAGACTAAATGTTTGTGCTCTCGCCGAATTTCTAAACTGGTAAGAATGAAGTGGAAGGTTTTCTTTTATATTTGTATGATTTGTTGGCATGGCTTATTTCTCAGCATGGCTAAGACAATAGAAAAGTATCAGAAAAGATGCAAGGAGAGGGAAGCGGGCATCAACGTCGCCACACGAGATCCCCAGGTTCAGGCCTCTATTCTCCTCGATTCATGGACCTAGCAAGCTGACTCGAATTAATTTGAGCTCTTTCGCCTTATACGGTGGTTGTGGTAATCAATTCTTTTCTTTCTCCTGCTTCGCTGTAGCTACCGCATCTGATGTCGGATACTGTCGAGATGTCAAAGAGGATTGAGCTTCTTGAAAAATCCGAAATGTATGTACACTTATCTGGTTTGACGCTATAATGTGAGTAATAGGAATAGTCTTCATCGAACCAGTGATGCCGTCAGCAAGAAAGAGTTCGTGACTGAGGTTTCGCGAGCGAATACTTTGTTAACTTATGCTGCGGATGGAATGAAACCGTAGGAGGCTGCTGGGAGAGGGATTGGATTCATGCTCGGTAGAAGAGTTACAAGGCATTGAAAACCAGTTGGAGAGGAGCCTCAACAGGATCAGGACTAGAAGGGTGAGATGACTCTTACCCTTTCTTACTGTCCCTACCTTTTCTTGTTTACCTTATAAATGAGACATTAAACAATTGCTTAGGCCCCTTCTTACGGACATCTTGCAGAGCCAACTCCTCAGGGAGAGAATTGACCGCCTCAAGTCGGAGGTAAACAGAAGAAATACGAAATAATGCGGCGAGTTTCGTAGGAAAAGATAAGAGGGAGGAGCCTCAAGTTTCCGCTTCTGATAACGCGTTCTTTGTGTAGGAAAAGAAGTTGCTCAAAGGAAATAATCAACTACGCCAAAAGGTAAGAACCCCCTTGTTCTTCCCCTCTTAGTGACTTGAACCATATGGGGCACCAATAGGTGTTGTTGGTGGAGAGGAGTTACTTTTTTTGTATTGGGTTTGCTTGAAGATGGAGGAGTATGGTGGCGTTGTCCCGTGGGAGTGTTTGCCTAAAGAGGCATGGAAAGAGCAACCACGACTTTCGGAAGGCTTAGAAGAAGACACTGAGGACGTCGAGACAGAGCTGTTCATCGGACCACCGAGGAGACAATCTGCCTTCCCAAGGATATTACCCCAAGGCCAGGCAAACACATCCCTCTCGATTCCTCACCAAATATAGTTTTGGGTTTAGAGGCCAGATGAGATTCTTGTATCCTACCTTGGCTTCGGCATTTGAGCAAGGACAGTATCTCCCCATGTAAACTCTCAGTTCATATCCTCGCCTCAAACATTGGAGAAGAAATGGATTGTCATTGATAGAGAGGAACAAGAGGATCACATATCCTCCTTTCATCATATGGTCTTCCAGAGAATACACAGGCAAATGAGTAGTTACAGAGGAACTGAGAGAAATAACCACTCACTTCTGCCCCAATGAAAATAAAGCTAACCTAAACTAAAATTTTCTTAAGAAAAATCTATTCACATTTCGGATCGCCTTAATCCAGGGAGTGATCAGGTCTTGCCAGCATTACCGTGGAATGTCTACTTCGAAGCAATCTGTACAAGCAGGAAACCACGCTTCACTCGCAGAGAGTCTACCATGGCTGAGTACCCATGAGGATGGGGCAAGTTAACATGCCGGTCTGGTGATCGCTGTCATCACCGTATTGTCGTACGTCCGAAGAACGATGATCCGATGTCACTATTTGTGTTCTGCAGCAGAGAGACAAGATCTCAAACTCCAGACTTCTAACGGATGGAAACTTTCAAGAATAGAAAGAAAGTATGACTTTCAGAAGCTAAGGGAAAGACTATTATTACCTGAGACTTTGGAGAAGGGAAAATGTTCCAAAACCGTAGCGTCTCATCTCCAGCTCCGGTGACAATTGTCTGAGTCAACATCATGGAGTTAGCTAATTGAGATGAATGATCAAGACAGAAGGTAAATTTGAGCATCATTATCCATGTGCTACCTGTCCGTCGGGTGAAATGGCAAGATAAAGCACTCTGTATGTATGGCCAGTAAGAGTGGCCAACTGCAGAAGAACAAACCGTCTCCTTTTATTTATGGACAAAACATGATAAATCCACGAATCATGGAAATGGTAACAATATCAAATAACATGCCTTTGACATTGAGGGATATCTCCAGACTATGATTTGATTTTGAGAGTATCCATGGGTGCTGACCAGTTCATTCACATTCTTAGACCACACCAGGTTGCATACCTGTTGCAAGAATGAAGAGAAATTCTAATCAGAAGCTGACTCTAGGGCCAAAAAAAAAGAGAGAGACAATGAAAATGTTAGGTCGGGCAGCATCCAAAGAGAAAACAATTTCCTATGGAAATGCATAATCGTGAACATAATGGCAATAAGAAATTCCTCCCAAATGGTTATCTGAAAAGTGCCTAGAGAAAGGCTTTCATTTGGAGTTTCATTAACCACTCATCAAACCTTTCGAGACTAGCTTTGGAACATTAATGACTGAATAAGAAAATCTCCAAAAATTTGACACCACACATAAGAAACAGAGGAAAAGATGGAACAATCTAACTGATGGATGATACAAGCTTTAGCCCCAGAAAAGATCACCGTGACAGAACGATAAAACATTAGTGTCAAGTGAAAAAGAAAAGAAGAGCACCTGACTACCGGTGTCTACGCAACTCAATTGTGAGTTAGTTTTCGTATTCCAGAAACGAATGCAGCGATCTGCTGTACCACCTCCAGATGCAAGAACTCCATGAAGATGAGGAGACCAAGCAATTGCTTTCACAGCTGCAGTGTGCTCGCAAAACTTGAGCATTGGTTGATTTGAGTGTTGATTCCAAACAAGAAGCTGTCGCACAAATCAGTAGAAATCAACAAAAGCTTTGTTCAAAGAAAAAGCAAGCATTCCAATGGAAGACCGAGCATGCAGTAGAAATTGCTTACGCGGTTGTCATTTCCACCAGATGCAAGCTCCCGATTATCATAAGACCACTTGAGTCCACACACCTACATCACAAAGATCAAACAGAGATCCTTTGGCTCTTATCCTCCAACATAACATTTCCATGAACCAGAGTTGGCCGGACCAGAGAACATTCTCACAGCACATCAAAAGACGTTGGTTTCATTTCCTTCAACTTTACATATCACAAAATAAATATTCCAGCGATCAGTTTATCATGAAATGCCAACTACATAACCTTAATAGTGGAATGATCATATAATTTTCAATATTCAGTCTGGAATAGTAATCTAGTGTTTATTGTGGTCTAAGGCCATTACTTGGAATCATTCTGGATGAAGCAAGGGCTTTTGTCTGGTTTACAAAGAATAACCCGTAACTCAGCGACTGCATTTCCTAAACTTTCAAAGGCATTGACGTGTTGAAGTTCAGAAGAGGACAATCAGCAGCACTTATAATGATATCATAACAAACCAACCTCTGATTTATGCCCAGAGAGTTTGCTCACGAAGTCGTCCGAGGTTCGCAAGTCCCGTTGAAGGATAGTTTTATCACGACTTCCAGAGGATAGCATTGATGCACTCCAAGCTAAGGCTCCGACCCTCAATCTGTGGCCTTCCATGGTGCGGACCTTCTTGCAGCACGATGCATCCCAAACCTATATAATCGTGATACATCACAGATATTGATCTTCAGAAGAATTTAGCCACTGGAAAGATATAAGAAAAGAAAGCAATCTACTTAAATGCAGCTTTAAGATGAACTCATAAAGTTGCTGTTGACTTCACTTGCACAAAGACACGACACCTACTGGGAAATGTCATAGACGAAACACATAAAACAGATTAACCAATGAGAAAGCATGTCATGAGGATCAATGTTATGGTCTACAGAGGTCTAAGTAAAGCTTGCAGAAACCTCATCGGCTAGAAAGAAAATTTAAAGGCTCTCATGTCACCACTAAGATTTCCCTCCTTAGACATAGCTTACTCTGAATGAAGTAACGGAGCTATGTTTTGCCAACATAAAAGTAAGCCAGAGAAGTGCAAAAAATTTGTACATAGAACACAACATACTTGTTCTTCTTAAATGATTCGCTCATTTAATTGTGCATGATTATTATGAGGGAGCAATGCCACCGTGGCACATGACTTAGTTGGACCAAGTGACTGGAAAAGGAGATAAATTTGGTCAATCTGAAACTTTTTACTGCAAAAGCATACTTTGTGTAATGTTCGTTTTAGTTAATCTGAAACTTCTTATAGCAAATGAATACTATGTGTTTCGCTCATTTAGGTATTGCCTACTTATAAAGAATAAAATACAATAACACAGAGAGCAAACATCATGTTGTTATGAGAAGAGTTACACGGATAATAGTAATAAGAAATTAAATCCCTCCAAGAAGCCTGAGGCAAAAATTTCCTTCAAAATAAATGACAATTCGAGACATTAAACAACTGTAACCTGGAGTTTTCCATTGCTAGTTCCGACAGCAAGGTTTGATCCACGCTGCGCCCAACCAACCGAACAAACACTATCGTCGATACCCAGATCACATAACTTAGTCACCTGCAGAAAGGACTCATGTAAGAGCAAGCTGGTGCAAAGATCTCCAGATCATCGAGCAATCTCAGTTCATGTTGCGATCTTGCAAACTCAGATACAGGGTCCCCAGTGAACTGACCTTACTGCTGGAAGCATTCCATAAATATACGCAATTCCCCAACCCTACTGCCAGCACATTATTTGAGGACCAGTCCACCAGGTTCAAGTAAAAATCATCTTGCAGTGCAGGTGCATCCAGAACCTTGAGATAAAACACATGGAAAACAATCAAATCTGACATGATATCATTATATACAGGAAAAAAAGAAGAGGGATACTATCCTAATTCTGGTAGCTAAGAATCAACTACACTATCCCTGTCAGGCCTTCCTTCCAGCTCCGTCGGATAGATATACAAACATAAAAATCTTCCGTTTAAGCACTGAAAGGATCATCCATTCAGAGCCCGAGAAGAACAATGCGGGAAGGGACCCATCAGCTAGCTACCATTGTGTGTCCTATTCGATTTTGAGCACTCTTCCACATAAATTACCAAATCTGATCACGGACACTTTGAACTTCACTCAAGACCAGGGAACAATCCGCAGGACATCTCCCCCCTCGACACATCCGAAATTTACAGAATCAAGAACTCCTAAGCTAAGGAGCGCAAATCTTGAAACGCCAAGAAATCCAAGAAAACAAAGGAGACCCCAAATCTCCAGCAAACCCCAATTTCCCCACTCCCACTGCAAATCGTTACGAACCCAAACAAATAAACAAACTTCAAACGAAGTCCCTAAACTCTTGAAAAAAGCTCCGCACCTTATAGGGCGACCGCGGCACCTTCCTCATGGACTTGACCCCCTCGCTGCTCCCCGGGATCCCCACGCCAATCCCAACGCCCTCCCCGCTCCCAGCGCCGAACCGGAAAGGCGACGTGTCGAGCGGCTGCCTCGTCTCAATCTTGTACCTGAACACATTCCTAGAACCATATCCCAAGGAGACACCGCCGGCACCACCTCCCCCAGATTTGGCCCCGACAAAGATCCGGTCGGAAATGTCGGGAGTGGCGGGGGGACCGAAGAGGGCAGCGCGGAGGAGAATCTTGTAAGGGGTGAGGTCGAGGTCCTTGGAGGTGTCGAGGTGGACTAGATCGAGGTTGGAGGAAGAGCGGGCGGGGATGAAGCGGTCGGAGAGGATGGCCCGGGAAGGGGAGTGGAGGCCGCGAGGAGGGGTGGAGTTGATGAGGTTGGTGACGTGAGAGGAGGGGGCGGGAGGCAGGGGCGACGGTAGGCCGTCACCGGGGGTAGCCATGGGTCGAATCGGACGGCGACCAACAGCAGCAAGGAGAACGTGGGAGGGAGGAAGGAGGGGGGGGGGGGGGGGCGGGGCTTTTCTTGTTTTCCCGGGAAAAAATGGGTGGGGTCGGTCGGTAGGTACGGTGGTAATAGTGCGCAGGGGTAAAATCGTCATTTCCCTAGAGGTATACATATATTATACCCCCTAATATCTTAATATATAACGTAATATCTTTTTCTTTAGCTCCTTAAAATTTCACCGATGGTTAAAATCTCTTAATTATACAAAATGTATCTCATGTAACCTTCCTTATAGTACATTTTTCCCTTTTTTTTCCTTCCTTTCCCATCACATGCTCAGCAACTTTCCCCTGCTGGTGGGCCTTCATACTTTAGATGGGCCGGCCCATTTATTAAGGAGGTGTTGGTTCTCAACTATAGGCTGACCGAAACATTTTAGGCCTGCTTTAATTTCTGGTGGGCCTATGAAGCGGAAAAAGACCGGCCCATTAGACTTATAAGAAGATGTTGTCGGCCGCTTCACTTTTCTCTTCTTTTCTCTCTTGAGGGCGTTCATATCTATCTCGCACATTACAGAAATGTCAGCTTGTTCCATATTTTCCGGGTTCTTTCTTTTATAAATATATGGTGGTTCCGGGAAACCAGTGTCAGCCCACAGAGTTTGAGTACCAGTTGACGAAGTTGGGAGTAGTAAGTAGTACGAGTAGAGAGACTTTGGTTGGTGCTGACCGAAAGCTGAAGGGGCCAAATCCATCTATCCATACATATTCAGCTACCCACCCAACCCAACCCAACCCAACCCAACCCATCCCCAGTTGGACAAACCTAATAAATACCCTCCACAAAAAGAATCTTGCATGGTAAGCATAATCATGTAAACCGCCTGTGCTTCTTATGCAAAGTATGGAGCAAGCGAATGAGAGTTTCCCAGTCCCATTCCCAATCCTCTGTACATTTCAATTTTGATATCATATGAGTCGATATCAGTGATGGGGGAATTGGGAACCGCTCATAACTCCCAAGTAAAAAAAAAAAGAAGGAAGTTTGCCTGACTTGCAGGATCCGGGATCCATCCATCCATCCATCCATTACTAATAATATGTGTAAACCATTGTCCGCAACCGGTATTATCTTTATCCCGAAAAAAGTTTGACCGATCCCATCGATCCTCCGAATGATGGAGTATCTCGTTCTTGGGATGATCTTAAAAGGAGAGGGGGGGGTTAGATGAAACGTGAACTGAAAATCACTTTGGTAGTTGGCTTTTGACATTTGTTGCCCTCTCTATCCCCATTAGAACATGCAACCGACTTACAAAATGGGCACTTCTCGAGGTGAATAATAATAATATTGCAAAATGCAAGCAGGACATGAATAATTACGCTGAATTACTGTCCGAGTGTCGTCACGCTGTCCTAAACTCGGTTAAATGAATGGATTCTCCTCTCCTCTCCTCTCCTTGTTACATGTTTCATATGTCTTTTCGCCAGAAAAAGTTAGATGATATTAATTTTGTGTTTTGTTTTTGAGTTGGGAGGGAAATGATTTTTAGTCGTTATCATTCGTTTGTTAGATCATTCCCATTCAATGTGTTTTGACCTTCTCTGGTCACGCTTCTATCTTCCGGTCAAAATGAGACTCGGCAGCACCTCCTCCTCCTCCCTCTGTCCGGTTCCCTTCCCTTTCGCAGCATCCCACTGTTTGTGTCCGGTAATAATGAACCCCCACCACGAACTTGACGGCATCACGTGTGCCTACTTCAACTTCACCAACAATACACATTCCCATGCCTCCCGCAACCCATCTGCCTTTGATTGTTTTTCTTTTAGTTAACGTCCCTATAAAAACCCCCCGGCCCTCCACATTTCCTACGTCCCCATTCACCACACCATCTTCCTCTCAAGCTCGAGAAAAAATCTCCCCCCTCCTTTTGTTCGACGTGCGTGCGTTTACTTTGGACAATGTCTGCCTCCATCATGGCTGCTAGGGTCGAGAGCCTTGCCAGCAGCGGCATCCAGTCCATCCCCAAGGAGTACATCCGCCCCCAGGAGGAGCTTTCCAGCATCAGCGACGTGTTCGCCGAGGAGAAGAAGCATGACGGCCCCCAGGTCCCCACCATCGACCTTTTGGACATCCAGTCCGATGACCCGGTTGTCCGCGAGAGGTGCCGAGAGGAGCTCAAGAAGGCCGCGGAGCAATGGGGGGTGATGCACCTCGTCAACCACGGCATCCCCGATGACCTCATCGAGCGAGTGAAGAAGGCCGGGGAGGTGTTCTTCACCCTCCCCATCGAGGAGAAGGAGAAGTATGCCAATGACCAGGGGTCGGGGAAGATTCAGGGGTATGGCAGCAAGCTCGCCAACAATGCCAGTGGCCAGCTCGAGTGGGAGGACTACTTCTTCCACCTCGTCTTCCCCGAGGACAAGCGCGACCTCTCCATCTGGCCCAAGACCCCGAGCGACTACACGTGAGAAGCAGAAACTCTTCTCTACTCTTGTTCTATTTTGAAAGTGAGAGCAGTGCCTGACGGGTTTACCACTGTGGTTTCTGTTCTGTCCAGGGCGGCCACGAGCGAGTACGCTAGGCTTCTTAGGCAGCTGGCGACGAAGATCATGTCGTCGCTGTCCCTGGGTCTGGGACTAGAAGAAGGGAGGCTGGAGAAGGAAACCGGCGGGCTGGAAGAGATTCTGCTGCAGATGAAGATCAACTACTACCCGAAGTGCCCGCAGCCGGAGCTCGCCCTCGGGGTCGAGGCCCACACCGATGTGAGCGCCCTAACCTTCATCCTGCACAACATGGTCCCGGGGCTCCAGCTCTTCTACGAGGGGAAGTGGGTGACGGCAAAGTGCGTCCCAAACTCAATCATAATGCACATCGGGGACACGATCGAGATCCTAAGCAACGGGAAGTACAAGAGCATCCTCCACAGGGGGCTGGTGAACAAGGAGAGGGTGAGGATCTCCTGGGCGGTGTTCTGCGAGCCACCCAAGGAGAAGATAATACTGAAGCCGCTCCCAGAGCTCGTAACTGAGAAGGAACCCGCAAAGTTCCCGCCTCGCACCTTCGCGCAGCACATCCATCACAAGCTCTTCAGGAAGGGGGAGGAGTAGGTATCTAAATCCAAGTCCAGATACAGCAAAGTCCTCTCAAAGAAAAACTCAATAAGAAATATTTCTCAGAGGTTCATATTTAGGTATTCGGGATACACATACTGAAGTATTTCTCGGCATTTGTCTTTGCATAATCACCCCAATTTGCATCCCTCTGTCGTCAAATAAATCTGCTGTGTTTTAGCATTGTAATCAATCAATCTATCTATCTATCTATCCTGTACTTGTACTTTCCTACTGGGTCGTTAATGTTAACGTGTTGCAGCACATCAAATGTTAAATACCGAAATATAATCCTCTACCCCTACTCAAACAGGAGGTTCCCACGAAAATCGGTTTCTTTATTACATTCGTTAGCACGCTAGACAGAATCCCACCAAATTGTATTAGTTGGAAGGGGGGAGGGCACCCTAACTCGTGACTGACCAACCCCCTTTTCAACTACCACGGCTTTGTAAGCAGCATTTGGGTCATTGTCTGCCCACTTCCACGAGACATTTTCGGGGTCTGAACACACAGGCATTCTCAAGAATTGACCAACAGATAGAAGAGTAATGTTCTACCGAGGGACTCTAAAGAGGTCGTGGGAACCATTGTTCTTTGGGTTGATGGGGCAGCCCAAGATCAGACTCAATCCAGTTACAATTTATTACCATCCTCAGATGTTTCGTTGCCAGCCTACCATGGATATGAAGGGGGCGTTGCCTTGGGCTGCACTTCCATCTAGTAGTGTGAGTACGAGGACATGATATTGTAATCCGTCTTTATTTGCCGCCGCCGAGGACTACAGTGTCCGTTGTCGCCTTTTACTCGAGCGGGACAACGGCCTGCAGGGGCTCGTTCGCGAAGAAGGCCTTCAAGTTCGACACCACCAGCTCCTTCACTGCCTCCATTGACTCTGGGGTGAGCACAGCGCAATGCGGAGACAAGACGACGTTGTCCATCTGGCGCAGCTCCTCCGGGACGTGGGGCTCATTCTTGAACACGTCAAGGCCAACGCCACCGAGCTCCCCCTGCACGAGGAGCCGGACCATTTCTTCCTCATCGATGAGCCCGCCACGTCCGATGTTGATTATGATCCCACCCTTCCCCAGGATGGTCATCACCTCTCTGTTTACCACGTGGCGAGTTTCCTCCGTGAGGGCACAGCACAGTATGAGGGCATCGCTGTGGGCCGCGAGATCAAGGACGGTGGCATGGTAGGGGTACTGGACAGACGGCTTCCTCCTCTTTGAGGTATATGCAATGCGGCACCCGAACGCCTCCAACCGTTTTGCCACCAGGGAGCCGATGTTCCCAAGTCCAACGATCCCCACCCGCTTTCCTCCCACCTGCAAACCCCGTGAAATCGATCGGGTGAGCGAGGACTCGCAGACAGAAGCATTTCATCGAACAGTAAAGCTTCAAAACAAAGCAAAACAGAAAGAATCATAAAAAAGGTACCCTGACGGCGAGCCGATCTCCCTCGGGGTTTCTCCTCCATGCACCGGACCTCACGAAGCGGTTGCCGGCGGAAATCCTCCTGAGGAGGTCGATCAGAAGGGCGACAGCACAATCAGCGACGTCCTCGGAGAAGGCAGGGCCGGCGTTGGTGACGATGATGCGACGTCTGCGGCATTCGTCGAGGTCAATCTTGTCGAGGCCGGCGCTGGTGACGACGAGGATCTCGAGGGAGGGGAGGGCGCGGAGGGTGTGGACAGTGACAGGGGAAGGGCCGAAGCAGAGGACGGCGCGGACGGAGAGGAGGGAGTCGGGGGAGGGGTTGTCATGGACGGGATCGATGAGGGTGAAGTAAGGAGAGAGGGCGTGGGCGAAGGGGAAGGCGAAGGAAGGGATGCGATGGATGAGGACGGCGGGGCGAAGGTCGTGGGATGACGACATTTTCTGGTCTTCGACCCTTCTTACCTTTCTGCTTCTATGAAACTACCCTTCTGTTTTTAATAGTTGGTTTAGTGGTCCGAGGAGGGTCTGTCTGTTTTTTTTTTCTCTGAGTTGGTGAGAGACTAAGACAGGCAGGCCAATTTTAATAATAATATAGGAAAGCCCATTAGCAGCATTCTCTTCTTTCTGGGCCACTTTGAATTGCCCAGGCCCAATGATGGGCTTCTGCTTCAGGTTCATGCAAATCCCATGAGTTAGCAGCAGCCTTTTTAAAATATATATAAGTGAAATGAGTGTCCTGATTGAACGTCGGTGTATATCTTTGATTTGATGTTATTAAGCAACCTCGCATGATTGATAAATAAAAAAAAAAAGAAAGAAAGAAAAGTTCCTATGATCTCTCGTCTGCTTTCATCCAGATCGAGAGAGCTGTTGGTGTTTCCTCTAAATCATCCTGTTTCTTATCCAGAGGGACATGCGAAAGCAAAGGTTGTTTTGTTTCTTTGAAGAATCATTAGAGGCCGGTAAGACTGTGCTCAACTGGGTGAATCACAATATACGTCATCCATGACATGTGGTAAGGACAAAAATCCGTGGAGGAGGAGGACGAAAGGGGACTCCATTATTTGAGGAGTTCCTCGATCTTCATCCAGAGTGGCTTGTGGGTCATAAACGAATGGTGGGGTTGGGCCACCACCCTTACTATTATTATTGTGTTTATTTATATGATAAAATGATAAATAAATCCCATTTCCAAGGATGTAATATTATTATTCGATTCGTGGTCACTTCATGGATTTTTTGGATTTGATTTCCATCGGGACATCGAGAGACTACGGAGGCAAGAGATGGCTTTACTCTATGGCTCCCTAAGATCACACATCCCCCTACAGTTCCTCAAGGTTCTTCTTTGGTTTTCCTAGCCACACATTCCTCGCTAATGTTACAGCGTCCGTCGGGATTCCTGCGGCGTGCGAGGAATTTCGGGGAAGTCATTGAACTTTTCCTGTGAATAGGGGAAGCGATCGGTCTCTGATCACATCCTTGAGACATTGAATTACATAAGGCATCTCCGGAGCGGAATCCAAGTGCTGAGTGAAAAGAGAGACGAGCTGAAGAGAATGACGGAACTGAAAGGCAATCGGACTGAGCCTTCGGTGTTGCTTTACGATTCCTGGGACGTCGTCGTGAGCAGCCCTTGTGTTGAAGGAGTGGAGGTTATGATCAATACTTCATGTGGGCAAGGCATTCCGCCGCCAAGAATCCTCCAAGTGATGATGAGAGGAGGGCTCAATGTGATTAGCTTCAACTCCGCGTGCATCAATGGAAGGGTAATTTACTCAATTCGAGCCGAGGTAGCAAAGTGAAATAAGTGGTTTGGTTTAAGCCATTCCAGTTGTCTTGGATTTATGTTTGTCGTCGGCCTAATCACTTATGCCGCGAAACCTAAACACATAGGTGGGGAGCCCGGGAGATGTCAATTTACCCGAGGTGCACCAAAATCTGATGAACCTGAGGGCGGGGCAGCTAGAATGAATGACACCAAGCAAACTGGGGCCAAGTCGTGAGTAAAAAATCCATTTCCTTGTACTCTTTTGTTTAAATGGCGGAAGAGCATGTAAGATAACCTGAATTTCAGACTCCATTGTCTTTCAGCTTGAATAACCGGGGTGGGGACTGGGGAACTGATGCCTTCTTAGTTTGCGCCGCGAATCATCTCGAAGCATGTGATCCTCGGGGATATGAACACCCTCTCGTTACCAGCATATATATAGATAGATACATCTGTCGTTGAAGTGTCTAGGATTAGGACAATCGTAGTAATGCCCCAAATGGCGTACAAAATGGTTCATCGAAACGTGGTCGAGTTTTCTCGGGACAATTAAGGGTGCATAAGATGGATTAACTTCAGCATCTGCAGGTAATTAAAGGTGTTGAAGTTGTTTCCAGGACTGTTTAAGACAGAGCTGTTCCGACCGCATGCAAAAGTCTGTCCTACTCATATTTCATTGCCCCCTTGTTGGATTTCCAAACTGGACGAGGTTGAATGGTTCAAAGAGGAGTAGTATAGCCCAAAATGCGTGGATCTGACCAGGGGGCTTTACGCAAATCAAGCTCGGCCCAAACGAGAGACTAAAATCAGGAAACGAGGACAGTTTCATTATGATGGATGATGATAAGACGGGGATGACAGACACCTCGTTATTTTATTTCTCCGACTCTCAGACTAAAAAATGAATTTTTTAATTTTAATTTTAAGATATTATTTTACAAATTTTAAAAATTATATACTTTATCTTATAATTTTTTTTTTCCTAATAACGTTAACGTTGAATTCCAGTACACCATTTCAGCTGCAGACAACACAACTGACATTGCCATATCCCCTCTCATTCACAGAAGCGGAG
This sequence comes from Melastoma candidum, assembly GCA_023653495.1. Taxonomy (NCBI): domain Eukaryota; kingdom Viridiplantae; phylum Streptophyta; class Magnoliopsida; order Myrtales; family Melastomataceae; genus Melastoma; species Melastoma candidum. The sequence continues at coordinate 7,815,288 of CM042891.1, read as the reverse complement.
GCCCTTTTGCTATTGCTATTGCTATCCCTGCCCCTGCTCGCTCCCTCCTTTCTCTCCTTCCTCGGACTCCCTCTTCCGTCGTCGTGTTTTTAAGGTAGTGACTGTGTAATGATATCTTCTGTGTTTAAAGCTTCTCTCTCTTTCTTCCCCGTCCCCGCCCTTGTCCTTGGTTTCCCCCCTTTACTGGGTTTTTTTTTTTTTTTTTTTGGGGGTGGGGAGGGAGGGACGTTGCGTCGTCCGTGATGGATTCGTGATTTTGGGAGTCAGGGAGTGTGTCCTTTGCTCCTATCTTGTCTGGGTTGCGATTCCATTTGACTAATTCGAATTCGATTGCCCTTGTGTATTCTTTGCGGGCGTCTTGGGTTTATGGGGGTTTTTTTAGTCCATTGAAGAAGTCGGTGATCATGCAGGTTCTTTGGTTTTCTAGTTTAATTGGGGGGCACTCCTACTCGTGGAGTTAGGATTGAGTAGGTAGAGAGAGGTGGGCCATTTAATGGGTGCCCGCCTAACTGCGATTTTTACCTTTCTTGGTGATATTACTGGCTCGTTTTAACGGTTCCCTTTTGTTGGCGATTACTACTTTAATTGTGCTGCTTTTTTTTTGCCAGCATGTGTCCACCCAGTTGCCTTATGTTGATCCTGGACGTTTGGGTTTTCTTTATTTCCTTGGCCGAAAGCTAGTAGGGGAAATCGTCTCTTTGTCTCTGGCTCTGGCCCAAAGTAGTGTTTAGCAGCCAATTGCTCATTCTTTTCTAATCTCTTTAAATACCAGTTAGGGATCTGTAAGCAAATGCCCTGGATACATGAAGCATGTGATATATGCTTTGCTCGTTTTTCCAGATCTTATGATCACATTGAGAAGCCAAGCTACACTTTGTATTAGTTGCTTTAGTCCAGCTGATAAGATAACTTTGGCCAATATTGTTCTGGTATCTTGTAAATCACATCATGATGACGGTTCTATCCTCTTGGTCGCTCCTTGGAAGGTGTCTCCTATTCGGCATTATGTGAATTCTTTATGAATGACACAATGGTCCGTCATTAAGCTTGTAGTTTTCCCTTTACTTGCAGATAACATCGTGGGGATGTCCTTTGATTCCGGAAAGGACAATGCTTCTGTTGTAGATTCATCTGTGACAGAAGGGAAACATGAAACCGGCTTGACAGATGAACCAGGTACTTTACAAGGAATCTGCACCATGTATGTTTCCACACTATTTGTTCTTTTCCGCCAGAGGACTTGTCAGCGAGTTGTATACAAGACCTTGTTTTTATTTTTATTAATCACTTGGACTTGGCATCACGCCTGGATTATCAGGAAACACTAGCATTCCTTTTCTTTTATTCATCCCTGGCCTACCTCAGGGTTAGGTCTCATACTGTTCCTGCTTTGATTTACTTACCAGTCTGTAAATGATGACAAATATTAGAATTTGTTTAGCTTGAATAGCAGGTGCAGTTTCTTGGAGATGGAAAATTACATTATGAAATCTTCCTGAAATTGCTCGGTTGAGTTGTTGGCAGAAGTTGTTAGAATTAGTATCTTTTAGGTATAATCCCCCATATTTGAAAATTGGGCTTTTGTTCTGATAATTCTTTTACATCAGTTTAGGGGAAATGGAAGATATTTCAGGGGAACATGTCAGTTGCTTCAGTTTCTTTTGGTTCTTATGTTTTAGTTATACAGCTACCCTTCTTTTAGTTCCTGCTTCTGTACCGTGGAAGATGCAGCTGGTTAGTTGTATCTGGGGCCCTAACCCACCCGGGGCGTGTGCCATCACTAAGGCGCGCCCGGGGGGCACGCCTCTATTAAGGCGTTGAGGCACCCTTAGGCGCACCCTTATACAGATTACAGACAGTCCGGGTCCTTTTTTTCTCTCTCTCCTCCTCTTCGCCGGCCTCTCCCCCTCGTCCTCCTCCCCACCCCTCCTCCTCTTCCTCACCGCTGGTCCCTCCTCCTCCTCCCGCCGATCCCTCTTCATCATCCCCCGACTCCCCCTTTCCTCTTCCTCTTCCCCGTCGCCCTTCCTGTTCCCCGTCGCCCTTCCTCCTCCCCGCCAGTCTCTGCTGGTAGTGTTCTTATCTGTTACGTTGGAGATGCTGTTGCGTTTTAGGATTAGTTTAGGACGGTATCAGTTTGCCTTTGACTCTGGCTGAAGTAGTTTGGTATTTGGTAGTAGATTGTTGAAGTAGTTTGGTCATTGGCAGTAGATTGTTGGTCTTTGGCTGATATTTACTTTTCATTGAGTAAATATTGGGATCACAAAGCAAAGGTAGTACATGTTTTCCTTTATTTGAGCCTTTCTCGATGAAGTTCTGCACGATTTGGCTAGTAATCACTAAGGCGCGCCTTGAGCATTGCGCCTCTCGCCTCGGGCGATTGGGAGGGATTGTGCCTCGGGTACGCCTTGCACCTTAACTACACTGCTTTCTTCAGGTCTTTGTACTCCTGTCAGTTTCTTGTTTGCATTCGCTTCTTAATGTTGTCATGGTTGTAGTTTTCGAGGTTAAAATGACATTATGTGATTTGGGACTGGGAAAACTAGGACACTGCAAGAATCAAAGTTTTATAGGTGTAGTTTGCCAAGGCATGAATGTAGGGATTTTCCTTTCGTGCTGTGATCATTGTCCAAAGTTCTTGCATGTATCATCGTGAGATGGTTTTGGTTGATTTGAAGCATTCTGAAAAGGTTTTTTTTTTTTAAAGATTTGATCTGCTGTTTACATTACAGCACTTCCTTTCCCTCCATTGTCCTTTATTTCTTACTGAGGGTGTGAGCTTATATGTGGTTGGACCTGATGTTTTCTATGGTGAGCTTATACATGGTTGGTCCAGAATATCTGTGGTATAATTAGCTTATTTAAAAGATTTGAGCAGTCCACTTTGTGGTGGACCTTATATGGTTGGACCTGATGTTTTCTGTTGAATATATTTGCTGTATTTTTTCCGTTGCTTTTACCTTTAAAACAAATTGACATCAACTGATGGCTGTAAATCATTCGATTGCTTTCTTCGTTATTGCAAGTATGTTAGCTGCAGGTAGTTTATCTAAAGGCGACTTATGTGGTGAACTGTCATCCTCTGTTATGAATTTGTGGTAATCTGTTTTTGTAAGCTTGGAGGTCACTAGTAGTTTATTAATTTATTTAAGGGAGCCTTGCAAGGTAAACTATCATTCTCTGTGATGAATTGGTGCCAATGACTTCTTTTCTCTCTCTCCAGAAAGCTACAATTGCAAACAAAGTGAAGAGGCCTATTTCTCTAAATTGGAAGAACCGGATGTTTGTCATGGCAACTCAGGATATCTGACTCCCAAGAAAAAGGGTAAATGGTATAGTACAAGATACTTTATAATCAAGAGTTTAAATCATCACAATATCCAGCAATCAATCCAGAAAGGTATCTGGGCCACACAGGTTATGAACGAGCCGATATTGGATGAAGCCTTTAATGTAAGATCTGTAAAAGCTTTGTATTTAGGAAACTCTTCTTTGTTTCTTTGGTGCCAAATGGTATAAGTTTCTGTTCAGGTTGTGACGATTGTATTGTGTTGACTATCTTATAGAATTCTGGAAGGGTTATCCTAATATTCAGCGTCAACATGAGTGGCTTCTTCCAAGGATATGCTCAAATGATGTCTTCTATTGGTTGGAGGCGAGACAATGTCTGGAGTCAAGGAAATGCTAGAAATAATCCCTGGGGTCGCAGTTTTAAGGTCAAATGGCTACAGTTAAACGATTTACCATTCCAGAAGACTCTCCATCTGAAGAACCCACTCAATGACAATAAGCCTGTCAAAATAAGTAGAGACTGCCAGGTTCCTTTTAGCCATGAGATCCTCTTCTTGTGATATGCCAATGGATTATCTTGATCGCGTGCTGCTTGATTTTTTAGGAGTTGCCCCAGGATATTGGAGAAGCCCTCTGTGAGCTACTTGATGGGAACGCTGGCGCCAAAGAAACTGGAAGGTTCCTCTCTGAAAGCCGTAACCTTTTGAGATCGATTGGATTATGATTCGAAGTCTCGGTTCCTTTGCTTCTGGCATTTACTTATCTAAATATTCAGGGATCAGTTTGCTTTTCGGCCAGCTTCATGTTATTACCCAGAAGAGGAGTATTGTGTCCCCCCAGCAAACATGTCATGGACAATGCCACAGCATTACCTTTCTTACCGACAAGTGGAAGCCAACGGTTGTGCAGGATATGCAACAGCAGGTCAAACCTCACCTCAGGGATCAACTTCAGGAAAATCAAAGAACCCAAAATGCGCCAACACCAAAGGAAATGTTTCTACATTACCAGATCTGGAGACCTATCCTCAATGTGATATGTGGGGTCTGCCTGCTGAAAGCCCTCATGCCAGTAGCTTGACAGAAGATGATTTCCTAGAAATGGTAAAATGTTGTATACGTTCTTATCAGCACAACATTTTGTCTGTGTCATGATATATTGTCTCGTAAAAACAGTTATAAGTTGTTTGAAATACCACATTTTCCATTTTGTTGTCCTTGCCTTTTGAGCTTCTCGTGTCTTTTATCAATGGAGACAATCTATGAAGAGTGAAGAGCAGTTGGTGGGTATGCTTATAAGTTTCTGCAAGAAGGCCATGGTGAAGATCAAATAGATGCTCCTTTCTTTTACCCAATGTGGGATTAACTTCTGTCATACAAATCTGCTGCATGTTGTTAGAATTGCATTGGTTTGTGTGATAGCTTCATTCCGTGGCATAATTCCTTGGTTTTGTATCTTCTCTGTGTTTTAACTTGTGGGAACTGATGGTGTCTATTATGTAGTCGTATGAAGAATATCTGGAAGCCCACAGTAGAAGCAACAGGCAGTTATACCTTCCTGTCAGTATCTTTTGTCCCTTTCTCAGTCCTGTTATGTTACTCGTAGAATAAGTATTTTGAAATAATGAACCAGTAAATGTGGCCTTCTGATTCACAGGATGCAAAACATAATAACCTCGAGCTGTTAACTTTACATTGCAGAACCTCCATGTCCATTATAAACTCTGAAAAATTGTAAACGATAGTTTTACTTGCTACTGATATGTTCATGTCACTTATCCATGCAGGCAATAGGTCTGTTGAGGACGCCGAAGGAGTCATCAGGAACTAAAAGCTACGACAAGAACCCGTAAATTACTCCTGTGTTCCCCCCACTAGTTATTTTGTTTGTTGGGAGTTCCCTTTCCTAATGTCTACTTGTCCGGCAGCAGTTAATTGGACCCCAATGATAGATGACTAAGATCCTTGTTTTTTTTTTTTTTTTCTCAAAAACATTTTGCAGAAGTCCAAGTTCAGCAGATCGGCGGCGCTCCCGAAAAAGGCCACCACCGCATTCCCCTGACAGATGACACAGTTCCTTAATAAATTACAATTGAGCTTGCGGTTATCTGATGTACACCTGATCAGCATGATGGTTAGGGCCATAACAGTACTATATTTGGATCCTGTCGCGATACTATTACATCTGTAATGCTGTATGGATTGCTGACTGTTGTATTGCATACGAAGTTCAGTTGCAGACACTTGAAGGTGCGTCAAAACTGGGAGATAGGAGGAGGGAGGGAGGTGGGAGGTGGGGGACCTGGGATTACTTGTAGATATATATTGATCTTTTTTGGTGGAATACTGCCTCGGTTTTGCCCTCATTCAATAAGAAATTAGTTGCTCTGTTTTTGTTGGAGCTTGGAGGAAGATGTTGGAACACAACCTCTGCTGAAAACATCATCGAATTCAGATGCTGCTGTAGTGGTGCTCAGCAGACTTAATACAAATTGCTTTCTTTTATGTTCGTGATGGAAGCGCCATTGCAGTTCAAGCTCTTTGCATAGTTCTTTTACCCTGAGTTTACAGACATTGTGAGTTCCCGGCGAGTGGTGCCGGACAGCTGTCCCGCTGATGACGCAGACTCCTGGTTTTTTGGTTGAATTATTACAGTGGAGTAACAAGTCTGAGGGTTGCTTATTCTGAGGAATTGCAGGTATTTGTGGTGGACCAACAACTCCTGACGTGGTAATAGTTAAGATATACGGGGTTTCTGCGAGGAAAGCCATCTTTCTGTAACCTTTGCGAGCCATAATGACATCACAGATGAACCTTGCTAGATAATTTTGTTGTATACTCGTCTATTACAAGTACTAATTGCAGAAATCTAAAGATTCTGGTTTTGCATACAGATGTTTGCAGTTTCCGTGATCCATGGTAAAAGAGCTAGCAGACGGTTAATGGGAGACGTTAGTTACAACACGGCGACAATGATCTCTATGAGCGTTTCCTCTTTAACATCAGTGGTTTAGTGGGGAGCTCATTTAGTTTTCCCTGCCTGATGTTTCCGTTATTCTTAGCGGCACCGCTCTTAAAGGCTGAGCCTTCTGCAGTGTGATCCCAAACTTCTCGTCCATGTTCATCTCCTCGGCTGCGACCCCATCTGCAATCTTCCATCCGAAGTTGTTCAACAGTGACCCCAACATCAGATGTGCCATCCTTACTGCCAGCGGCAGCCCGGGACATATCCGCCTGCCCCCGCCAAATGGGCTCAGCTCTGGATATTGCCCTTTCAGGTCGATCGATGACCCCAAGAACCTCTCAGGCATGAACTCTGTCGCATCATCTCCCCACACATCCTTGTCCCTCCCTATAGCCCAGACATTCACAAACACCTGAGAGTCTCTTGGAACGGTGTAGCCTCCTATTAAGGTATCGTCTGAGCATTTCCGAGGCATCAGGAGCGGAGCCGCTGGGTGTAGTCGGAAAGTTTCCTTCACAATTGCATTCAAGTAGGGCAACCGACAGAAATCGGATTCTTCTATGGGCTTACCATTGCCTACGATGCGATGGAGCTCATCCTGGGATCTGGCTAGCTTCTCTGGGTTGTGGAGCAGCTCAGCCATCGCCCATTCCACCGTGCTTGATGTTGTATCTGTTCCTGCTATGAACAGATCAAGGAAAAAGTGCTTGATGTGGAACACTTGCATTGCCTCTGTCTTCTCCTCACAAATGTCGAGCAGTGTATCCAGAAGATCGCTATTTGTGTTCTCGCGCTTCTCCCCGTTCTTTGCCCTCTCATCCAACCTCTTCTCTATCAGCCCCTCAATCACCTGCAACATTCTTCCGAAGTTTCGCGTCATCCTCCTTCTCGCCCCCTGAAGATCAAACCTCTTCAGTACCGGAAAGAAGTCTGACACATTCGGCTTCCCAGCCTCCTCCAGTATGCTCCACACAATCTCCTTGAACTCCTTCACGGACCCTTCACAGCCCCTTTTGCCTCTGTTCCCAATCTCCGATGCGTTGATGGAGAACATTGAGTTGGTCATCAAGTTCAATGACGTCCCAAATGCAGCCTCCCCCAGGTTCACCGCCACGCCATCCCTGCAGCACTCGGTCACCTGCTCAAGGAGGATCTCAAGGCATGTGCGGCGGAGATACTGGGTAGAGTCGAGCTTCCTGACAGAGAACAGGTGCTGAGTGCACACCCTTCGGAGTGACTTCCAAAGCGGAGAGATAGGCATCCAAGGCAGGGCGTACTTGTCCTGGTCAAATGGTGTGACTGCATCCGGTATATAACGCAATGGAAACGACGCGTCATGGGCATGGTAGATCTCCTTCGCGAGCTCGGGGGAGGAGATAATAACAGTGGTTACGCTACCAAGGGAGACCTTGATTATGGGACCGTAGGAACTGGAAATTTCAGAGAGGGAGCGGTGGGGGAGGGAGCCGAGGGATAGGAGGTTTCCGATGATGGGCAGTGGCTTGGGGCCCGGCGGGAGAGTGGGAGCGGCTGCGCCATCCTTTGACTTGCTGCCGGTGTTGGAGTTGGTGAGGTAGGTGAGAGCTTGGAAGACCAACCAGAGGAAGTAGAGAGTGAAAGCAGCTGCTATTAACAAATCCATTGTTTGTGTTTGTCCCCTTGGTGGACCTTCCATCATATGATTCTCATGACAACATGCTTCTGAATAAATAGTAATGGTGGTAAAGTGACAAAGGAAGAGTCAAACCCCATAACACGTGAAAAACAGAAGTAGATTAGGAATGGAAGATGGGGGGGAGTTGATCATGTGAAGGATCTCTTCATCTAACCAGAAGATGGACAATGCCAAGGTCCTCCACACCTAACTACGTTAGCTCCTTCCAGCACCTCGCTTGGCACCTAGCGCCTAAGGCGATGAGCGGCTTGTGCGCCTTGACAACACTGAATGGTATTAGTTACTGTTCAAGTCGTTAACGATTGTATTGTGTTGACACTATCTTGTAGAATTCGGGAAGGGTTATCCTAATATTGGGCGTCAACATGAGTGGCTTCTTCCAAGGGTATGCTCAAAATGAAGTCTTCTATTGGTTGGAGGCGAGACAATGTCTGGAGTCAAGGAAATGCTAGAACTAATCCCTGGGGTCACAGTTTTAAGGTCAAATTGCTACAATTATAAACGATTTGCCATTCCAGAAGACACTCCTCCATCTTGTTAGTGTTGGATCTGATGCAGAAGAATTCTTATGTTCTTGTTTTTGTCTTTTTCTATCATCCTTTAGTGGTGTGTCTTTATTTTTCCGATGCAGAAGAACTCTTCAATTCTTGTCTTTTGTTTTTTCTTATTGTTTAGTGTCTCTAGTGTCTCTTCATTTCCCTTTATTTGTCTATTTAAGTATTGTGATTAATGGTTTTTGAATAACTCTATCAATTCTGTCAATTCGAAATTAAGAAGAGAGCATTTGTTCAAATGTTGTTTGAGTTTTCTTAAGCTTTGGTTCGACCTCCGTCCCGTAGAAGGTTGCGCTACAGAAGCTAGCGTCTGCAGAAGGTTATGTTGTTCTTTGTCTCGCTTCTGTTATAGTTTTCGTTATTGGTGTTGAACGTTTCCGATGCGTTAGAACCTACACATCTGAATAACCTTCTCAATGACAATAAGCCTGTCAAAATAAGTAGAGACTGCCGGGTTCCTTTTATCAACGAGATCCTCTTCTTGTGATATGCCAATGGATTATCTTGATCGCGTGCTGCTTGATTTTTTAGTAATTGCTCCAAGGATATTACTATTGGCGAAGTGATGCGCGTCGTCAACGCAACAAAAATAAATCCTCGTTCACACAAACTAAGCAGTAAGGGCAAGCAATGGTCGATCCCACAGAGAATCAGTATCAATTAGGTCTTGTAACGTCAAATTCGATGACCAAATTCAAGGTCAAGTGAACAAATCAAGTGATGAGAAATTAAACTAAAGTAAATCGAATTACCAATAAGAATGAAAGATCTAGGACTACCGATCTCCCCTCGTGACTTATGCTCTCGTATCCCCTCTTCTTATTACTATTGAGTTTCACCGGTTGTTAACCGTAGGCCGCTAATCTCTCCCCATAACCCTCTCAAGTATCCGGGAACGTACCCCCATGTATCAAATTCTCTACTCTATGTCTAGGCAAAGAACTAGTGGAGGCCCTTTACGATTTAACCCTACTTTGATTACCCAAGGTGCACGGTATTTCTACTCTCGCACTAAAACCCGGTCTCTCGACTCGAAAGTTCCTTAGGTTATCCTAATCCCGATCTGACCCAGACTACCCTCTCGAGTCTCCCTAGGTGATCGAATCAATATCAACAGTTGATCAGGCTGCTAATACGCATTAAACACGGGATTGGATAAACAACCAACGGAAATTCAATTCATAATAAGAAAGGTTCAACAATTACACAGGAACACGAGGTTCCATCGTCGTCCTAGAACAAAGAAATTAGTTCATAGCGATGCAATACGAAAACCAGATCAAAGATGAAAGCATAATTGAAATCTAAAAGAAAAAGGGAAAAGAATCTGCAATTCTCCGCCGGCACCAATCTCCTGTCACGAGCTTTTCGCCGTCAAAAGAAAAACCAATTCCCACCACACTCTTCTCCCTAGTAAGCCTTAAGTTTTAGTATTTATACTAGGGAATAATCTAAAAGACCTAAATAGAAATAACGAGAAAATCTAATAATTCGGAGGGGGGAAATCTTCTGGTTCTCCGCAGCTGCGAGCTTCAACTTTTGCCTTCTCCGCAGCTGCGAGGAAATCTTCCGCAGCTGCGAAAGTCTCTGTGGTGTGCTCCATTTGGCTTCTTCGCAGCTGCGAGGAAATCTTTCGCAGCTGCGAAAGTCTCTGTGGTTGCGGACGTCCTCTTGCCCGCAGCTGCGACAAGACTCTCCGCAGCTGCGGAGGTCTCTGTGGTCGCACTCCTCGCTTCCTTCTCACAACTCTTCCTTCCTCTCTTCGTTGTTCCTCATTTCATCTTCAATTCCCTACACGAACAATAACGAACATGAGGTAACACAATTCAGCTTGAAACAACCAATCTAAACACTTAAAACGACGGAACTAACTCAAATCAAGGCACAAATGTGATCATATAACTCTACTTTCGTAGAGTTATCACACCCCCAAACCTATCTTTTGCTAGTCCTCGAGCAAAACAAAACCAAAACAAAACGAAAATGTAACCAAAATAAACAAATCATAATTGATACTCCCCAGTCTCACCCAAGTCTTCCGAACTCGAATTGTCGTTAACGACTCTCAGCTAAGGCCGCACACCTATTTTAGAGGTAGACTTCGTTCAAGGCTAGCATACACGGGTTTTGTAGTTCTTATAAAACTTGTTCCCTCAATTTGCACACCTCGCGTTGTCAACCCCACATTCTCAAATCTTTCATAGCCATCAAGTACTTTTCTAGACTCAACTCTCCTCACCTTCTCAACTAATTCGAGGTTTTTCTTTTCATCTCATTTTTCTCTTTCACATTTTAACCTGAATTTCGTCTCCAAAGGATGATTCGAGTGCCTATATTTTTCCTTAATGACTATGCTTTTAAAGAGGCTGTAGAGCTGACGCTGCTTAGTTAGCTTCCTATCAGGAACAACATAGATTATTCTTTCCAAGAAATTAGGCAAGCTTGCTAGAACTAATTCCTCCTCTGCCTTAAATGTGCGACCCTAATCATCCTCCTAGAATCCGACTCTTCTAATTCGAAATCCTAAGGTCTAACTGAGAGGCATCGACTCAAAGAAAATAACAAAAACAAAACGAAAGATAGACTCAGAAGCATGAATAAGCTGACAGAAATAACAAGCAATGGCAATCATATCATAAAGGATATCATCAACACCCCCAAACCTAAATCCTGACACGACCTCGTGGCAGACTGTATCTCCAACAGTGCATGAGATAGATGAAGGTAAAGCTAAGAGAGATACAACCTGGCACACGTCTCTCGCAGCTGCGAATCTTACTGCCTTCTGTTCCTACGCAGCTGCGATCTACTTCTCCGCAGCTGCGGAACTTACTGTGGATGCTACCTCATTTTCTTAATCTGTCTCTTTCATGGACATGCTTCTTGATCTACTGAAACAAATAAACAATTTAAAAATAACTAAACATCAGAAATCAAATGAAACGACTTGGGTTGCCTCCCAAGAAGCGCCCTGGTTTAGAGTCGATGGCTCGACTTTCGCACGATTTTATGCGTCTTGGAGTCGCGTGGATGTAGTTCCTCGCTCTAGTGGCTCTCCATGATAGTGTTCGAGGCGTTGGCCGTTGACCTTGAACGTGGTCTCCGAATCATTCGACTGCAACTCTACAGCGCCATGAGGAAGCGTTCTGACCACTTTGAACGGTCCGGACCATCTCGACTTCAATTTGCCTGGTAATAACCGGAAACGTGAGTTGAAAAGTAGTACATACTCACCGGGCATAAATGTCCTGTTAAGGATGCGGCTATCATGCCATTTTTTCGTCTTCTCCTTGTAGATAGATGCATTCTCGTATGCCCGATGACGAAGCTCCTTCAACTCGTTCATCGACGGACTGATTCCTCGAATATCCGCTATAGTCCATCCCAATGCCTTCTTGTGTGCCGTGAGGATCTCAAGCAATTCCTCCTCCTCTTCTCCTGTAAGATTGGCAGAAATAATCACAGGTAACGTATTTGATGGTCCGAGGTACGCATACCTGAGATGATCCGGGAGTTGCTTGAGCTCTAAAGTGGGGGGTTCCTCAATTGAAGGTCGCATCGGGTTCAGTGGCCGCTCTAGCGTGTCAAATTGTTGAATCCTTCGTGTGAATAACGCTAGGGCTTCCTGGGTATCAACATCGGAATCGATCTCATCCTCTTCAGCATCTAGGAGCTCTTCATCACCGAGAGGTGAGAATTTGGAGGTGCACCTATCAACAACGTCCATCCGAAAGCAATCAGAATTCTCAGAAGGCCATTTAACAGATTTATAGACATTGAAGGTAACTTCCTGATCGTTGACCCGGATGGTCAACTCTCCCTTCTGCACGTCAATCAATGCCCTTCCTGTGGCTAAAAACGGACGGCCAAGGATGATAGGAATCTCCTTGTCCTCCTCAAAATCTAACACCAGAAAATCAGCCGGAAAGATGAACTTATCTACTTTAACAAGAACATCCTCAATAATCCCTTTCGGGTATGTGATAGATCTATCGGCTAACTGAAGGGACACAGATGTAGGTCTTACCTCCCCCAAACCTAGCTCCTTATAAACTGAAAAGGGCATCAGGTTTATGCTTGCTCCAAGGTCACAAAGAGCCTTACCTGAGAAGGCGGTTCCAATAGTGCACGGGATCGTGAAGCTACCAGGGTCCTTAAGCTTCGGTGGCATCTTCTTCTGGAGGATGGCGCTACACTCCTCGGTAAGCATCACTGTCTCGAAATCGCCCAGCTTCCGCTTCTTAGAGAGCATGTCCTTCATGAACTTGACGTAGCTCGGCATCTGCTCCAAGGCCTCTGCGAAAGGTATGTTAATATGCAGTTTCTTGAAAACATCTAAAAACTTACGAAACTGAGCGTCGTCGTTTTGTTTCCGCGCTCTCTGTGGGAAGGGAAGCTTCGAGATGTCAACTTCGTGTTCCTTTCTTTCTTCCACCAGCTCCTTCTTCCCTTTGTCCTGCGGCAAGCTCAAATCAGAAGTTAGCGGACTAGTTTGTGATTCCTTACCAGATTTCTCCGATGGACTAGGGCCCTTGCTCTCTTTCTTGGCCTCGGATTCTTCTGCCTCCAGTGAACGGCCGTTCCTCAGAATGACGGCTTTAGCTTGCTCCCTCGGGTTGGTCTCTGTATTGCCCGGGAGAGTCCCATAAGCTCTGGAATTCACCGCCTGAGCCAGCTGGCTAACCTGGTTCTCCAGGTTCCGAATCGATGCTGCCTGGTTCTTCATCAAGGCGTCTTGGTTCGCCATGTACTTGAGCATCATCTCTTCGAGGCTCGGCTTCTTCTCCGAGGCTTCCGGTTGAGCTTGCTGATAGTGAGGTGCCGGTGCTGGTGCTGGTGGTCTAGGCATACCAGGAGGAGGTGCCTGTGCTCTCCAGGAGAAGTTCGGGTGATTCCTCCACCCTGGGTTGTAAGTGTTCGAGTACGGGTTGTTGCGCTGCTGGTTCCCAACAAAGTTGGCTTCCTCCATGCTCATAGTGCACTGATCTGTGAGATGCGGTCCTCCGCAAATCTGGCACCCTTGCTGGTTGCTCTGAACCGAGCTCACGTTCGCAGCTTCGAATTTCTTCGTGAGCGCGGTCAGCTGGGCCTGAATTGAAGTTAAAGCATCCAACTCAAAGACACCCTGCGGCTTCCTCCTGCTCGCACGATCTGAATATTGATTCGGAAGACACGTCTTCCTCATCGTCTCCAAAAGCTCCAATCCCTCCACGTAGGACTTTCTCAAGAAAGATCCTCCAGATGCCAGATTGACGTCCTTCCTGGACGAGTCCGTGAGCCCATTGTAGAATGCCTCTAGCTGTCTCCATCCAGGCAGATCATGATAGGGGCACTGTATCAGCAGATTCTTGAATCGCTCCCATGCCTCCACAAAAGTCTCATCACTGTCCTGACGGAAGGTGGTGATCTCGTTCCTCATCTGCGATATCTTCGAGGGAGGATAGTACTGATCCAAGAAGGCTTCCTCCATCTGTGCCCAAGTCGATATGGAGTTCACTGGGAGTGAGTTGAACCACGCCCAGACCTTGTCTTTTAGAGAGAAGATGAACAACTTCAGCCGCACTGCATCCTGGGACACTCCGTTCTGCCTGAAAGTGTCGCACACACTGAGGAACTTGCTCAGATGCTCATGCGGATCCTCCATCGGTGTTCCTCTGAACTGGACTGTATTCTGGATCATCTGCATCACCGAGGTCTTGATCTCATAATCGCGAGCAGCGATGGGCGGTGGTGCTATGCATGACCGGTGAGCGTAAGTTCTGGCCGATGTGAAGTCCATCATTGGTCTGTTATCAACATTCGGCCTCCCTCCATGCTCTGCTCTCGGGATCAGGTTCCCGTCAATCTGATGTCGGTTGTCCTCGTCGGCCATAGCTGATCGCTGTGCTCTTAGTCGCTGCCGGAAGGTGCGCTCGATCTCTGGATCCAAAGGAGTCAAATCAGCTCCTTGACTCCGTAGCATAAACTGAAAAAAAAAAACAAAAAACAAAAAACTTGAACGTCAAACAGTTATCGAAAATAGAGGTAAAAGACAACTAAAAGAAAACTGACTCCCCGGCAGCGGCGCCAAAATTTGATGCGCGTCGTCAACGCAACAAAAATAAATCCTCGTTCACACAAACTAAGCAGTAAGGGCAAGCAATGGTCGATCCCACAGAGAATCAGTATCAATTAGGTCTTGTAACGTCAAATTCGATGACCAAATTCAAGGTCAAGTGAACAAATCAAGTGATGAGAAATTAAACTAAAGTAAATCGAATTACCAATAAGAATGAAAGATCTAGGACTACCGATCTCCCCTCGTGACTTATGCTCTCGTATCCCCTCTTCTTATTACTATTGAGTTTCACCGGTTGTTAACCGTAGGCCGCTAATCTCTCCCCATAACCCTCTCAAGTATCCGGGAACGTACCCCCATGTATCAAATTCTCTACTCTATGTCTAGGCAAAGAACTAGTGGAGGCCCTTTACGATTTAACCCTACTTTGATTACCCAAGGTGCACGGTATTTCTACTCTCGCACTAAAACCCGGTCTCTCGACTCGAAAGTTCCTTAGGTTATCCTAATCCCGATCTGACCCAGACTACCCTCTCGAGTCTCCCTAGGTGATCGAATCAATATCAACAGTTGATCAGGCTGCTAATACGCATTAAACACGGGATTGGATAAACAACCAACGGAAATTCAATTCATAATAAGAAAGGTTCAACAATTACACAGGAACACGAGGTTCCATCGTCGTCCTAGAACAAAGAAATTAGTTCATAGCGATGCAATACGAAAACCAGATCAAAGATGAAAGCATAATTGAAATCTAAAAGAAAAAGGGAAAAGAATCTGCAATTCTCCGCCGGCACCAATCTCCTGTCACGAGCTTTTCGCCGTCAAAAGAAAAACCAATTCCCACCACACTCTTCTCCCTAGTAAGCCTTAAGTTTTAGTATTTATACTAGGGAATAATCTAAAAGACCTAAATAGAAATAACGAGAAAATCTAATAATTCGGAGGGGGGAAATCTTCTGGTTCTCCGCAGCTGCGAGCTTCAACTTTTGCCTTCTCCGCAGCTGCGAGGAAATCTTCCGCAGCTGCGAAAGTCTCTGTGGTGTGCTCCATTTGGCTTCTTCGCAGCTGCGAGGAAATCTTTCGCAGCTGCGAAAGTCTCTGTGGTTGCGGACGTCCTCTTGCCCGCAGCTGCGACAAGACTCTCCGCAGCTGCGGAGGTCTCTGTGGTCGCACTCCTCGCTTCCTTCTCACAACTCTTCCTTCCTCTCTTCGTTGTTCCTCATTTCATCTTCAATTCCCTACACGAACAATAACGAACGTGAGGTAACACAATTCAGCTTGAAACAACCAATCTAAACACTTAAAACGACGGAACTAACTCAAATCAAGGCACAAATGTGATCATATAACTCTACTTTCGTAGAGTTATCACGAAGTGATGCGCGTCGTCAACGCAACAAAAATAAATCCTCGTTCACACAAACTAAGCAGTAAGGGCAAGCAATGGTCGATCCCACAGAGAATCAGTATCAATTAGGTCTTGTAACGTCAAATTCGATGACCAAATTCAAGGTCAAGTGAACAAATCAAGTGATGAGAAATTAAACTAAAGTAAATCGAATTACCAATAAGAATGAAAGATCTAGGACTACCGATCTCCCCTCGTGACTTATGCTCTCGTATCCCCTCTTCTTATTACTATTGAGTTTCACCGGTTGTTAACCGTAGGCCGCTAATCTCTCCCCATAACCCTCTCAAGTATCCGGGAACGTACCCCCATGTATCAAATTCTCTACTCTATGTCTAGGCAAAGAACTAGTGGAGGCCCTTTACGATTTAACCCTACTTTGATTACCCAAGGTGCACGGTATTTCTACTCTCGCACTAAAACCCGGTCTCTCGACTCGAAAGTTCCTTAGGTTATCCTAATCCCGATCTGACCCAGACTACCCTCTCGAGTCTCCCTAGGTGATCGAATCAATATCAACAGTTGATCAGGCTGCTAATACGCATTAAACACGGGATTGGATAAACAACCAACGGAAATTCAATTCATAATAAGAAAGGTTCAACAATTACACAGGAACACGAGGTTCCATCGTCGTCCTAGAACAAAGAAATTAGTTCATAGCGATGCAATACGAAAACCAGATCAAAGATGAAAGCATAATTGAAATCTAAAAGAAAAAGGGAAAAGAATCTGCAATTCTCCGCCGGCACCAATCTCCTGTCACGAGCTTTTCGCCGTCAAAAGAAAAACCAATTCCCACCACACTCTCTCCCTAGTAAGCCTTAAGTTTTAGTATTTATACTAGGGAATAATCTAAAAGACCTAAATAGAAATAACGAGAAAATCTAATAATTCGGAGGGGGGAAATCTTCTGGTTCTCCGCAGCTGCGAGCTTCAACTTTTGCCTTCTCCGCAGCTGCGAGGAAATCTTCCGCAGCTGCGAAAGTCTCTGTGGTGTGCTCCATTTGGCTTCTTCGCAGCTGCGAGGAAATCTTTCGCAGCTGCGAAAGTCTCTGTGGTTGCGGACGTCCTCTTGCCCGCAGCTGCGACAAGACTCTCCGCAGCTGCGGAGGTCTCTGTGGTCGCACTCCTCGCTTCCTTCTCACAACTCTTCCTTCCTCTCTTCGTTGTTCCTCATTTCATCTTCAATTCCCTACACGAACAATAACGAACATGAGGTAACACAATTCAGCTTGAAACAACCAATCTAAACACTTAAAACGACGGAACTAACTCAAATCAAGGCACAAATGTGATCATATAACTCTACTTTCGTAGAGTTATCACACCCCCAAACCTATCTTTTGCTAGTCCTCGAGCAAAACAAAACCAAAACAAAACGAAAATGTAACCAAAATAAACAAATCATAATTGATACTCCCCAGTCTCACCCAAGTCTTCCGAACTCGAATTGTCGTTAACGACTCTCAGCTAAGGCCGCACACCTATTTTAGAGGTAGACTTTCGTTCAAGGCTAGCATACACGGGTTTTGTAGTTCTTATAAAACTTGTTCCCTCAATTTGCACACCTCGCGTTGTCAACCCCACATTCTCAAATCTTTCATAGCCATCAAGTACTTTTCTAGACTCAACTCTCCTCACCTTCTCAACTAATTCGAGGTTTTTCTTTTCATCTCATTTTTCTCTTTCACATTTTAACCTGAATTTCGTCTCCAAAGGATGATTCGAGTGCCTATATTTTTCCTTAATGACTATGCTTTTAAAGAGGCTGTAGAGCTGACGCTGCTTAGTTAGCTTCCTATCAGGAACAACATAGATTATTCTTTCCAAGAAATTAGGCAAGCTTGCTAGAACTAATTCCTCCTCTGCCTTAAATGTGCGACCCTAATCATCCTCCTAGAATCCGACTCTTCTAATTCGAAATCCTAAGGTCTAACTGAGAGGCATCGACTCAAAGAAAATAACAAAAACAAAACGAAAGATAGACTCAGAAGCATGAATAAGCTGACAGAAATAACAAGCAATGGCAATCATATCATAAAGGATATCATCAACACCCCCAAACCTAAATCCTGACACGACCTCGTGGCAGACTGTATCTCCAACAGTGCATGAGATAGATGAAGGTAAAGCTAAGAGAGATACAACCTGGCACACGTCTCTCGCAGCTGCGAATCTTACTGCCTTCTGTTCCTACGCAGCTGCGATCTACTTCTCCGCAGCTGCGGAACTTACTGTGGATGCTACCTCATTTTCTTAATCTGTCTCTTTCATGGACATGCTTCTTGATCTACTGAAACAAATAAACAATTTAAAAATAACTAAACATCAGAAATCAAATGAAACGACTTGGGTTGCCTCCCAAGAAGCGCCCTGGTTTAGAGTCGATGGCTCGACTTTCGCACGATTTTATGCGTCTTGGAGTCGCGTGGATGTAGTTCCTCGCTCTAGTGGCTCTCCATGATAGTGTTCGAGGCGTTGGCCGTTGACCTTGAACGTGGTCTCCGAATCATTCGACTGCAACTCTACAGCGCCATGAGGAAGCGTTCTGACCACTTTGAACGGTCCGGACCATCTCGACTTCAATTTGCCTGGTAATAACCGGAAACGTGAGTTGAAAAGTAGTACATACTCACCGGGCATAAATGTCCTGTTAAGGATGCGGCTATCATGCCATTTTTTCGTCTTCTCCTTGTAGATAGATGCATTCTCGTATGCCCGATGACGAAGCTCCTTCAACTCGTTCATCGACGGACTGATTCCTCGAATATCCGCTATAGTCCATCCCAATGCCTTCTTGTGTGCCGTGAGGATCTCAAGCAATTCCTCCTCCTCTTCTCCTGTAAGATTGGCAGAAATAATCACAGGTAACGTATTTGATGGTCCGAGGTACGCATACCTGAGATGATCCGGGAGTTGCTTGAGCTCTAAAGTGGGGGGTTCCTCAATTGAAGGTCGCATCGGGTTCAGTGGCCGCTCTAGCGTGTCAAATTGTTGAATCCTTCGTGTGAATAACGCTAGGGCTTCCTGGGTATCAACATCGGAATCGATCTCATCCTCTTCAGCATCTAGGAGCTCTTCATCACCGAGAGGTGAGAATTTGGAGGTGCACCTATCAACAACGTCCATCCGAAAGCAATCAGAATTCTCAGAAGGCCATTTAACAGATTTATAGACATTGAAGGTAACTTCCTGATCGTTGACCCGGATGGTCAACTCTCCCTTCTGCACGTCAATCAATGCCCTTCCTGTGGCTAAAAACGGACGGCCAAGGATGATAGGAATCTCCTTGTCCTCCTCAAAATCTAACACCAGAAAATCAGCCGGAAAGATGAACTTATCTACTTTAACAAGAACATCCTCAATAATCCCTTTCGGGTATGTGATAGATCTATCGGCTAACTGAAGGGACACAGATGTAGGTCTTACCTCCCCCAAACCTAGCTCCTTATAAACTGAAAAGGGCATCAGGTTTATGCTTGCTCCAAGGTCACAAAGAGCCTTACCTGAGAAGGCGGTTCCAATAGTGCACGGGATCGTGAAGCTACCAGGGTCCTTAAGCTTCGGTGGCATCTTCTTCTGGAGGATGGCGCTACACTCCTCGGTAAGCATCACTGTCTCGAAATCGCCCAGCTTCCGCTTCTTAGAGAGCATGTCCTTCATGAACTTGACGTAGCTCGGCATCTGCTCCAAGGCCTCTGCGAAAGGTATGTTAATATGCAGTTTCTTGAAAACATCTAAAAACTTACGAAACTGAGCGTCGTCGTTTTGTTTCCGCGCTCTCTGTGGGAAGGGAAGCTTCGAGATGTCAACTTCGTGTTCCTTTCTTTCTTCCACCAGCTCCTTCTTCCCTTTGTCCTGCGGCAAGCTCAAATCAGAAGTTAGCGGACTAGTTTGTGATTCCTTACCAGATTTCTCCGATGGACTAGGGCCCTTGCTCTCTTTCTTGGCCTCGGATTCTTCTGCCTCCAGTGAACGGCCGTTCCTCAGAATGACGGCTTTAGCTTGCTCCCTCGGGTTGGTCTCTGTATTGCCCGGGAGAGTCCCATAAGCTCTGGAATTCACCGCCTGAGCCAGCTG
The DNA here is from genome assembly GCA_023653495.1 of Melastoma candidum. NCBI lineage: Eukaryota > Viridiplantae > Streptophyta > Magnoliopsida > Myrtales > Melastomataceae > Melastoma > Melastoma candidum. Next base: position 7,795,249 of record CM042891.1, on the reverse strand, counting down.
GCTAACCTGGTTCTCCAGGTTCCGAATCGATGCTGCCTGGTTCTTCATCAAGGCGTCTTGGTTCGCCATGTACTTGAGCATCATCTCTTCGAGGCTCGGCTTCTTCTCCGAGGCTTCCGGTTGAGCTTGCTGATAGTGAGGTGCCGGTGCTGGTGCTGGTGGTCTAGGCATACCAGGAGGAGGTGCCTGTGCTCTCCAGGAGAAGTTCGGGTGATTCCTCCACCCTGGGTTGTAAGTGTTCGAGTACGGGTTGTTGCGCTGCTGGTTCCCAACAAAGTTGGCTTCCTCCATGCTCATAGTGCACTGATCTGTGAGATGCGGTCCTCCGCAAATCTGGCACCCTTGCTGGTTGCTCTGAACCGAGCTCACGTTCGCAGCTTCGAATTTCTTCGTGAGCGCGGTCAGCTGGGCCTGAATTGAAGTTAAAGCATCCAACTCAAAGACACCCTGCGGCTTCCTCCTGCTCGCACGATCTGAATATTGATTCGGAAGACACGTCTTCCTCATCGTCTCCAAAAGCTCCAATCCCTCCACGTAGGACTTTCTCAAGAAAGATCCTCCAGATGCCAGATTGACGTCCTTCCTGGACGAGTCCGTGAGCCCATTGTAGAATGCCTCTAGCTGTCTCCATCCAGGCAGATCATGATAGGGGCACTGTATCAGCAGATTCTTGAATCGCTCCCATGCCTCCACAAAAGTCTCATCACTGTCCTGACGGAAGGTGGTGATCTCGTTCCTCATCTGCGATATCTTCGAGGGAGGATAGTACTGATCCAAGAAGGCTTCCTCCATCTGTGCCCAAGTCGATATGGAGTTCACTGGGAGTGAGTTGAACCACGCCCAGACCTTGTCTTTTAGAGAGAAGATGAACAACTTCAGCCGCACTGCATCCTGGGACACTCCGTTCTGCCTGAAAGTGTCGCACACACTGAGGAACTTGCTCAGATGCTCATGCGGATCCTCCATCGGTGTTCCTCTGAACTGGACTGTATTCTGGATCATCTGCATCACCGAGGTCTTGATCTCATAATCGCGAGCAGCGATGGGCGGTGGTGCTATGCATGACCGGTGAGCGTAAGTTCTGGCCGATGTGAAGTCCATCATTGGTCTGTTATCAACATTCGGCCTCCCTCCATGCTCTGCTCTCGGGATCAGGTTCCCGTCAATCTGATGTCGGTTGTCCTCGTCGGCCATAGCTGATCGCTGTGCTCTTAGTCGCTGCCGGAAGGTGCGCTCGATCTCTGGATCCAAAGGAGTCAAATCAGCTCCTTGACTCCGTAGCATAAACTGAAAAAAAAAAACAAAAAACAAAAAACTTGAACGTCAAACAGTTATCGAAAATAGAGGTAAAAGACAACTAAAAGAAAACTGACTCCCCGGCAGCGGCGCCAAAATTTGATGCGCGTCGTCAACGCAACAAAAATAAATCCTCGTTCACACAAACTAAGCAGTAAGGGCAAGCAATGGTCGATCCCACAGAGAATCAGTATCAATTAGGTCTTGTAACGTCAAATTCGATGACCAAATTCAAGGTCAAGTGAACAAATCAAGTGATGAGAAATTAAACTAAAGTAAATCGAATTACCAATAAGAATGAAAGATCTAGGACTACCGATCTCCCCTCGTGACTTATGCTCTCGTATCCCCTCTTCTTATTACTATTGAGTTTCACCGGTTGTTAACCGTAGGCCGCTAATCTCTCCCCATAACCCTCTCAAGTATCCGGGAACGTACCCCCATGTATCAAATTCTCTACTCTATGTCTAGGCAAAGAACTAGTGGAGGCCCTTTACGATTTAACCCTACTTTGATTACCCAAGGTGCACGGTATTTCTACTCTCGCACTAAAACCCGGTCTCTCGACTCGAAAGTTCCTTAGGTTATCCTAATCCCGATCTGACCCAGACTACCCTCTCGAGTCTCCCTAGGTGATCGAATCAATATCAACAGTTGATCAGGCTGCTAATACGCATTAAACACGGGATTGGATAAACAACCAACGGAAATTCAATTCATAATAAGAAAGGTTCAACAATTACACAGGAACACGAGGTTCCATCGTCGTCCTAGAACAAAGAAATTAGTTCATAGCGATGCAATACGAAAACCAGATCAAAGATGAAAGCATAATTGAAATCTAAAAGAAAAAGGGAAAAGAATCTGCAATTCTCCGCCGGCACCAATCTCCTGTCACGAGCTTTTCGCCGTCAAAAGAAAAACCAATTCCCACCACACTCTTCTCCCTAGTAAGCCTTAAGTTTTAGTATTTATACTAGGGAATAATCTAAAAGACCTAAATAGAAATAACGAGAAAATCTAATAATTCGGAGGGGGGAAATCTTCTGGTTCTCCGCAGCTGCGAGCTTCAACTTTTGCCTTCTCCGCAGCTGCGAGGAAATCTTCCGCAGCTGCGAAAGTCTCTGTGGTGTGCTCCATTTGGCTTCTTCGCAGCTGCGAGGAAATCTTTCGCAGCTGCGAAAGTCTCTGTGGTTGCGGACGTCCTCTTGCCCGCAGCTGCGACAAGACTCTCCGCAGCTGCGGAGGTCTCTGTGGTCGCACTCCTCGCTTCCTTCTCACAACTCTTCCTTCCTCTCTTCGTTGTTCCTCATTTCATCTTCAATTCCCTACACGAACAATAACGAACGTGAGGTAACACAATTCAGCTTGAAACAACCAATCTAAACACTTAAAACGACGGAACTAACTCAAATCAAGGCACAAATGTGATCATATAACTCTACTTTCGTAGAGTTATCACGAAGCCCTCTGTGAGCTACTTGATGGGAATGCTGGTGCCGAATCAACTTGAAGGTTCCTCTCTGAAAGCCCTAACCTTTTTGGGATGACTTGGATTATGATTAGAAGTCTTGGTTCCTTTGCTTCTGGCATTCACTTGTCTAAATTCAGGGATCAGTTTGCTTATCGGCCAGCTCCATGTTATTACCCAGAAGACGAGTGTTGTGACCGTACGTGTTCGTTCCCGGTTTAGCAACTAAACATGCAATAGCGGTATAAACGACAACAGAAGCATGACGGATTATACCAGAACCTAAACCTGCAATAGCAGCAGGATGATTATCGGGCGGACCCATTTGGAGGGGGAAGGAGGATATGCCCAGGAGCGTCGGTGTCGATGAGGATGTTGGAAACAATGCCTCGGGGAAGGCGGTGGGAGTGCTTGGAATGGAAGTTGGGGATGACATTGCACAAAGCACAGCCACTAAAGTCACTCATCCCCATCCCCATCCCACTTTAAAACATTAAACTGAGTGTTGAGTTGGTTTATGAGAAGAAGACATTGGATTAATAACAACATAACTAATTTAATTTAATCACGTGTATTAAGGATTACGCCAGAGTGGAGTGGAGTGGAGTAGATAAGCAACAAAGAGGAAAGACCCGAGCATAGCCCAGGGGATCGTCACCGACATCATTCCCCATCCTATCCTCCTTGTCCAGCATATCTCCAGCTCCGATGGTGGAGGTTCAATCGCTGACGACTCGCCGTATGAGCAACCCCCGTCTTGATTCAGCCACCGAGCATCTCCTCCTCGACATCCCCTCCCCATCTCCCCCTCCCTCTTCCTACCACCACTCCCCCTCCTTTGCCACCTCCCTCGTCGTCGCCTCCTGGTACTTGTCCAACATCGGCATCCTCCTCCTCAACAAGTACCTCCTCAGCTTCTATGGCTTCTGCTACCCCATCTTCCTCACCATGCTCCACATGGTCTCCTGTTCCTTCTATAGCTACTTCGCCATCCGCTTCCTCGGGATCGTCCCCTTGCAGCACATCCACTCCCGCAACCAGTTCTTCAAGATCTTCTCCCTCACCGCCATCTTCTGCTTCTCTGTCGTCTGCGGCAACACCTCCCTTAGGTACATCCCCGTCTCCTTCAACCAGGCCATCGGTGCCACCACCCCTTTCTTCACCGCCGTCTTTGCCTTCCTCATCACCTGCAAGAAGGAGACCTCCGAGGTCTATGCCGCCCTCCTCCCCGTGGTGTTCGGGATCGTACTCGCGAGCAACAGCGAGCCCCTGTTTCACCTGTTCGGGTTCTTGGTCTGCGTTGGTTCCACGGCCGGCAGGGCCCTGAAGAGCGTGGTGCAGGGGATCCTGTTGACGTCGGAGTTTGAGAAGCTACATTCCATGAACTTGCTACTGTACATGGCGCCTATGGCTGCGGTGATCCTTCTGCCGATCACGCTGTATGTGGAGGGTAACGTGGTTGCCGTCGCAGTGGAGAAGGCGAGGGAGGATTGGATCATCGTATTGCTACTGATGGGGAATGCAACGGTGGCCTACCTAGTGAACCTGACGAATTTCCTGGTGACGAAGCACACGAGCGCGTTGACACTGCAGGTGCTGGGGAATGCAAAGTCAGTGGTGGCGGCGGCGGTGTCTGTTATGATATTCAGGAACCCGGTGACGGCGATGGGCATGACGGGGTTCGGGGTGACGATAATGGGGGTGGTGCTTTACAGCGAGGCGAAGAAGAGGTCGTCAAAAACCGGATCTCGGTGATGGATGAATCTCTCGGATCACCACCAATTGGTTTGGTTTGGGGATAATAAACAGAAAAAGAAAAACTTTTGTTGCTTTTTTAACAGCTCAATGGAAGGGAAGTTGGGAATTTGTAATTCTTTTTGTTTTTTTGGTAAAAAGAAGCAAAAGGAGGAGGGATTTCCAGGAATCAAAATGATCATAAAGCAAAAGTAAAAGCCTACTAAGCCCCCTCCATCCAGATTTGTTGTTTCTGGGATTCAAACCAGATGCTTTCTTTCCAACTGGATTGCATTTGAAATTGGAGCTATTCCTTCCAAGTAATGGATGGATGGATCGGGAAAAAAGGCACTCAGATTTTGCGCCAATAATGATCTCCCTTACCCTCCTCCTCCGCCCATAGATTTCTCTTGTAAACTATTCTATCCTTTCTTCTTCTCGAACATGCAGCTGTCCCCACCCTCAGCTTGTCCGAGTGATTGATTGCCAAAACTCTTGATAAATAGACAGAGACTCAAGTTTCTGTCGGCAATGTCCTTCCCCAAGATATAAATACTTCTTTTTAACACAAACATGGGGATCCCAAAAACACCCACTTGGCCTTTTAACTAAACTCAAACTCACACACCACACCAAACCTATGTCTTATGATACATAATACATGATATGACATGACGGCTTTCCTTCTTCTAACATTAACCAAAACCCCACCCTTCAGGTTAAAAACAAAAACAAATGGGAAAAAGGGGTTGTTTTTTAAACGGCGAGGGAGGATGTAGCCATTCGGACTGGTCTCGAAATGGCATGGCAGCACCCTTCGCTTCCTTGATCTCTAATTTTGGGGGATGCCTTCGATTTATAGAAATGATAATATTCTGTTTTCTTTTCTTTTTCTTTTTTTCAAACCGATTGCCTCTCTGTCAAACGATGCCATTTGTAGAGGGAAAGAAGGGGAATAATTTCGTTTAGTGCTCCCACGGACGACGACGACGATCACCACCACCATGTCCACAATGGAGGGCTCGAATGGAGACTACGTAAGGTTGGAACAGGTCGAGGATGCAGGGAACTGTGATGTCAACAATGATGCCAGACACACCAGGGGATGTTCGCGAAAGAGGTGGTGGTTGTGGGTGCTTGTGGTTCCCTTGTGTGTTGCTGTCGTGATCGCAGGGATACATATCTTCCTATTGGTGGCAAAGTTTGTTATTGGCGAGGTGAGTGCATATGATCTCTTCGTCCATTTGATATCCCTTATTGCATATGTTCATGAATCCCTTGATGATTTCTGGCAACCTGTTCGGCGTTACGCATACGGGAATGTAGCATTGTCCTGGCAAAATTCGAATGAGATATGAATCCTGTTGGTTTCTGCTGGGTTGGCATGACTTTCATCCGATGCAAAATTCCCTTTGCTGTAACAGTACATTATCCCATTCTTGAACTGGTTGAGCAATGCCGTCGACCCCAAACTGCTCGCATTGATGATCTTTGGGTCCATGTCCCTTTTCCCTATTGTCCTCCTTCCGTCTTCACCCTCGATGTGGATCGCCGGGATCGCCTTCGGATACAAAATCGGGTTTTTGATAGTCCTGTCCGGAATCTCCATGGGTGTAACTTTGCCTTACTTCATCGGTTCCCTCTTCCGCGAGAGGATTCACGTAAGCATCGGCTGGCTATTCATTCACAGATTCCTCATTTTCTTTTTCGTTTTTCTGACACATTCTGGCGACCAACGCAGAGGTATATGGAAAAGAATCCTGAACAAGCATCAATAATAAAGCTTGCTAGTGAAGGCGACTTCTTTCACCAATTCAAGGCTGTTACTCTCATCAGGCTGTCCCCGTTCCCATATGCAATCCTCAACTACGCCTTCTCTGTTACCGACATAACATACTTGCCATATTTCTTTGGCTCACTGGTGGGGTCAATCCCGGATATGCTTCTATCCCTCTACAGGTCTAAACCCCAGTCTCCTCTTTCTCTTTTACTGCAAAATCATAAAACCCGGGTCAATCTAGGAATGAGATCAATGTTTCGTTGCAGTGGAATATTGCTACATACGTTGGCTGACGGAACAGGGAAGTCTCTGCTTCTAGCAAGGTATAGAGTACCCTACGAAGTGGTCGGATTTCTAGCTAGTCTAGTCATCACAGTCACTATTACGATGTATGCGGCAAGAACAACTAAGACAAAGCAGAAGATAAAGGAACCTAAACAGCAATTGTCAGAGGAGTTTTGAAAGAATGATTCTGCCGTTGAGGCACTCCGAGAGCAGATTTAGTATCAAGCAAGGCCCCTGTACCATAACTTGGGAAAAGTTTCGTCACAGCAACTGTGTACAGAAGAAAAAAGGAAGTTTTTTCTTTGCAATTAGAGAAATTATATTTGCTTCAAGGTAGGACTAACATTAAGCATATCATCAAGGGGCCAACAGACCAGGGGAGAAGGCATTTGCAACTCTTTGCAAGGTATGCGTGGCCAAAATCGGTATAAGCACAGGAGAATATATGAGCAGATGACTAATAGGACGAGGAAATCAACGTCAATCTGTCCCACAAGCTCGCTACAGCATATCTCGACTTGGTTGTTAAAGATAACACGTATACATTCCGTAAAACAATTTGTTGGCTGTAACCTCCATCGTCTTTAAGTCAAAAGTATGCGCACAAACACAACCTTGGTCGGTAAATTCCAGGTGAGGCAATAACCGTGGTATTCACAGCAACATCATGCACATATTGCGTCCACTGTATTGGTATATGTATGTATCTGGCTGGTTTCATTTAGTTTTTGAGGTTCTTGCCTTGAGAAGAGAATCAGTTGGAGCCAAACTCTCTGTTTCATTGTTCAAGTTCCTCCCATTTGCTTCTTTGAAGGCTTGATCTAATGACAGACATGGCCTTCTTAAAATCTGCATACTTGAGAGGCCTCACCTACAAAAACAACTCTGCTGGCATCAATAACATGATTAAATACCTGATAGAAAAAGACAACCCAGGGTTCTGCATAACTGCTTATCCATGTTAGTGCCCATTTATCCCAGAGACGAGTAGCACAAAAGTGATATTGCTTGCTAGCATAGATGCTTTATGATCAAGAAATGCTGTGTCATGGCTATAGATTATTCGCCGGAATGCAAATATCAACACCAATGACTTAATGAAGCAACCAAGCAGGTAACAACCTGATTCGCCTTCACTTTAACAATATCTGATCCTAACTCCCAGTATATCCTACATTTTCTTTTATGAGAACAACTTTAAATCAAAAGCAACAGAGGTTGAACGAGCGAAGAAGTCCAAAGTGTGAGTTGTAGCCATATAGAATGGTCATCTCAGTTTATCTTGGCGCATTTAGTACATTGGTTCACAGTCAGCTTGGAAACTGAGTCCTATTGAAGAACATTGACAGCCGAAGCCCGGAACAAGCAAATGTTTGACCCAGACTGTCCGACTCCAGTCAGTCTTTCTTCGTCCATCCCAAACCATGATTTGGGATTCAGCCTGCGTAGAGATAGAAGAGAATCGTAGATGTCGCCTGACCCCCGGTGCATCACTGTGAAAGGCGCAAGGGGTGAAGGTCGGTCTGTCTGTCTGTCTGTCTCAATAGGGGATGAAAAGTGATCTGAGCATTTGTATGGGGAGAGAGAGGTTTCGTGTGCAGGACAGTTTTCCCCGGGAAGCAACGTCCACATGCTGGGGGTAACATTTTTAGTTGTCCTAGTTTGGTGGGTCGTCAGATGCAATTCCAGGGGCGGCCTACCCCCGCCCATGACGAATAATTCGGCAGAAATCGCTTTCAAACGCCGTGGGTTCATTTGTACGAAGAATGTGTAGTCCCCACACAGTTTGTCAATCCATGGAGATAAGTCGAAGTACATTTGATTCCCCCACAGTTTGATGGATTGGTGCTCCTACCTACCAACTGTTCCAGACTTGTTTGCAAAGGGAGACCCTTCCTGCCCTTTTCGCCTTCCGCCGGGCCCTCCACCCCTCCCCATCAACCGAAAAATCCTTTCCCTTGGCCACCATCACGTCTTTGGGGTGTGTGATGGGGTGCAACACGAACCAACATACCCCGAAATTCGAACCAACATACCCCGAAATTCGTCGAGTGACTTCTTTAAGGTTAGAATAGAATTTTAACAACGGAAATAAATAAATTTATTAGGAATGTGATCTGAAGTTGAAATCTTGAAAAATTTTGTAGGTAATATTAAATGAAATTTCGTGTTTTATGGGATATCGGAAAGATATTGTCATAAATTCTATTGTCTATTATAAATAGACGGATTGTCCAGAGCTTCGAATAGAAGAGTCGGATAGGTGAGATCTACAGGTTAGTGCGATGTAGACTCTGTAACTAGGGTAAGGGAAGCGACGGGTTGTCGTGCTCCGGGGTCTCTGGTGAGTCGTTGTACTGGGAACGAGTGATAGACGGTGAGCGGTGGGAATGTCCGGAGAGTTGGGTAGAGGGCTTTATATGGGGACTCGGGGTGAAACTTTCTGGGACTTGTAATCGTGTAACTCGTTGGTGATAATGGAATCTCAAGGAGGACCTCCCCGTGGATGTAGGCCGATTTGAGCCGAACCATGTAAATCTATGCATCGGACATCGTTTCCGTTCTTTTCGATTTCGTCATCGACGCCGACGGTTACCGCCCAACAATTGGTTTCAGAGCGAGGTCATGAAGATCGGTGGATTTCCTTGACGGAAGTTAAGAGGAGGCGAGCCTTGGTGGAGAAGTCTGGCAACGGTCGACATGTGGGACTTCTCAGGGTACCAAGAAGGTACTGAGTGCGGAGCGCAAGAGAGAGCTGGAACCACATTACATAGTGGTTGCTCGGGAGCGCAAGTGCTGCGATCGCGTGGAATGTAGAGCGATTGTCACATGTAGTGACGACACGCTCAGAAAGACGCGACGGATGAAAGGGGAGCCTTTCAGAGCCAGGGAAATTTAAGAAGGAGATCTCGAAGATTTCAGGGACTTCGGCTCAAGGTGGAGATTGTTAGGAATGTGATCCGAAGTTGAAATCTTGGAGAATCTGGTAGGTTATATCACATAATATTTTGTATTTTATTATAGGATATCGAAAAGATATTGTCCCGGATTTTATTGTCTATTATAAATAAACGGATTGTCCAGAGTTTCGAATAGGAGAGTTGGATATGTGAGATCCACAGATTAGTACGATATAGACTCTGTAACTAGGGTAAGGGAGGCGACGGGTTGTCGTACTTCGGGATTTCTGGTGAGTCGTTTTACTGGGAACGAGTGATAGACGGTGAGCGGTGAGAATGTTCGGAGAGTTGGGTAGTGGGTTTTCTACAAGGACTCGGGGTGAAACTTTCTCGGGGCTTGTAATCGTGTAACTCGTTGGTTATAATAGAATCTCAAGGAGGACTTCCCTGTGGACGCAGGTCGATTTGGGCCAAACTACGTAAATCTGTGCGTCGGACATCATTTTCTATTATTCTTTCCACTTTCGTTATCGACGCCAGCGGTTCCTGCCGCAATAAAATTGCAGCAAAGGAAAACACCGAGATTTAACGCGGAAACGTGAGGAGTAAAACCACGGCCCGAAGTACTACAAAAAATTCCACTAAATCAACAAAGAAGTGGGTACACAAGTGTTCTTCTCAAATCACCAATAACATAACATAAACTTCTTTTCTACTCAGCGTAACATCTAGAACTAATCTTGGTAATCATATGCTTAACAACACAAAGAAGAATGAGCTGAAATCAAGAACTCCGAATATGGCAGTCTCGAAAACGGGGTGAAATCACAAGCTAGAAGACTCCAATAACAATCTCCACCATTCAGAATACAAAACCTCAAGTCAGAAATATACCAGAATATTTCAAAATATTCAAAATATACTCGTTAACTGAATACCTGGTGGATGGTTGTCGTTCTCTCAACGACCTTCTGAGTGGCATATCACTTGGAGCTTCAGTTGTTGGTAAATCCTCAACAACTTCGGTTTCTATCTCATCTGTCTCATGCCCATCATCCTGAACTTCACTCTGCGATGGAATTGATATAGGAGGAATAATACTCGTATCCAAGTTCTCACTTCTAGAAATAGAAGAAGATTTCACATTGTCAATGTCCTTTATAGTCTGATCTTCTGCAAAAAATGCATATCGACTTCGAACAAGCTTCTTTGAGATAGGATCATAAAATTTATAGCCAAACTTATCCTGACCCGATAAAACCACACTGTTTTGTCTTCAAATCAAGCTTACTTCTTTCATCACTTGGAATATGCACAAAAGCTTTGCATCAAAAAACTTTCAAGTGATCATAAGAGGGATCTTTACCACTCCAAACTCGATTTGGAACATCAAACTTCAAGGGAACACACGGTGTAAGATTTAACACGTGAACAATAGTGTTAAGAGCTTCTCCCCCAGAAAGACTTTGGCAACTTGACATGTGAAAGTAGACATCTTACTCGTTCGCGCGAGTGTTCTATTCATCCTCTCTGCTAACCCATTCAACTGAGGTGTCTTGGGTGGCGTCTTTTGATGTCAAATGCCCTGTTGTATACAATACTCATAAAATGGCCCTAAATATTCACCTCCTTTACCTGATCGAATGCACTTGAGCTTTCTTCCAGTTTCCCTCTCAACTGAAACATGCAACTGTTTGAACACATCTATAGCTTGGTTCTTGTGCTTCAAAGCATAAACTCAAGTATTTCTTGAATGATCATCAATGGAAGTGACAAAATAAAGAGATCCATCCATAGTCTGAGTCTTCATAGGATCACATAAATCAGAATGTACCAAGTCAAGAATATTTTCTTTTCTACCTGGCGATGAAGACTTAAATGAAATATGATTCTCCTTTCCTGCCAAACAATGATCACACCTCTGCATGCTAGCATTCTTCAAACCAGATAAGACATTCTTTTGGCCTAAGAGAGTAAGTCATTTCTCACTGATGTGACCAAGTCTTTTTTGCCACAATTCAGATATAGTCACATTGTCTACCACATTAACAACATGATTCGCAATCTTGTCATGCAACATGTATAAAGGCGAAGATCTTTCACCTCTAGCCACAATCATCGAACCTTTGAAAGCTTCCATCTTCCATTTACAAAGGTACTACAATAACCATCATCATCGAGCATTCCAGTCGAAATCAAGTTCAACCTAATGTCTGGGACATGCTTTACATCTTTCAGAATCAATTTAGAACCAGTACTAGTATCCAAGCATATATCACCAATGCCAACAACCTTTGCATCACCATCATTTCTCATCTTCACAAAACCAAAATTACCTGGTATGTAAGAAGTGAAGTAATCCTTTCGAGAGGTAGTATGGGTAGAAGCACCACTGTCAATCACCCAACTGGTCTTGTGGCTAGTCAAATTAACCACATCATAATCATAGACAATCAGAAAATCTTCAGTAGCAGTGGCAACTCGTTCCGTATCAGTACTTTCATATGATTTCTTGTCTTTGCCATTCTCTTTATATCTTTGCTTATGCTCCTTCTTCAACAGCCGACAGAAAGGCTTGATATGTCCCTTCTTACCACAATGATGACATTCAACATCCTCAAACTTTCCTCGAGACTTACTTCTGCCATTATCATCTCTACTCTTCGGTCCACGGCTATAACTTCTCCATCGTGACTTGGTAACCAGAATATCCGACTTCGAAGAAGAATTAGAATCAAGAGCCTTTCTCCTCACCTCTTCATTCATACAGCTAGCCTTCGTTAAATCATATGTAACCACTCCTTTTGGAGCTGAATTCGAAACTGATGTCCTGAAATGTGACAAACTACCAAACAACCACAAACCAAGCAATTCGTCTTCAAATTTAAGACCCATGGAAGACAACTGATTAATATAACCTGAAAGCTGTTGATATGATCCGCCATTAAAGAACCATCCTTATACTACAATCCCAATAGTTGATTCACCACATACATCTTGTTGCTTCTTGTATTGCTGGCATAAAGCTCCTCAAGTTTACTCCAGTGAGTTCGAACATGGTTGATTCCACTGACATGATTTAACACATTATCCTCAACCCACTGTATGATAAATCCACACATTTGCCTGTAAAAGATAGTCCACTGCTCCTCTGTCTTATCCTCTAGTATTTCTATAAAGAAGACAAGCATGTAGTAATTATTTACATAAAGCAGATCTTCCATTTGAGACTTCCAAGAAGAATAATTCAAACCGGTCAACATAATCATCTTGCTTATATTAGCCTCCATCACTCGACACATATCACAATCAATCAAACCCGCTATGATACCACTTGATGGGGTGTAACACGAACCAACACACCCCGAAATTCGTCGAATGACTTCTTTAAGGGTATAATAGAATTCTCACAATGAAAATAAATAAATTGCAGAAAGGAACAACACCGAGATTTAACGTGGAAACCTTCTCAATGTGAGGAGTAAAACCACGGCCCGAGGCACCACCAAAACTTCCACTAAATCAACAAAGAAGTGGGTACACAAGTGTTCTTCTCAAATCACCAGTAACAGAACATAAACTTCTTCTCTACTCAGCGTATCATCACGAACTCATCTTGGTAATCATACGCTTAACAACACAAAGAAAAATGAGCTGAAATCAAGAATTCCGAATCTAGCAGTCTCGAAAACGGGGTGAAATCACAAGCTAGAAGACTCCAATAGCAATCTCCACCGTTCAGAATATAAAACCTCAAGTCAGAAATACTCCCTCAAAATTTCATGAAGTTCCATCGGTACGATCGGCAGCTAAACCCAATTAAGTGAACGTCGCGCACGCTGAAACTAGCTGGCGACGGAATCCGGGTTGCATCTCCTCTTCGGCTGTTTCTCTTCACTCTTGCTGTGTTTTTCTTGTCTTATGTCATCTGAAAAAAAACCTAGATAACCTCTTGAGAGTATGGTGGGCTTCAGGCTTCATTCGCGTAAAGAAACACGAGTTTGGACCGCTCTTGCAAATAGGAGAGAACAACCCAATAGGAATATGCGATTTGGAACTGACCAGGCGATATGTCCTGGGGCCGCAGCCGTGGACGAGGATCTTACGCGTCAAACCCGGATCCGGTGGCCGGAGACAATCTTCCCGAAAATGGACCGTCATTAACACATTTCAACCACTCGTTCCAGAAATGATAATATAAAACTTATAGGTTGTACCATGCAATAATGCAAAATGATTCCTTGATATTACTGTAACTGTGAAATCACAGAAAATAAAATACAATAAGTTGACATTAAGGAACAAGATAGGATAGGACAATCCGAAACAATTTTCGTTCTTTTTGTCACAATGCCCTAACCGCGTCGTCCTTTGCAGATAAGCTCGCGGGAAGCATTGGCAATGGCGATCCCCTTGGCCTCCTCCTCCCTCTTACCACTACTTCTGCTCGCACTACTGGTGATCGTCGCTGCCTCCTTGACTGCTTGCGTACTTGTCAACTATGGGGACCACAGGAGGATGAGGAGAAGGAAGAAGAAGAAGTACCACCCCATCGCCGGTACCATGTTCAACCAGCTGCTCAACTTCGGCAGGCTCCACCACTACATGACGGATCTCGCCAAAAAGCATTCCACTTACCGGTTGTTGTCCCCTTTCCGCAACGAGGTTTATACTTCTGACCCCGTCAACGTCGAGTACATCCTCAAGACCAACTTCGACAACTACGGCAAGGTAAAAAAATTTTGGAGTTCTTTCGTATGTGAAGGAAGGATCTGATTTGGGGGTGAATTGGATTGATTCTAGGGTTCGATTCTTTTTGATTCAGTAATTTGGGGAAAGATCCGTGCTCGCGGGAAATTTTTAAATTATTATTATCATTGTTATCTGGCTATGGGATTTGGCCACCTGACAACCCATTCGTAGGGGGCGTATAACTACGCTATTCTCAAGGACCTTCTAGGGGACGGCATCTTCACTGTCGACGGTGAGAAGTGGCGCCATCAGCGCAAACTGTCCAGCTATGAATTCTCTACAAAGGTTTTGAGAGACTTCAGCAGTGTAATCTTCCGTAGAAACGCAACCAAACTCGCCGGGATATTGTCTGAGGCCGCTAAGGGTAAACAGATCATCGATATACAGGTAACTGCCAACTGTGATGTGACCGCCGCAAGGGAATGAAACCTGCTCGTTTCGTTCCATTAGGCTGGGCTTAGGGAATGAAATCTACATTTTTGCAGGATTTGTTCATGAGATCAACCCTCGATTCCATTTTCAAAGTTGCGTTCGGGGTTGAGCTGGACAGTATGTGTGGATCAGATCAAGAAGGGGCAGAATTCAGTGCTGTGTTTGACGATGCGAGTGCCTGTACCCTCTGGCGTTACGTCGACGTATCCTGGAGAGTCAAGAAGTTGCTTAATATTGGCTCGGAGGCCAAGTTGAAGAAACATGTCAAGGTCATCGACAACTTCGTGTATAAACTTATCAGAAGCAAGATTGAACTAATGAAGAACTTGGAAGATGGCTCCTCGGTAAGTACCTGAGTGTGTGGCTAGCGATTTGATCGATAATACTACACCCACGACTCTTACTTCTTGAGCTGTTATTTGTTGGCACGTGTAGATGAAGAAGGACGATATCTTGTCGAGATTCCTCCAGGTCACTGACACAAATCCGACCGAGTTACGGGACATAATACTCAATTTCATAATCGCTGGAAAAGACACCACCGCCACCGCCCTTTCGTGGTTCATCTATATGGTATGCAAGCACCCCGGCGTGCAAGAGAAGGTTGTCCAAGAACTGAATAAAGTGACCCATCTCAACGGAAGTTTATCCGAGTTTGCGAATAGCATTACCGAAGAAGTGCTTGAGAGGATGCAGTATCTCCATGCGACTATCACGGAAACTCTCAGGCTTTATCCAGCGGTCCCGGTGGTGAGCTCATGGACAGTAGTAGTTCCTTAACCACATAATTCGGACTGTTTTTTTGTTTCTTTGCTCCTTGATATGTACTGATAACACTTAACTTTTTTTCCTAACAGGATGCGAAAATATGCTTCTCAGATGATACTCTGCCTGATGGGTTTAGCGTAAGAAAGGGGGATATGGTGTCCTACCAACCGTATGCCATGGGACGGATGAAATTCATATGGGGAAATGATGCAGAAGAGTTTCGACCAGAGAGGTGGCTAGACGGCGATGGAAAATTCCAGCAGGAGAGCCCTTTCAAGTTTACGGCATTTCAGGTCGGGAAACTCGAACATCCAGGAATTGGGTTTATACCCTGCTCCTTGTTGTCGCTTTAGCAACTCCAATCATGCTGGTTCTGGTTCTGCAGGCAGGGCCTCGAATATGTCTAGGGAAGGAGTTTGCGTATCGGCAGATGAAGATATTCTCGGCGGTGCTGCTGGGATGCTTCAGTTTCAAGATGGCCGACGAGGGGAAAGAGGTCAATTACAGGACGATGATCAATCTCCACATCGACGGGGGCCTCCATGTTCTCGTCTCCCGCAGACAGGAGAGCGAAGTGGACTGACTAGTCAGTCAGTCAGTCAGTCGATCAGAAATGGTTTGGTTCTTCAGTTTCAGTTCCAAGAACGGAATTAATAAAATAAAATAAAATAAAAAGAAGTGTCAGGGCAAAGAAGGGTTTGTGATAGTGACAAACAAAGACTCAACCACACATCCTTCTCCTAAATTATTTGCGGTAGTAAATGCGTAATGACACAACAACCCCCCCGGCCCCGATGGACAGGACAAGAGAGGCCACGCACGAGGGGGTAGGAGGGTAATTGCGGTGGATCTCTCACTCTCACGGGAGGGAGGTTGTCGCCCACATATTTTGGTTTTGACTTTTATTCATAATTTTATTTATTTATTGGTAACTTGTGATATGTGTAGGTTCCAGCAGATCATGAAAGGGAACGGGGGGGGATATGGTAAACGGGGGGCGGGGCGTCGTGGAGACGTGATAGTGAATGAAAATTATATGAAGAGGAGAAATGTGGGAATGGGTTTTGGTTGCGTTTGTATTGAATTTAATTGCACATGATTTTTTTTACTAAACTAATTTAATGCGTGTAACGACGACGACCGGAGAAGCGAAGTAAATCCCCCCCACCCCCCGATTATTTATTTATTTATTTTATAATCACTGATGATGGAGGAAGTAAACCGACGACGCTTCTTCTTCGTCTTGGCCGCCGGTCGTCTGATCGTTTACCGTTTCTTGGAAATCCGGAAGAAGATCGACACCCCATCTCTCTTTCGCTGTACCTTTTGGGGTGATTCCCTCCCTTCCCGTTGTTCCTCTTGTGAGCATTCTTGCTTTGCTTCGCTTACTCCGTCTTCTTCGCTTTCTTGTCTTTTTCCTAAATTCCAGGATTTTAGTTCTTGAGTTGTACTTCTTGCTGCTGCTGCTGCTGCTGTTTATGGTGGTGGAATTTTTCTGTTTTGTGAAGGATCCCAAAAGGGCTAAAACACACGGATAGGAAAGGAAGAAGAATGGGGTTGATCTCGGGGATCGTCCTGGGCTCGGTCTTCGGGATCGCTTTGATGGCCGCTTGGAAGCACATGATGGCTTACCGCAGTTCCAAGCGTATTTCTAAGGCCAGTTCTTTCTTCCCCCATCTCATGCCTCTTTCTTCTGGGTTTTACTTGCCTTTTCATGCGATTTAGGCCTTTTTGGGGGTTATCCTGCTTCAATTGGATGTTTTGCCTTCTCGCTTGCTCGTCTTGTATGATGCTTATTGTCTGAGGATCAATAGGGAGGGATGTGATCACACTGTCGACCTAAAGATGTTCTCTGTCTTCTGTGTCCCTTTTTGTTTTGGGAAAATTAAACTATCCACGACAACCCAGTCTTGAAATCAGATGCTGCGGCTTTGGGATGTTTTAGGATGTTATCTGTGTTCTCCATGATTCAGGCATCGCAGTTTGGATCCTAGTGTTGCATTTCCGTATGCTTTGTCACCTCTGAAGAGCCTTTTCTAGTTCTCCATGTACTTGTGCTCTGTTTGTTTCGGCGGAAAGCTTACTGTATTTTCTTTCTCGAGCATTATTCTTCTTTTCCCATGGAGACACCGTTGCAAGACTTTTAGATACGCTAGTTAGGGATCAGGGAGACACACTAGAAATAATTCTAGGTAGTATGATGTACTGTTAGTGGTGTCATAATTACAAATAGAACATAATGGCTATTGTTTGAGATACTTGACCTGGTGTCCAGGTGTTACTGATTTTACACTCTGCATCACAGGCAGTTGATATCAAGTTACTAGGGTCTCTCAGCAGGGATGACCTGAAGAAAATTTGCGGTGACAACTTTCCAGAGTGGATATCCTTTCCAGTCTTTGAGCAGGTGAGTTGGGAGCTGTACAGTATCAACACCGATAAGCTATTTTCAGTCATTACGCATGTGTGGTGTAACTGTGCCTTCCTTGCCCTCTTCGTCCTTTCTAACGTTGTGTTTCTACTGTTGCTGTTCAACAGGTGAAATGGATGAACAAACAGCTGAGCAAATTATGGCCATTTGTAGCTGATGTAATATGCTTAACCTATCCTTTCTTTCAATTACATGTACTATAATTTTCCGTTACCATGATTTGGATGACAACATGTTTGATAGCTGGTGAAATATCTCCATTTATATAGATTGCTTGATGGGTACAGTTAACTCTGGACTATTATTGCTTCTATGGTGATTTTGGTGGAAAACAGTTTCCTGTTTTGCATTTCATCACTGCAGCATTAATGCAGCGTTGTTTATTCCTTCATGTTTAACATGGTACACACTATCAGCCTGCACTTATCAGTTGAGGTCTAAAAGCTGTATTTCAGAGCCCACAATATTGTTAATTGTTTGCCACTACTGCTTGTAATATAATTGGAAGACATATAGGGTCAATTGACGTTGTTATTTTTTATGCAGGCAGCAACACTGGTGATTAAAGAATCTGTGGAGCCATTATTGGAACAGTATCGACCTCCAGGAATAACTTCCCTGAAATTCAGCAAATTGTCACTGGGGACAGTTCCACCAAAAATTGAGGGTACATGGACTTACATTTGGGACATGGCGTGATAATTTTTCCTTCTCGCTTATGGCAGAAGTTTTTCTTTTATTCTCTGTTTTCTTGGTTATGGAAGCAGCTTTTACTTATTGCGGTTAAGTAATACACGTGAGGTCAGTTAGTTATTGCTGGTAGATGCTCCTGAGGTTAAAAGGAAAACCAACATCCCTTGGTGTCATCTGTTCTCATTAATTTGTTTGACTTATTTTGTGTTACTTTGCATTTGGCTGCACAAACTAGTGCGACTGCATCAGTTTATGTTTACGCCAATCTGAAGCTGTGTATATTTAGGTATTCGCGTACAGAGTCTTAAGAAAGGTCAAATTACAATGGACATCGATTTCCGATGGGGAGGAGATCCGAGCATCATTTTAGGAGTTGAGGCTGCTCTTGTTGCTTCAATACCCATTCAGGTTGGTTTTGTTGTTCATTCTGCAAGGCAGGAATATTTGGTATTGGTGCGGAAGCTGTAGCTTTTTCAATTCTTCTAGAATTTAATGGGTTTGCATATCCTTTATTACTCATGCAGTTGAAGGATCTTCAAGTTTTTACTGTCATTCGTGTTATCTTCCAACTTGCTGAAGAGATCCCTTGCATTTCAGCTGTTGTTGTCGCACTGCTCTCAGAGGTGTGAATCATTAGAGATATTTGAATTTAGTAAAAGACCATATATCTAGAGCTGTAGATTCAGAACAATCTCTTTACTCTAGCAATTAGCTTTATGGTACCCAACCGCATAGTTTTGCTTATTGAACAGCCTAAGCCGAGGATCGATTACACTCTTAAAGCTGTTGGCGGAAGTTTGACGGCCGTTCCTGGAATATCTGATATGATTGATGTAAGTCTATAACAGTTTGTGTAAACTTTATTTTTTTAGTGTGGAGCATTTGCCTTATGTATCCGTGTGTATGAATTTTGTAGGATACCGTAAACTCAATCGTTACAGACATGCTTCAGTGGCCTCACAGGATTGTTGTTCCATTAGGTGGCATACCAGTAGATACCAGGTAAACACATACAACAATGACAACAATCAAATCTTGTATCCCTCTATTATCTGGTTGACTATATCGATTTTTGCCGTCATTGTGTTCTATCTTTTCTTATGGTTTCATTTCGAGTCTCTCTTTATTACTGTACCTCGTTTGATGTGCTTGGCATCTGAATATCACCACTCCTAACAGAAGATTTCATGACTCTCCTATCCATGTGTCCAAACCATGCCACAATCAGCTCCTATTCTTATTATTTTTCCTTTACTTGATCTTTCTTTGATGTCTTTTATCCATTCCCTCTTGTGGTTTTCATATGACTTATAAACCCAAGTTCGCTTCCTGAAAAATAATTATTTTCTTTTCAAGTTAAGTCTTAATCATTTGTTGATGCAATGCTGTGTTTTCTTTTCCTGGTCTGGATGCCAGAACAAGCTCAATTTGTAAAATGGTTTTTGGCTCCTGATGGGCTTTTTCTTTTTCTCATTTACAGTGAACTGGAGCTGAAACCCCAAGGCCAGCTTACCTTGACAATAGTTAAAGCAAATGACTTGAAGAACATGGAAATGATTGGGAAATCCGATCCCTACGTGGTTGTACACATAAGGCCTTTATTCAAACTCAAAACAAAGGTCATTGATAATAACCTCAATCCTGTTTGGGATCAAACATTTGAGTTGATTGCTGAGGACAAGGAAACACAGTTCCTCACGATTGAGGTTGCCCTCTACATCTTGATAACCTCTCAGTTATCGCAATTTTTTTTCGTAGCTTCAAGTGTAAAAATGTTGATATCTCATTGTAGTTTTTGGCATATGGCATTGTGCTTTTTCATGAGTTGGATAGTTCTTTTCTTTGAAGAGTTGGATAGGTTTAGGATATCTTGTTAAGGGACAGATGGTGGATTTCCAGGTTTTGGCTGTGATTGGTGCTGTTGTTCTAGCTTAGTTGTGAACCATCAGGGTCCTGTCTTATTCAATACCTGTTCAATTAATCTTCTGTTCAGCCAGGAGCCTAATTGGGTCTAAGAATTCATGGGTGCTGCCCTTAAAAGAAGTTGCCATGGTGTGGAACTGCATTTAGAATATATTTTTCGTTTTTATATCTGCTGTCGATTCGCTTCACATGACAAAATTAGAGAAAATACGGGACTGATAGCTAGCTTTGAATATTTTAATGGACTCCTAATTAGTCGTGCATGTACTTGACAGGTATTTGATAAGGATATCGGTCAAGACAAGCGGCTCGGGATAACCAAATTACCCTTAATCGACTTGGAAGCGGAGATGGAGAAAGAAATTGAGCTGCGGCTGCTTCCGTCTCTCGACATGTTAAAGATAAAGGATAAGAAGGATAGAGGGACAATAACCCTGAAGGTAGAGTGGTGAATGGAACACATGATATCCATTGTTTTAAGTGAATCAAAATCTCGGTGCTCGTACCTTGTTTTAAATCCGGTTAGTAGTCCCCTTATAGCTTAATCTTATAGCTTAATCGCACGGCTTTGAATGATCATTACATTTCTTGTATCATTCATTTTCTGTAATTGTTTCTTTCTCATCGCTTATCGGATGGCTTTCCTTAGGTCTTGTATCACGAGTTCAACAAGGAGGAACAGCTGGAGGCGCTAGAGGCAGAGAAGAGGATATTGGAAGAAAGGAAGAGGCTGAAGGAAGCGGGAGTTATCGGCAGTACCATGGATGCGCTGGATGGAGCTGCATCGCTGGTGGGCTCAGGCATAGGTGCTGGAGTCGGACTCGTGGGGACAGGTATCGGTGCAGGAGTAGGTCTAGTGGGATCTGGTCTGGGAGCTGGAGTCGGTGTTGTTGGAAGTGGACTCGGTGCCGTTGGGAGTGGCTTGAGCAAAGCTGGGAAATTCATGGGGAGAAGCATCACGGGCCATTCTAGTGCATCCCGAAGGAGCGGCTCCACTACCCCTGTAAATAATGGCCAAGAAAATGGGGGAGCAAGCACGAGGCCAACGTAACCTGTGCTATACTATATGTAAGTCGGACTTACATTAAATCAGGGGATGGCTGTGGTTTTTATGTTATTGTACATTTCTACTATCGGGTTGTGAGAATTTCCCTCCTTGTATCCCTGTTGTTAGTACGAGGGGGACTCGAAAGGCTTGGTTGTCTACGCTTCTCCACAAATCTATAGATTTGTATTTCCACTTGTCTCTTGGGATCTTCGCTCCTGTCCGTCTCTTATCTGTTTATGATGAATGCTCCGGCCGGTCCGGAGCATACGCGGGGTGAATCGAAACACGTACTTAAATTCAAGGTAAAATATTAATTTATGGCCTCAACTTTCTGTTTTGGCATTAACTTAGTTTGTTATATAATTTTGTCCTCAACTTTTGTTTTTATTTTGTTTTTATTTTGATTTTGGCCAATTATGAATTTCTTCTAGCGAAAGCCAGTCTTAATAGACAATTTTCATTTATTGACTAAAAAGAAAAAAAAAATTTAAAAATAGAAAATAATATTAAAACCTTTCATTTATTTTTCTATTATAAAATTTTGATTAACAAATCAAGTGAATTGGAAGGCGAAGTTAACGATAGTTGCTGATGTTGTCAAAAAAATACGAAAAATCGATGAATGTCGGATGATATTCTATTAGGGGGCGACTATTACGGATAAAGTGGATTATGAGATGAATGAATGAAATGTCGAAACTCCACTGTTATAGGACACATGTTAGACTATATTAAGGCCTTGTTTGGCTTTCGCTAAAAGAAATTCATGATTGGTCAAAATCAAAATAAAAACAAAAGTTCGTGACAAAATTATATAACAAACTAAGTTAATGACAAAACAGAAAGTTAACTCAAAATTGAGGCCATAAACGCATATTTTGCCTACATTCAAAAGCCTAATGCATATATCCAGAAAAAACTTAATAAAGGATTGATGGGGATTGTCTGTTGGTGTTAAAAGGGGAGGATATAATGTATTTAGATGTGGTTGAGATCCAAGTCCTATTCATTACATTACATTCAAGCTCATATAGTTTATTTAGTTTTGGTCTGCCAGAGTAGTTTGAGAGGGCGCACTCTTTATCACAGAGGTAATGGAATATATCGCAGATGACAAGAAAAAGTATGATGGCCTGCAGGCTTTTGACCATGGCCAACTTGCCTAGCACTTCACATGCAGTAAAATGGTCATGGGGGAGGATTATGGTGGATCGCCCCCTACTTTCCTGGGAGTCCGATGAACAATCCCGTGTCCACCTCCGAACTGGGGCTGCTCTCCCCAAAACTCAGATTCTCTTGGCATTCACTTGTCAGCTGCTGCGTCTTAACTCCATACTGTTTAAACATTAATGCAACGAAGCATTCAGATGAAGAAGACTGGCCACAAAAGATACCGAACCCTAATCGATCAAACCTTTCGCTCTTATATATGTGATGCATCAAACGCCGGCACCGGAACAGGTTTCAAAACAACAACAGGGCATCAGTACTGTACCTTCTCGGATAAGGCTGCATTCTCCGCCAACAAGGCCTTCTCCTGAATAAGCACAAAATGAGAATCAGTCAGCCACTTCACAGTCAACCCAAAGCAGCTCAACATTTTGTGTGATTTATTGTGATCCAAAATTGGAAACAATCTAAAACCAACTTAAAAAAGATAAGTAATGACTTAATGTGCCAGCAAGATTAATGACAGAGTTGAAGACAGAACTAATGAGGACTTGCTGTTGATTGAAGAGTCGGCTTACCTTTTCCTGAAGCTTTCCAATCTGGTCCTTGAAAGCCTGAGTCTGATCACTCAAAAGCACAGAGAAAAGAAAAGAAAATGAGATTCCTCCTCTTTCTTAGAGGGAGCAACACAATGCAATTATAACGACAAAAGAGTCGTGGCCTTTTAGGAACGGCTTTTATCTTGTATGAACAGATAACCTTTCGAGCTCGGATACTGGTCACGCTCTGTTCTAATTGATGTTCGATGAGTTGAAGTTCTTCGATGGTGCATGCACCAAGATTTTCTCCCAGCAGTTTCCTGATCATGAGGTTCTTCTGTCAGTGATAACCCAGTTTCTAACTGGTTGGTGTCTGAAACAGGACATTCGGTCTTTTCATTTATCTTTAATCTTTCTCTCATGAAGCTAACCTTCTCGAGTCCTCCAAAAGCTCAATTCTCTTCATCATACTCTCTGCTTCATCCTTCAAATGCTGCACTCTCATGTTACAATTATTAACCGACAACGGGTTGGGAAAAACTTGTGTTAGTTGTGTTTTCTTTTATCCGTTCCACATGAAGCAATCAAGGAAGAAGGAAACTCGAAATAGATTAAAAAAAAAAACCTTCATAACTTTTGTTATGATCATCGTATATTTAACTGAACCAAACATGGGCCAAATCAAGGACGAGGAGATCATGGAAAAAGTATGAAACCTGCATGCTCTCCTCCAATGACTTGTTGCCTGTTTTTGTGTCCTTTGTGTGCTTGTGGTACCTCTCTATGGTTTCCTGCATGCTGAAGGTTTCAATAGACACAACATAAGTGATCCTGAAGTTATAGATATCTCCATAGAAAAGGTTCGAGATCGTAAGTTTAATATCTTTAGAAGAAACACGGTTAGGGTAAATATCGGTGAACGACATATTCCATTTAAATTGGTGGTATCCACTCCATATATCACGAGGGCGTATACTGATAACGAATCATCATTAATATGTCAGCATTCATATTTTTAGGGTCAGATCTCAATGTACTTTGCGTTTTTTCTTCAACAATCTTCATGATGTGTCAAAAGAGGACCGGGATGAAGATGAATTTAATTTGGAGTTTGTTGCCTGTTGTTAACAAGCATCAAGGAAGGCGGATAAATAAGTACAGTATTTTTTTGGCGAAAGAATTGAAGATATGTGTTAAGCTATATAATATAAACCAAACATTTTAAGCTTTTAGGTTAAATAATAAGGTTTATACATCGTATCAGACTAATTATATTAAAAAAATTAGATATAGTGTGGTTAACTAGGTTACATATTCCAACCTTAAGGCGCTTATATTGTCAAAATTAAATATTTCTTAGTCTTTTAGTTGTTTTTTTTCCCCAAAAATTAAGAGAACCAAGCATAAATTCTCCATATGTTCTTAAAAATGAGAAGGTAGAAAACTTTCCAAGTAAATAACTCCTAACTTCTCAATAGCATGTGCTATTATTAGCAAAGCCTCTTTTGATATAAATCATTTAAGATCCTCCACTGTTTACTAACATAAAGAAAAAGAAACAAAAAAGAAAAGGAATGAAAACATTACAGTTAGATAGATATTCTAAGATTATTCTTCATGCTTAAGAGAAAGTCACATGCTAAATAATCTATATGTAAGTCCCATATCCTATGTAGCTATTATGATTATTTATAGTTTCATCTCTTTTAAGTCGACAGACAGAGATTCTTATCTCATTGTGGCATAACAGATGTCCCCTTGGAAATCTATATTCTCTTCCGGGATTTCATATACCCCGCTCAGAATACAGAAATCCCCGACTAATGGAACCATGGTCTTTGATCAAATCCTCATACAACATTTCGAGCAGCTCACAAAATAACATTCTATCGAAAGGCGGAACACAGAGGAACTATCCTAAAGGTGATAGTGTGCGGTCATACTAAATTATTATCTGAGAGCCGATGGAAGTGATTATCAGATTACCGATTTTCATCATTTCAAAAAAACATATATATATATATATATATGGCTCTACTTATAAGCTGAAATGTACAAAAGATCATATGATATGTTGCATGAGGCGATCTCTTCGAAACAAAGTGTTCTTTTGACGGCTGCTCAAACAAGCCATAATATTTTCAACTTAACGCATACTTTTGTCGGCATTTTCGAACCGTGGCAGATATCTACGATCCAATTCTCTTGCTCCCGTAAATATCAGTAAGGCAGGTTGTGGTTAGGGTTAACTCTGACGTGGACATAGGGGAGGGACAAAATGTAAAAGATAACATGCACAATTGTAATGGATGGCAGACCATTAACATTCCAAAATTCAAAATAAGTAAATATCCCACAACACCACCAAAATCTTCGGTCATGGGAAACATTTTGGGTAGTACAGTCTGCTACTTTCATTCAGGTTTGCATTGTTTCATCTCCTCTTGTTCTTGTTTCCTTATTTAGCAAATATTCGGCTTCGTTGGATTGCAGCTATTGGAATAAAGGAGAGCATAGGGACATCCCATGCACCACTCTCTATATACACACACACACACATCCATTTGTAGTAACCCAAATTGCATCCAGGAGTTGTGTTTTTTTTTTTTTTGCAGAGGCAACAATAAGAGAGAATGGGAACAAAAAAAAAAGAAAAAACAAAAGGAATCAGGGGGAAGCTGGAAAAGGAAACACTGAATTTAGCAGCGTTTTCTTGACAATTGACGCGACTCATCCTTTTTTTATCTGTCGGGGGGTGGTGGGGATTTCTAAAAAATCGAGGTTGGTGGTTTGATTTTATTAGACATAAACATATAGAAACACACTGGTACGGATATGCTGGACCTATCCATCAATATCATCACATCCATATTTGATCATATTATATACGCCACGAGATTGACTGAGGCGAAGTACCCTTAAGATTGTTTGCAGTGTACTGAGGTTGGATGGAGGTGGTGGGGGTAGGGAATAGTCATGAAGAATGGGGGACTTGGGTTGTGAATTATTATTTGAAGAGGAGGAAAGGCCAAAAAGGGGGAGCCTTGAAATTGAGAAACACCAAAAAAAAAAAAAAAAACTGTTCTTGTAAGGGAAAGGGAAACCCAGAAAAAGTAACAACTAATTTCATGTCCCTCCCTCCTTATATAGACAGATTGAAGGCAGGATTGGGTTTGTGTTTTACTTACTTGAATCAAAATCTCACTTCCCTACTTAGTATTTACACGTGTTACTCAAAGGTAATACCACATAGACTCGAGATCATCATCTTATTTTTAGGGTATTCTTATTCTTCTATTTTGTATGTGTATGCAGCAATCATTTTGTTCTTCTATTTCTACAGCAATTTGGGTTTTTTTTTTTCATTTTGGCAGGTGGTAGTAAATCTCTATATTTGCGTCCGTACACACAAAAAGGGGGCCAAAGAAACACAAATTGGAGGAGACGCCCATGAATTAGGTGGTGGGAGAGGAGATACACGAACGAGATCTACACCCGGGAGGAAGAAGAAGAAAGGGAGAAGGGGTTTAGGGTCAAAGATGTAAGGAAGAGAGACGGACGGACCTGGAGCTGGCGAACTCGTAGAGCTTCCCCCTCGGGGAGAAGATGATGAGGGAAACCTCGGCATCGCAGAGGACGGACAGCTCAAACGCCTTCTTCAACAGCCCGTTCCTCCTCTTGGAGAAGGTCACCTGCCTGCTCGTCGCGTTCTCGATCCTCCTCATCTGCGTCTTCCCCCTCACCATCTCCTCCTCTCCCCCGATCACTACTTCAAAACAAACACCAAACTAATCTGTAAATCAAAACCTAGAAAGGCCAAAGCCATTTTTAGCCTCTACTTTTCCCACTCCCCAAGAGTACTTACTACTACTACTACTACTACCACTACCACTACTACCACCAGTAATGTCCTCACACCCAGATTAAAGGGGATCGAATGCTAGAAAAGGAAAGAGAAACCCAGGCAGGTAGGTAAAGAGAAGAATCTTTTTTTTTTTTTTGGTTTGCTATTTGATATGGATACGCCAAAAAGGAAACAAGGTTTGAGGCATAAATGGAGAGGAAGGATGAGAAGGAGAAAGGAAGGGGGATAAGGAGAAAGTACCCAAAATGGGAAGACAACCAGGAAGTGATCTTCCTTTCGGAGGAGGAGGAGGTGGTGGTGGTGGTGGTGGTGTGAGGAAGCAAGCAATTAAACAACGCTAGGCTTCCTCCTCCTCCTCCTCCTCTTCTTCTTTAATTAAATGTTGGGGGTGTCTTGATTGGGTAAAAGTCATATACCAACTGGGGGAAGAAGATAAGATAAGACACGGATTGTTTTTGTTTTCCTTTCTTTACTATTTACTGTTCCTAAATCAGCCAACAAACAATTGTCTATCATCATCCATCCACTTGGGAAACACACTTACTTCACCCTCCACACACCACAACAAACAACAACAACAACAACAAATAGAGATAGAAAAGGAAAAGGGTCATAGTAGTTAAAAGAGAAAAAAGAAGAGGAACCCATTTGTTAGAAAGGGATGGTTTAAGGTAATCATTCCTAGGAGGAGGACTGTTACTTTTCCCTTTGTTTGTGTGATGCAAAAGTGTTGGAAAAGAAGTCGTCCTTTGCTTTTATCTCTTTTCTTCCTTTTTACATTGGATTTTTCTTTTTTGTTAGATCAGATCCACTCCACTCCTCAAAAAATAGAAAAGCATTTTAATAGAAAAAAAAAAAGAGAGAAAGATACGAAAAGACAAGTGGGACAGACGACTGGAGGGGTGGGCAGGGGAGCATTCACACGTCTACTTGTGTCCGTACAATCAAATTCAATACCTATTTAAGGAAGATGTTTTCATTTTCATTTTTATTTTTTAGAAAATGTGTATTAAAAAAAAGAGAGAGAGAGAGGAGTGGTGGGTGTGAATGATAAACATCCAACATCATTATGTTTGTTTATATGGGATTTACTAAATCATTCAGATATATATTGTGTTGTTTTAGAGGCTTCCGGGGTTAGTTTAGGGTTGGAGGTGAGGAATCTATCAAATTTTTATTTAAAGGAATTTAAATTTTGTAATTGTAGAATTATTATATATAAAAAAGGATTAGGGTTTGTTATTTTGAGGTTTATACGTAATTAGGATTATTTTAAGCTTACAAAATATCATTCCTACTTTAAAAAACGTGACCCTGACGCTAGGAAAAATTTGCACGATTGAAAACTCGCCATTAATAGAAAATGCAGGTTTGGAAATCATGTCTCTCACAAGCTTAGAAAAAACTTATCCCGAGCGTCTGAATGGAAACCCCCCCCCCCCTTTCCAAAAGAAAACACCCGTGTCCGTACAACTCACCCACCCTCTGCTTTTCCTTCCTTTGAAAACTAAAGTAAAAGATTGTACGGATTCCTCGAGGTTATGGGGGATTGGTCCCCCACCCCCGGCGATATAAGTAGGGAGGGAGGCAGGTCGGACATTGAAGAAGCAAATATCGTAAACTATTTGAGTTTTGTAACTCCGTACGGTTATTTAGGAAAGAAATTTGTAAAATGAGTTTATAAAATTATATAAGTATCGCTTTTAAATTGTTTTCTCACGTAATTTTGAATTAAAACAAAATCGCAACGTTGAGACTTCGAATTTGGCTAAAATGGGCCAACATCAGATAAATTATTAACTTTTGGAGACTTGGAAATTTTCTGTCGACATAAAAAAATTCTTAACACATTTTTTAAGTCACCGAAGGTAAATAATTATTTGGGATAGCGACTTTGTCCATTTAAACAAAATTAGTTGTCTCAGATAGCGATTTATTTGTAAATTTATGTTATTTCAACCAACAAATTGAGAGTGATACTAATCTTATTTTATAAATTTTTTCGCAGACGCACCCACCCCCACCTTCTACATCAGCATGTGTATGTACAACTCCTATCACACTTTGCTTTTTTCTATTAAACAAAAAAGAGTAGCAGCCTGATGCTAAATTAAATATATTCTTCTCTCCCATTATCCTCTTTTCCTTTTTTTTTTAAATCCACAAACTATATTTCTTTCACATCAACTTTCCATTTATTTCGGACAACCCACATTTTTTTTGTTGCTACTTTCTTATTTTTTTAATGAAATCCATTATTAGCATGCTTATCGTCGTCCTAAACGGAAAGAGACGGCCGATGATCGACAGACCGACCACATACAAACCGCCCACTTTGAGAGAGATATCGTCAAAAAAAGACGTGCATATGCTAAATCTCCATGTCCGTTGTCTGAATGGGCTGTCCTGTCTCATATTGTTAGCAATGGGAAGAGGAGTCGTCGTCGTCTACAAACTTAGTGTAAGTCCTCCTCCTCCTTCTCCAATGAGAAAGGGAATTTATACATGGACCACCGGGACACGTGTCTCAGCACTAAACCAAAAATATTCTCTCGATTAAAATCATTCGTCATTTTATATAAAAAGAAGAAGAAATCAAAATACAGAGCAACCACTGGGTGTGTTTGGTGGTGGTAGGACTGGGTCTGGGGGATCATCCATCCCCTTTTATTTTGTTATTATTCCACACCCAATAACAACAACAACAACAACACTGTATGTAACTTTGGGTTGCAGTCTAAGTAAAGGAAGGTTAAAAAAAAGGGGGGGGCTTTTATTGGCTTGTAAGCATGGCGAAATTCAGTGGGTGTAGGTTGGATTCGTCGTTTTCTTACACTCCCCCCAACAATATCTAATCTAACATAATTCCATCATCTCACTTCTTTCTCCAAATCTCATAATTTATATATAAACCCACCCTTCGTTTTGTACCCCCAATTGGCCAACAACATACTTCCAAGGTTATTATCATCCCAGATGATCCAGCTCGTTTGTGGAATCCTTCTTCTCCTCGGCTTCGTTCATGGGAACCATCACCACCCCCTCCTGGTTGGTTATTTGTTTTAAAAGCAAGCGTGATCCTCTTTTATCCGTGCCCCCCGACGTGTGTTTTTTTCTTCCAGGACTTTTACGTCGTATACCTGGGAGACGACCATCCGCGCGGAGGGGATGCCACGGGCATGCATCTCCGCCTGCTTTCTTCGTTGAAGGGAAGGTCGAAGAAATATATATCCCTCCCTCTTTTCTTCATCGACTGAAATGAATTTGTCCTAGTATGCCGACTGGCTTTTAGTTCTTTATTGTCAGTGTTCGCGAGGCCAAGGAGTCGCTGGTGTACAGCTACACCCGAAGCTTCAATGCTTTCGCTGCTAAACTTTCCCGAGACGAAGCGAGACGTTTGTTAGGTAAGATGGATCAAAAGAAGCCATCTTGCTCCTCTGCTATTATTATTATTATTATTCAAGTCTCGAGAGATTGAATAAACCCATGGTTTCTGACATCTTTCAGAGGAGGAGGATGTGGTTGCGGTCGTACCGAACAGTTACAAGAAACTTCACACGACTAGGTCCTGGGACTTCCTCGGATTCCCTCAGAGTGCTAGAAGGAACCACAAGACCGAGACAGACACCATCGTCGGCCTGTTCGATACAGGTAAGCTGATGAGTGTTGCGAGGTGCGCGTATTTGTACCCCACGCCTTTTCTGGATGGCTAAAAATCCAGTCAACGTGGGCCATCACAGGGATCACTCCTGATTCCGAGAGCTTCTCCGATAAAGGCTTTGGGTGTCGTCCATTGAAATGGCAGGGAAAATGCGGACCCTACACCAATTTTTCAGGATGCAACAAGTAACTTCCTTTCCTAGAGATATCGAATACAGATAACTCGAATTAATAGGCATGGACTGAGGAAATCTATTTGGTTTCGTTAGTAAGCTCATAGGAGCAACGTACTTCAAACTCGATCGTGCTCCGGATCCTAACGACGTCTTATCCCCAGTGGACATGATCGGTCATGGAACTCACACGTCATCGACCTTAGCTGGGAATGTGATTCCTGGCGCGAACGTTCTGGGATTCGCAGAAGGCACCGCCCGAGGAGCGGTGCCTTCGGCAAGGATTGCCATGTATAAGGTTTGTTGGGCAAGCTCTGGATGTTCGGACATGGACATACTTGCAGCCTTCGATGCCGCCATACACGACGGTGTCGACATAATATCGATCTCGATCGGAGGGGACATCCCCGACTATACGCATGACTCTGTCTCAATAGGTTCATTTCATGCCATGAAGAAGGGCATCCTTGTCCTCACTTCCGCCGGCAATGACGGACCTAACCTCGCTAGCGTAGCAAACCATGCACCTTGGCTTTTTACGGTAGCAGCGAGTGGTATCGACAGACACTTTATGAGTATGGTCCGGCTAGGTAATGGCCAGAACATCACGGTGAGTGGGGATCATTCAACACCTTCTCTCGGCTCACTTGAATTCCAAATTCATTATAAGAGCGGTGCAGGGCATTGGAATAAATGCATTTGAACTGAACAAGAGGTCATATGCTCTGGTGAGCGGCGCGGACACCGGCAGGAGCTCGAGCAGAGAGAGCGCAAGATTCTGCATGGAGAATTCCCTGGACGTGATTAGAGTGAATAAGAAGATCGTTTATTGCAAGCTGCAGGTCTGGGGCGTGGATTCAGTGGTGAAAAGGGCTGGAGGGATCGGTACAATCATCCAGAGTCCTCAGTTTCTCGATGCTCCACAGATTTACATGGCTCCAGCAACCATGGTCAGTGTCTCCGCCGGAGATGCCATCGATGAGTACATTCATTCCACAAGGTACATATTCTTCTGGTTACCTCAGCCACCTTCTGCTTTTGGTCGTTCACTCCTCTCTTCTTATATGCAGATCTCCTTCGGCTGTTATAGACAGGACAGAACAAGTCAGGATACGAGCCCCTTTCGTCGCATCATTTTCGTCGAGGGGTCCGAACCCGGGTTCTCTGCATCTCCTCAAGGTCTGGATCATGAACCTCATCTGTTAGAGCAAGGAACAAAAACGTAGCAATTACTCCTGAATCTATTCATCGGTGATGTAATTAAAAACAGCCAGATATAGTGGCACCCGGGATAGATATCCTGGCAGCGTACACCCCGATGAAATCACTCACTGGATTGAAAGGAGACACCCGATTCTCCAAATTCACTCTCATGTCTGGGACATCCATGGCTTGCCCACATGTTGCTGGTGTTGCTGCTTATGTCAAGTCGTTCCACCCCACCTGGTCTCCGGCAGCCATCAGATCTGCCATCATGACTACAGGTAGAGTAATAATAATCAGAGACTATGCCACCCTTACGCATAACTTTATTCACGAAGATATTTTTTTTAAAAGCGAAACCGATGAGCAGCCGGATCAATGTCGAAGCGGAACTCGCATATGGTGTGGGTCAAATCGATCCCACCCGAGCTGTGAGCCCTGGCTTGGTGTATGATGTGGGGGAGATGTCATACATACAATTTCTATGCCACGAAGGGTACAAAGGATCCTCTCTAGCAGTACTCGTTCAAGGGGTAGTAAACTGCTCCTCGCTGCTTCCGGGACTTGGCTACGATGCGCTCAATTATCCAACGATGCAAGTCACATCAACTTCCAACCAAGACGTGAACATGGCGACATTCTTCAGGACAGTTACTTACGTTGGTCTGATTCCGGCAGTCTTCAACGCGACCATCCGTGCTCCTAAGGGCATTAGCATTACCGTCAGGCCTACCAGCCTCTCCTTCATGCGCACGTTGCAGAAGAGGAGCTTCAAGGTCGTGGTAAGGATGACGAACGTGACGAAGCAAACGCCAGTGTTGTCCGCAGCGCTGGTATGGAGAAGTAACAGGTACTTTGTTAGGAGCCCCATTGTAATCAACAATGTGAAATTCGAGGCGAGTCCAACTGGGTGAAACTCGCGATAGAAGTTAGAACACTGTGAGTTAATAAAAAATGCCTGCATTTTCTCAGCAATCAAATCATACAAGCATATTTATACGAACACT
The DNA here is from genome assembly GCA_023653495.1 of Melastoma candidum. NCBI lineage: Eukaryota > Viridiplantae > Streptophyta > Magnoliopsida > Myrtales > Melastomataceae > Melastoma > Melastoma candidum. The sequence continues at coordinate 7,762,119 of CM042891.1, read as the reverse complement.
ACTCTTTCAATTCAGATGATATTTAGATGTAAACAAAGAAAAAAGAAACATGAACTGGAAGAAGGCGAGGGAGACAAACTTGTCGAGCTTGAAGGAGAGCTGATGCCAGAGCTTACGCAGGTGGCGGTCTGCCATGGAATTGTACCACTCGGCCATCTCAGGGCGGGTGTTTCTCATCGTATCCAGAGCCGCCATCACTTCACGTAGCCCATTGATTTTGTCCATGATTCTACCGACAAAGTAAGAGAATTAGTTGGACAGAGAATGAGTGTGAAGTGAGTCCCAAGCAAAGAAAATTCCTCTTTTTTGTCCCATATGTTTTCTCATCTTTTTTTCAAGTGTCGGAACGAGCAAACCAAACCCATCATTTTCTAGCAAAACGAGCAGGCTGTTGCTGTCCATAATGAGGGTCATGTCCAAATCATCGCTGCTACTTGCCATCCTTCTCCTCGCCTACATCTACTCGACAACAGCACTTGCTGCGACCACCTTCGAGCCTGAAGACGGTTTTGCCAGCCAGGTCAAGGATACTGATCCCGGAGTCGGCGCCATCTGGAAGAAACAGCCATGGATGAATCACGGAACCAACCGTGGCCCTCGCAAGCACCTGGCCAGCCCTGCCTCGGTGCATCCCCTGTTTGAGATCCATGAGATGTCCACTTGATGTAAGATGTTTGAGTGCTCTTGCAATCTGCATCTCATAAGGGAGCCAAGACTGTCAAAACACTTGTTCCACTGTCTAGCGCCTCTAGGCCTTGTTTTTCCTGCTTATCAGCATTTACCAGTTTTCAGAATTATACCAGTTCCGGTCTTCGAGCTGTAACTCAAGCTGTTGATTTATACAAATTATTGGAAGGGGTTATATGAATATGGCAAAATTGCAGAACAGTGAGGGAGAGAGTAAAAACTGGTCCTTAATGGCCAGCTGTAAGGTTGCAGAAGGTCGGCACACTTCCAACAGCTTTAAGAGATTGTGTTCTGGGGCGCTCATAGAGGGTAGTACATTCGATGTGGATATCGTGGCTCCGGCTTTGCTGTGAAAGTTAGTTCGACAGCATCCTGATGATTATGAAATCAAACGTCCAAATTACGGGGCAAGGCAGAGAATTACGTTCACCTCATGGTTATTCAAAATCGATGCGTAAAGCATCTTACCTCCGGTTACTAATTATACTTCGAAAAAGAAAAAAATTATATTCCTCTGGTTCCGTCGGACTTAGAGAAAAGCAGGGCAGCTAGCGATTCCTTTCTTTCGATGGAAGGTTTTGCATTGACATCAACATTAAACATCAATCTATAATTAAGTAAATTATATAACTCGGAATTAGAGTAAAGTAATCCACTTAATTATATAACTCGGAATTAGAGTAAAGTAATCCACCACGAACCGCGGCAGCATGCATATAGCAGAATACTTTATACTGAAAAGGACTCCAAGAGTCACAGAGAGAGTGATTGACTACGAGAGATTTTTCGAAGCATCATAGAAAGTGGATTGCAGCGAGTATACCTCTGCTTAGTAGGAGAAGGTAATAACAGGTATCGGATTACGAGGAAAATAACTCACACTCAAAATGGAAGGTTCAGGGAGTGGACACTGAATAGGATGGTCATTGTTGTGGGGCTCGATCAAATGTTCAACAGGCTTAAATTCGACTACCACTTCGATACCATGGGAGATAACAGTTGCAACAGCAGCAACTGCAGTGAACTTGATATTTAAGGGCAACACATCCATCCTTCATGATGAACAGTAACTTGACGAGACAGAATACAGCATATGCTAACTGAGAATGCAATTTCTAACATGAAACAAAGATGATTGAAATGGAAAAGATATCCGATCGATGAGCCAGCTATATAGAAGAACTCCAGCATTGAGTATTGATGGAATCTTGGGGGATCCCTTCTGTGACTGTACGAATAACAGAAGTCAGGGGAAGAGGGTGGTAACCTGAAGAGAGAGAGCTCAGCAACAACAGCTAAGAGAAGAGGGACTTGGGCTGAAATAGTCGTAATGGGCCGTTCTTATGTTACAAACGGTTTGTACAAATTTACAAAGTCCATGTTTCATGAAAAATGCACTTTACAAAAGAAAATGCCCGTACAAATATACGAAGCTCATTCATACATTGCGAAGATAGCCCATATAAATATATGAGCCCAGTACAAAGCCCCTCGGCCCATCTGCCTCGACGACTACCACCCCCTCAATTGCACTAGGAGGAAGGAGAAGGGGGTCTCCGCGCTTGACCCTAGGGCGCCCGACTTCCCTTGATGGCAAGATACCGGAAATGTTGATCATGGTTTGCTCTTGTGGCGGACCCACATAAGCAGTATCCAGATGCAGTGATAGAGGTGCTGCTCACCCAACAGATCCCTCATGACAATGAAGGGAAGGTCCTGAGAGTTAGGCTTATAACGAAGGAAGGCTTCGATTACTTGAAGCCTGTCTACTTGTTCGACGAAGGCTTGAACATCTACTAGGTTCCCTGTGGGAGGAAGCTCAACTACTTTTATCCCGGTATCAAGTTTGCAAACGGTCCAGACACCTACTTTGGCCACGAGGTAAAACCCGACATGGTCCCCGAGTCGAACTGCTAGAGATGATTGCCTTTTATATCTAACAAGAGGTTGTTATTTGTTATTGTTTGTTGAGTTTAGGCGTCTGTGCTGGAGTGAACGGGCAGGTCGACAGATCAGACGAGCTGATCTATGTGGAGAGCCACCAGAGCAACATTTCGACCAAATTCAACTGCGAGATCACCCAACAGATGCTTAAGCATAGTTGTAAAAGGCGAGAAAAGGCGACGCCTTTGGCGAAAGGCGAGGCGGGCGAGGCGATTTCGCCTTTTCTTCCCCTCGGGCGAGGCGTGGCACAAAGGCGTCGCCTTTTCTCGCCTTTCTCGCCTTTTTCTCAGGCGAAAGGCGACGGAAAGGCGAGCCTTTTGTTCGCAAATCAATTAAAATAGATTAGGACCTGTTTGTAAGACATTTAAAAATCTAAGGTTCAAATTAATAAAATGACAAAAAACTAAAAAAACCTACCTTCTGTCACCTCCTCCCCACCTCCGTTTCCCACCTCCTCCCCACCTTCGTTTCCCACCTCCGCTTCCCCTCCCCTCCTCCACGATACAAGGGGCTATACGGAGAGGTTGAAAATAAGAATCGAGAATTTGCAACAGCTTCAAGTTACTATCTGCAAGCTACTTCTCTCTGGCCATCGATTGGAAACCCTCACCATCAGGTCTGTTTTTGCTGTGAATCTAACTTATTTTCCTTTTATTTATTACCAATCACAATTAAGTTGTTTGAGAATTGCTTCTTGTTACAGCTTGCTATATTGGCTTCTTATTCTGGGGATGATTTTGGTACTATATATCAATACTTTCGGAGCTTGGCGGTGGATAGCCCTTGCTCTACTGCCAGGGATAATCTGATCGTTGCATTTGAGAAGGTACTACTGAATCTGACTCTTTACTTGCTTGTGTCCTTTCATGGTGCCTATATAGGAACACGTGCCTATATAGCGGTGATCTCATACATGCTGAGTAGTTATATTGTTGTTTTATATGCTTAGTTGTTTGCTTATGGTCGATCAACCTTCTAATTTCAAGCTAATGGTAATTTTCTCATTTTGTTTCTTCATTTTGGAACTTGTAGAATCGACAGAATTTTTGTCAACTTCCGGTGGTGTCTGTCCTTATATTCACGGTGCAGAATGTGAACAGAGAGATTGTCATACAGTGAACAGAAGTCCTTGAACATGTCTACTTCAAATTCAAACCGAAAGGATCCCGCATGGTGTCATGGAACTCTACCAAATGCTAATGACACGAATAAAGTGAAGTGCAATTATTGCGGGAAAGTTACAAATGGTGGAATAAGTCGATTCAAAAAACACCTTGTTGGAGGTTATAAAGAAGTGAAGGCTTGTCGAGATTGCCCTCCTCCTGTTGTGGAAGAGTTGATGGAGTACATGATCAATAAGAAGGAAGCCAAGCGCAAAATGGATGCAATTCCGCATTCAGATAAATTAGAAGATGAAGGAATGTTCAATGCTTCGAGTCATGCTGCATCAAATCGCACTAATGAATCTAGCTCAAGTGCAAAAAAATCAAGAGGCCCTATTGATTATTTCTATCGTGAGTGTCAAGATCAGGGCGATGATGTTGCCATTCAGAAAAAGAAACAAGACTCGAAGGAGCTTGATGCGTACCGAAAGAAGATGAGAGATGACGCAGTTCAGGCATGGTGTAGGTGGATGTATGATGCTGGAATTCCTTTTAATGCCGTCAACTATGATAGTTTCACCACTATGATACATGCAATTGGAGACTATGGGAGAAATATGAAGTCTCCTTCCTATCACGAGGTTAGAGTTACCTATTTAAATAAGGAAGTGGAACAGACAAAGGAGCTGATGAAAGGTAACATTGAAGAAAAGGAGAAGTATGGTTGTAGCTTGATGACAGATGGATGGAAAGATAGAAAAGGTCGATCTCTAATAAACTTTTTGATGAACACTCCGAAAGGAAGCATGTTTATCAAATCGATGGATGCATCAAGCTTTGCTCACACTGGTGAAAAAATGTTTTGAGTTACTTGATAAATTTGTCCATGAAATTGGAGAAGAACATGTACTTCAAGTGGTGACAGATAGTGCAAGTTCAAATGTTCTTGCAGGTGAGAATCTAAATTCATCTTAAAGTGTTATTAATTCATCTTAAAGTGTTATTTATTTTACAGGAAGATTGTTGGAGGCGAAGTACCAACATTTGTATTGGACTCCATGCGCCGCCCATTGTATAGATTTGATGTGCGAAGACATCTTCAAGTTACCTAATTTGAAGAAAGTACACGAGCAAGGAGTAGCTTTTAACGGCTTTATATACAATCGGGCTTTTCTCTTGAACATGCTAAGAGATTTCACAAAGAAAGCTGAAATGGTGAGGCCAGCAAAAACACGATTTGCTACAGCGTTTCTAACATTGAAGAGGTTCTTGGATCAAAGGGCAAATTTGAAGAAGATGTTTACATCCGATAAGTGGAATGCCACGAAGGTTTCAAAAGAGGCATTGGGGAAAAGAATGGAGCGGATCATATTGTCTACTACCTTTTGGAATAATGTGAGATATGCGGTGAAGGTTGCTGGTCCCTTAGTGCATGTGCTTCGATTGGTTGATGGTGAGAAAAGACCAGCCATGGGATACATTTATGAGGCAATGGATCGAGCAAAGGAGGAAATCGCTGCATCTTTCTCTCACCAAGAAGAAAAATATCGACAAGTGTTTCAAATCATCGATACTCGATGGAATGTTCAGCTCCATAGACCTCTTCATGCAGCAGGCCATTTCCTCAATCCCCAATTCTTTTATGATGATGTAGGTTGATCAACCTTGAATGATGATGATTATATTATGGATCCATTTCAACATTTTATATTTGAAATCATTTCATTATTTTTACGTACATCGCCTTTGTTCAAAAGGCGAGCGCCTTTCGCCTCGCCTCTCGCCTCTGGCGGGCGAGGGCTTGTCGCCTCGCCCCGCCTATCGCCATTAACAACTATGTGCTTAAGCACTCTGATTTTCCTGGGAGCAACAATGTCACAGGGCTCTTCCAGACCATTGTCGGCTCTAGAAGATTTAGGACTTTTTTATGAGCAGATAGTTGCAGCCAAAGCCTCCAAGCAGCAAAAGCTTAGTTATGATAAAACTCGCGAATAAATTGAGACTTCAATATTTGAGAGAGTCCTAGAACTGCACGTGCATGTACATTTTACTTTGCGACTTGAAGAAGAAGAACACCAACAACAACACCAATTTGAAGATCAAGTTCAGTCACGGAAAAAGTACAAAGTGTTGGGCTTGCATAGCCACTGCATTTGTCCTCTTATTTCACTTAGTAAATACATCCATGATGGAAATATAATCACGATTAATACTAACTAACTATGCAACGGAGACTCATTTTTTGCAAACACACATGTTCCGACAAATGCTTGAATACAACAGCGTAAACTATCTGGTCACGGGCACGATGAGGATCGATTGGTATTATAAGCGGGAAGTAATGGATTCCCTGAGCTCTCTCCGGAGGATCTTACCTGAGGGAGACCTGGGTACAGCACTGACAAATATCACCTTCCTCACCTTCTTGTACGATGCAACCTAAAATAACACTCATTTAGTAAACTGAAATCCATCCTTCGTGGGGAAAGTGCAACAATCCAAAGCTGATCTGTAGAAGTTGCAACCGATACGTTACCTGTTTAGCTACGTAGTCCTTGACGGCTTCCTCAGACAAGGAACTCCCCCTTCTTCTGACGACAAAGGCCGCAGGTATCTCGCCACATTCTTCATGCAATAAGCTGCAAGAAGGCGATTAAACTTGGATTAGAAAAAAAAAACATTCTGGAATGGCTGTTAGAATTGGATTACATGGGCACTGAGGACTCGATTTACCCTGCAACAGCAACATCATCAATGTCGGGATGTGTGATCATGATGCCTTCTAGGTCTGCAGGGGGAACCTGGCATCGAACACAGCACACCATGTTAATTAATCAAGGTCCTCGAAATTAAGAAGGCAGAGAGCTAAAATATGAATCTTTTTTATGACCTGGTATCCCTTGTACTTAATGATCTCCTTCAATCTATCGACCACGTAGATGTATCCATCTCGATCGAAATAAACAATGTCCCCCGTGTGCAGCCAACCATCTTCGTTTATTGTCAATCTTGTTGCTTCAGGATTGTTCAGGTAGCCTAGATGACAATACCAAAACTCCCCCTTGATTTCATTTCTTTCATGAATCTAAAGCAACATATTGGAAATTTCCAAAGCTTCACCTTTCATTATAGCAGGTCCTCTTAACAGAAGTTCCCCGTTTCTTCCCGGAGGCAAGGGCGATCCAGTCCTCAAGTCCGCCACTTTTGCCTCCATGTTTGGAGCCAAAAGCCCAATCGATGTATATCTGTAGATCTTCCCAGTGTTGAATCCTCGCGTCCCAACTGCTGCTGACTCAGTCATCCCATAACCCTGTTGACAGCAAGCAATAACCTTCGGGAATTATTACTCGCGTTGCAGAAGACTTCTCTGACGGATGAAAGAACAAAGCATATCATGAGACTACCTGAATGAAGTCAACATTCGGGAATGTCCTTCGAAAATCCTCTATCCACTTTCGGTTGGTTGGGGCTGCCCCGCAAGAAACCTGCTTCAGACTCAGCAGGGCACCTCCTGTGCAGGTCTTGAATCGTGTCGTTATTGACAGCAATATTGGGGGCACCATAGGGAAGTGTGTGACTCCATACTTATCGATGGCTTCAATGGCCTCCAACAGATCAAACCTCTGCATCACAACGACCCTCGTGCCTATTGCCAGCAGCCCCATAACGAAAAGTGACAGACCATATATGTGAAACATAGGCAATACAGCGAGGTACACATTGTCTGTGCTTGGATACTCGTACTGGGATGCCTCGAACTTGACAAACAACTCGAGCATCGAGATCAAGTTCTGGTGTGTCAGGATCACCCCCTTGCTTGGGCCAGTGGTGCCAGAAGAGTATATGATCGCTGCTGTATCTTCTTGCCCGATGCTCCGTTTTGGAGGTGGCATTCCCATCTTCCCATACACCATTTCATGAAAAAGGCAACCTCTATCCCAATTTTCGACATCTCCAGGATTCTCCGGCACTGCAATCACCTCCGGGACCCCCAGTGAGCTGAGCTCACTAGCTCTGTCTCTCCCACAGAACGCCGTCCTCACCTTACAGTCTCTAACTCTCTGCTTGACCTCCGACTCACTGCTCGCGGGGTTCATGGTCGTGATGACCGCACCCAGGTAGATGACTCCCAACACCACGATCGGGTAATAAACACAGTTGGGAAGGAGGACGAGCACGACGTCCCCCTTTGTTACCCCCATTTCGTGGAGCCTGGAGGCCATGCACTTGACGCTCGTGTGAAGCTGGCAATATGACATGGTCGACCCGGTCGCCAGATCAACAAGCGCGTGTTTTCCTCCATGTTCCTGGGACAGGAGGTATGTAACGAAATCCACCTCGTCGGGGAGAGGGATAGGACGATGCCTGCTGCAGTAGATTCCGACGTCAGGGGAGTACCAGGAAGGGTGAGTTAGGGACTCCGAGGACTGGTCCGAAGCAGACATCGGGTAGATCACAATCAACTACTTTTTTCTCCGGCTTAAAAGGGAGTTGTGCTAGTGCTGCCTGCCTGCCTGCACTTTATCCGCTATTGTCATACACGTATGAAATATATATAAGGGAGTAATGTGACATATGGGGAAATAGAATCAACAGAATGGTTCCAACTTATATTCCCAATTTTGTAACGTAGCAACACCCTCGGGACAATTTGTACTATTTAATTTTAATCGGCGAACAAGAAAGGGACAAGTTTCACACATTGGAAGGCGTCTTTCTATAAACACAAGAAACAATTATGAGGGTTTGTTTGATGGTATTTGTGGTAATGTATGTATACACTAATTACATCAGGGGACTTGGTCCTAGTAATAATATCTGTAGTAGAATCAATGAATGGATGAGAATGGTGTCCCTATTCATTTGCCGCCAGAGACTGACCGGAGTTTGCCATTAAGAAAACAAGGGTCCGAAGTTGTTCACATTTATAATGAATGGGTGATGGAATGTTGTTGTTCTTGTCGTTCGTTTACTTTTGACTTTCTCTTACATGTGCCCCCTAAGGCGGCTTCATCTTCAATACTGAAAAAGTCAATACGAATAAGTCGTAAACACCCCCACGGCTTTTATTTCCTCATAAATAAATGACAATGTGGGATCTTCCCCTGGCCAGACTCCACGCCTCCACCACTCACTGATGGCAGATTATGCATTGAACTTGTTGATGGCCCTAGTCGCGCTATCAGGATCGATCCTGTGCATCATGACCTCGGTCGTGCCAATCACGAGGATCCCGTAGGAAAAAGGCATTGTGCCATGCCAACATTGGTAGCGCAGCCTGGTAAACGTTCTCCTCTGAGGGATGATAACCTCAAGCCTCACAAACAACTCCTAGCATCGTGATGAGGTCACGGCACAATTCTGTTCACATCAACATGTTGGCTAATCTCATTCTCGGACTCGTTTGTCACCATCTTCTTCATGGACCCTTTCTTATTGTCAAACTTCTTCGACCCATGAAGTCCGGTGGACACTTTTGCCAGCAAATGGAAAGAATATTTCATCTCAAGATGAAGAACACGATTTACATTTTACAAAGGACAAAAGCCGTCGAGATGATCAATTCCAAGGGAAGCAAACTGACTGTTCATTACATTAACTTTTTTCCTCCTTGCATGAACAAACCAAAGTTTTTTATTTGTTTGTCTTTTTTTTGGGGGTCAATCTCTTCGTATGCCCCAACCGCCCATCATATTCGAGCAACATGATCATGGCGACGCCACATTGTTTCCGTCTTTGCATTTCTCCGGAACCTGTATCTTTGCATCTCCCTCTATGGAAGACGAGAAGGTTGAGCCTTTCTCAGCGATCCTTCACAAGAACGTGGAGGATGAGGAAATAGCCATGGGGAAATAGGAAGAGGTGGAAGCGGCCTTCGTACATACGCCCTCCTGCCTAGCACGCATGTGACGGTTCGGAAGACACGAGGATCCGGGCCCACTCCTTTGCGCCCATCCGATCGGCACCTCGACTTGAGCATCGGGCAATGTGGAGGAGACCGGGGTGGACCTCCATCGATTCCTAAACGGGCTTCTCCAAGGCCTCGTCAACTGTCTCCATGCTCAGAAGGAGGCGACCGCCGAAGGCCGGAGAAGGAAGCTTCTAGAAGTTCGAAAAGTGGCTCGTGCCACCTTCACCCATCCATGATGACTTAGTTGAAAATATTTTTAGTAAACTAAACAAAGTTGCTATTGACTTATTTATAAAAATAGTTTATGTCAGAAAAAATTGTTAGGTTCAGGGGATTCGTATTTACTAACTCTTACATTCTAAGCATACGAAAATGCGGCAATTGTTCCAAAAGTTTGCTTTTGATAAACGAGTGTTGGACCCAATTCTGGCATGACTATAGACTCATGTCACTATTTTAGGGGCTTTGGACTTGATTCAGATGTTGGACCCGAACTCATGTTTGTTGATTTACTCTAAACATGCGAGAATAAACCTAAATATCTAATGACAAGCATAAAAACACAAACAGGTATCGAGATAAAGGGGACGGGGAGGTACCATGGCCTATGCACTTGGGCCCACAGCTCGTTACAAGTATATAAAAGAAAGATCGGGAGGCCTGCACCTTCCCTCATGTACTGAAACCTGTCTAGATGGCATTTCATCGGCTAAGGCATCGTAGGTTGGGCCGCTTTAATTAATCTTCCACCATCATGTTATTGAACAGTCTTTGAGATCTTTCTTGGCAAATCACTCGGAACATTTGATTTTTTTAATGGAAAATAAACGAGAAAGTGGTGTTAATATTCCAATTAAAACATGTCAATTAATTGGAACTAAATGAATAAGTACATGACACTTACGGAGCGTGGTGAGTGTTGAATTGGTTTTGATGATGACCCATGACCTTCTATGAAACAGAAGTCAACCATCCATACTATAGTGCCTACTCACATTGAGAACTTTCTGTGAGAAATATTTTTGTAATTAAATGGTTGTTTAGTAATTGTTTAATTACAAAATTAAAAAGAATTGTTCAAGATATTAATATGATCAAAATCCATGGATTAGGTTGCCAAATATTTCTAATAGGAATTATATTTTTCATTGGAGGAAATATATTCTCTATTTATGAAAAGATTCTACAAGGTTGTCTGCGACTTGACCAACCGGTATTTGGGACAATTATCTATGTCATCTGTCTAGATTCATTCAATTAGATGTTTTGGACATAATGAAAATTGAATTTGATAATTGTGGAAGTTAATTTTGAAATACTTCGGTTCATCGGATCAGTTTTAGCTAAAACCTTCTGACATTGTCATGATAATATTATCAAATCATAATCATATTTATATGATATGGTTACCTAACAAATATTTGCGTGAGTGTTTTAATAAAAAATTATGATATTATCTAATCATTTACTTACTTTTATGCGCCCCTACTAACGGCGCACCACTTATCAGCCTCAGCTCTCTTTTCGCTTCTCCGTGATCTTTTCCTCATGCCTTCGCAGTACGCCATTGTGAAGTTTCGATCCATTAGCTCTGCCAGTAGATTAGTTTTCGTAACCAGGCATAGTTTCTGGCTTTATACTTTTTTTTGTCCTGAGGGGTTTTGCAGTGTCTCTTGACAAAATGGGGTCATCAGTAGTAAAAAGTGATTGCGCTCTAGCTGAAATAGTGTCCTGTCTTGCCTAGGATATGTGTTACCTGTGCGTGGGAGGGACGTTACGTTGGTTCGCCGAATTTAGCCTTTATTCCGTGATTCAAGGATATTGATCTTATCTGTTAACTAAATTCTTCATTTCGTTAGAGAAAATGTGCATGTTAACTTGCTCGTTTTAGTTGGCTCAAGTTAGGCATGTGTCAAAGAGATCGGAGGAAGAAGAGGAAACCGTTGACTCCAGCTGTTTCCAAATTGAAGAAGACGAAGATGAAATTCTACTCGTATGTGTCCTTATGTGCCTTTTTATAGTCATTTGATTGATAATATGAGCTTTAATTGGGATGACAATGAATTTTGACTATGATGAATGTGTTGTCCAAGTCTTTCAAGTTGAGGTTTAGACCAATGAATGATGGAAACATCAGGCGATGGAAGGAAGGCAAACGTCACAATGCTCATTTGAAGGTCTGCCTTTGCCCTTTTTAACAGTAATAGAAATAGTTGGTTTTGTGCTTTGATGTGGTTTGGCCGGTTGTTTGAGATATACATACATACTTAAGGAGTGGAAATGTGTACTTGCTTTCAAATTAACCTCATTTTACCCAGTTCGAGGTGATGCATGTTGTAGAAGGAATCTATAATATGTAGTAACAAGATGGGGGTTTTTACTGGGCCTGCGTTTTTGTTTTAGAGATGCATATGGCACTGATGGGTTCCAGAAGTCTATATTTTATTTCATGGATGATCTGCGAGCAATCCTGCTGGCCTCGCTTCAGCCGAATGCGGGAGAATCACAGATTGATCAAAACAAAAACTTCAACGCTTCGTTGAACAGAAGCAAGCATAGTTGCAGTAGGAGCAAAACTGCCTCTGCATTTTCTGTTATTTCTGTTAAAAGTTTTCTATACAACCACTTGAGACCACCGACCACACACTTATATATATATACATACATACATACAAGCTTTGCATAATGGGCTTTTACAACTTAACTCAATTACAAGACCCACAGACTAAATTAGTCTAAGAGCCTAAACTGACGAAGCACACTCGTGATCCATGCTCAAGCCACTTCTTCTTCTTCTTCCCTCTGCCTCTACTCTGTTCATCCACAGCCAACATGTTTATATTCATTTGTTGACACTCCCCCTCAAGATGGGCTTTATAGATGTCCAACAAACCCATCTTGCCAATAAGAAACTGAAACCTCGAGGGATGTAATGCCTTAGTTAGCAAATCTGCAACTTGCAGATGTGTGGGCAGATGAACAACTTGCATCTGACCTGCAGCTACCCTTTCTCTTACGAAATGCCAGTCGATCTCCAAGCGCTTTGTCCTCTCATGTAAAACAGGATTTTTACTCAAGTAAATCGCTGACTTGTTGTCACAATAAAGTTGTATCGGCTCAGCAGATAAAACTCCAAAATCCTTAAGCAGAGCAACAAGCCAAACAACTTCTGCTGTAGTTGCTGCCACAGCCCTGTACTCAGCTTCAGTGGACGATCTAGAGACTGTAGACTGCTTCTTAGACTTCCAGCTTATCAAGGAATCACCTAAGAAAACACAGAAACCTGTGGTCGACTTCCTTGTTTCCAAACAACCCCCCCAATCATTGTCTGTGTATGCCACGAGCTCCAGCTTTGACTTACTTGAAAACAGAACACCCTGTCCTGGAGTAGCTTTGAGATACCTTAAAACACCACATGCAGTTTTCCAATGATTCTGAGTAGGACAATCCATAAATTCTGCTAACAAATGGACTGAGTAAGCTATATCAGGTCCAGTAATCCCCAGATAAATGAGCTTACCAATCAGCTGCCTGTAAGAAGTTATATCAATATCCCCTGATCCATCATCATGCATCAATTTTTGAGTTGGCTGCATTGGAACTGAACTAGGCTTTACAGCCAACTTTCCCATCTCTTCTAAAAGCCTTAAAGTGTAAGCTCTCTGTGACAAGAAAATACCTTTACTCGACCTGGCCACTTCTAAACCCAGGAAGTATTTCAAGTCTCCCAAGTTTCTCACTTTGAAATGACTTTCAAGGTGTTTCTGCAAACTGTCTATCACTTCCTCATTTGACCCCACAATAGCTATATCATCAACATAGACAAGAATAGCCACAAAGCCTTCTTTACTCTCTTTAGTAAACAAGGAATATTCTACCTTTGATTGATTAAATCCTCCAGCCAATAAGCATTCAGTAAGCTTATAATTCCACTGTCGAGAAGCTTGCTTAAGACCATATAAAGATCTCTTCAATATGCAAACCACTTTGGATTGATTTGATGAACCCAGAATCTCCCCTTGAATCAACAATCCTGGTGGAAGCTCCATAAACACCTCTTCCAACAAGTCTCCATTCAAAAAAGCATTGTGGATGTCAAGTTGACGCAAACACCACCCTTTTGCAGCTGCCAAAGCAAAGAAGACACGCACAGAAGTATGACGAGCAACAGGACTGAAAGTCTCTTGATAATCCAGACCCTCTTGCTGTGTGTAACCCTTTGCTACTAAGCGTGCCTTATACCTTTCAACACTCCCATCTGCATGCAGCTTGATTTTGTACACCCATTTGCAACCAATGGCTTGTTTCCCTTCTGGCAAATGAACTAACTCCCAAGTCTTATTGTCCTCCAAAGCAGAAAGTTCAGCGTTCATGGCCTCCACCCACTTTGGTGATAGTTTAGCCTGTCTGTATGTCTGAGGTTCAAGATTAGTTTCTAGATTTAAGACAAACGATTTATAAGAAGGAGAAAGTTGTGAATAAGCAATAAAATGATCAATGGGATAAGCAGGTAAAGATGAAGAAGAAACAGACCTTCCAGGCGGCAATGAGATAGGATCAGCTATGCTCAAGGAAAGGTTGTGATGATATTGCTGAAGATATGAAGGTATCATTCGAGTTCTAGTACTTCTCCTCAAAATTGGCTCGTTTGTTGCTTCATCATATTGTGATGGAGAAACAGATGAAGATGCAGATGAAGAAGTAGTTTGAGATTCAGACTGAGAAACATATGTAGGAGTTTCAACATCACACAACACAAAACTTGGTATTTGATTTTGTGAAACAGGGGAGTGATCCACAAAAGAAGGAAAACTATCTGTAGATTGACCATTAGTTACAGAAAGAAAAGGAAATAGGGATTCATAGAATATAACATCCCTGGAAACAAAAACTTGATGACTTTCAAGATTATACAGAAAATATCCTTTGACTTGAAGTGGATAACCAATAAAAACACAACGAATAGCACGTTTATCAAACGTTCTTCTATCTTGTGAAAGAGTACTTGCAAAACAGAGGAAACCAAAGACTCTCATGTTGTGAAAAGAAGGTTGCTGTCGAAAAAGTAGCTCATAAGGAGTCTTAAATTTCAAGATTTTAGATGGAAGCCTATTTATGATGTAAGTGGCAGTAAGCACAGCATAACCTCAGAATTTAAGAGGCATCTTAGCTTGAAACATTAAAGCACGTGCAACTTGTAGAAGATGTTGATGTTTTCGCTCAACTACCCCATTTTGTTGAGGAGTCTCAACACAAGAACCTTGATGTATAATGCCATGTTCTGCATAAAAAGATTTCATTGAAACTTCTAAGCCGTTGTCAGACCGAACTACCCTTACTGACTTATCAAATTGAGTTTTAGCAAACATACAAAATTGTTTTAGGTATGTTTGCGCTTCTGATTTATAACGCATGAGATAAACCCAAGTACCTCTAGTATAGTCATCAACTATGGTCAGAAAATATCTAAAACCACCTATTGCTTCATGAGAAAATGGACCCCATATATCATAATGTATTAGCTCAAATGGTGCAGAAGTATGTGAATTGCTTAATGGAAAAGATAAACGCTTTTGCTTTGATTCATGACAAGATGTACAAACATTATCTGTAAGAACTGATATTGAGGCATCCGACTTATTCAAGACTCTCATTTTCTCTAATGATGCATGTCCTAGTCTTGAATGCCACAAATCAAATTTTTCTGAAAGTACATGAGTAGAAGCAACATGACTACTAGGGTTTGTAATATCTGGAAGCAACAAAGAGTTGTCTAGAGGGTTGCTAGTACACTGACTGAATTGATCCTTCATTTCTTCCATCACATAAAGCCCATCTTTCTGCTTAGCCAATACAATCGTCATCAAGCTTTGTAGGTCCTGAATGAAACAGAATTCTTTGAGAAAGATAAAACAAATCTTGCTGGACAAAGCAAGTTTGCTGGCTGAAACAAGATTGAATTTAAAATTTGGAACAAACAAAGCTCCATGTAGACACAGATGTTTATTCAGATAACATAGACCAACATGAGTAGCAAGAACGATAGAACTATTAGGAAGCTGAATTTTTAAAGGAACAGACAACAACTGGGCATTTTGTAAGAGAGACAAATTTGCTACTATATGGTCTGTAGCACTTGTGTCTACAATCCAAAGATTAGGATCAAGAAATTTATTAGGAACAAAAAGAATTTGGACTATAGACACCTTACCTGCTTGGTATTCAACAAAAGGAATAGAAGTATTACAGGTTTCACCCAAGACTGCAGACTGGTCGTCTTTGAGCATGGCCATTAACTTCTGAACTTGGAGCTTTGAAAGACTCAACTCAGAAGCCTTCACTAAATTCTCATGTGGTTGCTGAGCTGCAGACACACTGAACTGATTCAC
This sequence comes from Melastoma candidum, assembly GCA_023653495.1. Lineage (NCBI taxonomy): Eukaryota > Viridiplantae > Streptophyta > Magnoliopsida > Myrtales > Melastomataceae > Melastoma > Melastoma candidum. Next base: position 7,746,085 of record CM042891.1, on the reverse strand, counting down.
CCTCTTTCCTGCAGCAAATCGTCCTCCTGTGGAACCTCTACCTCGTCCACCTCTATTAGTTCCAGTAAACCCTGCAGGAAAACCAACTAGTTGATAACATCTTTCCTTAAGATGACCTCTTCTGCCACAATGATCACAAAACAGATCCAATCTTCCTTTCCTTCTATCCGCAGGCTACATTCTTTCAGAATTCATTGCCATAACCAAACCTTCACTTGTATTGAGTACAGTCCTTTTCATTCCCTTCTGCACATCTTCCCTTTGGACTATATTATACGCCTCACCAAGCGTAGGAAACGGTTTTCGCATCAAAATCTGTGATCTCAACCCAGTAAAACTCTTCATTTAAGCCATTCAAAAACTTAAACACCATATCCTTTTGATGTTGTTCGGCAGAAATTCTCGCCCAGTCACACTTACAGCCATTGCATACACATTGCGGCAGAGGTCTATACAACCTAATCTCTCTTAAGATTGTAAGCAGGTCATTATAATATGTTGCCACGGGATTTGAGCCTTGTACTAGATTATGGAACTGCATTTGAAGCTGACAGATTCTGGAATCGTCAGGCTCCGCAAATCTTTCTTTAAGCTCATCCCATATCTCCTTAGCAGTTTCAAGGTAAAAAATCGTTGTAGCAATCGAAATCGACACTGATTTATATATCCAGGTCCGAACTAGGTCATCACATCGCTTCCAAGCAACAAACAACGGATTGCCAACAACTGGTCTCACAATCGAACCATCTACGAAACCCACTTTGTTACGGATGGATAGTGCTACCAAGAATAACCTACTCCAAGCATTATAATTTCCTTCAACCAGTTCAGGCGAGACCAAAACATTCAACTGGCTGTCAGCAGGACTTACAAAGAAAGGCGAACTCGGATCCAGTTCTACCATTACCCTGTTCCGAGTGAGATCTCCCATTTCTGTCCCCTGGGGCTCTGATACCATGCGAGCAATCCTGCTGGCCTCGCTTCAGCCGAATGCGGGAGAATCACAGATTGATCAAAACAAAAACTTCAACGCTTCGTAGAACAGAAGCAAGCACAGTTGCAGTAGGAACAAAACTGCTTCTGCATTTTCTGTTATTTCTGTTAAAAGTTTTCTATACAACCACTTGAGACCACCGACCACACACTTATATATATACATACATACAGGCTTTGCATAATGGGCTTTACAACTTAACTCAATTACAAGGCCCACAGACTAAATTAGTCTAAGAGCCTAAACTGACGAAGCCCACTCGTGCTCCATGCTCAAGCCACTTCTTCTTCTTCTTCCCTCTACCTCTACTCTGTTCATCCACAACCAACATGTTTATATTCATTTGTTGACATGATCTCTGAGATTATATCATGGATAAGCCATCCTTTTTTGAGATAGCCTTTTTCATACCTATGTATGCATCTGGCAAAAAACCAAGGTGTGAATTCATGCGTTGTTGCTGTGAAGCAGCGGTGGTTCCTTTGCAAATCCAGGGCCTCAACTCTTTCTGTTGTAGCTGCTGAATTTTCTGTCATATTAGAAGGGAGGGAGAAGTCTAGTTATTTGGATTCGGGGCCATGAGTGTTCTGGTGAAACAGCTTATGTTGTGAAGTGATCTTATCTGTTGTTTGATGAAAAACTCATGAATTTTGAGAAGAAAAAAAAATGACTGATCTTTCTCTGTTAATTGGAAAGGACTCCGGAGGATCTTTCGCACATTTCACTGTTAAAAATGACAAAAATTTTAACGTAACTTTAGCTGCATAATTTCTTGCTGATGACTTGGAATTGTTTGATGCAGTCAAAAAAATCGAAGCGGAGCCTTAGACAGCCAGCTGTTGTGCCATTGGCTTACGCCAAAGTAATGAAGAAACTCAACTTCTGCGCATGATTGTTGAGAATCCAACCAGACTTAACGGTAGAATCGGCCAGTTGTATTCTCTTGTGACCGAGCAGCTTAAGTCGCTTGGACTGCCTATGCTAGGAACAAGTTCACTTTGATGTTCTGAGGCGCAGACAGGATTTGTGGCTTCCAATTTCAATGAATACGAAGGTTACATTAACCCCTCGGGGGGGTTCAGAAGTACATTGCTTTGATGAACATCGTCGAAATAAGGGAGTTTTTAGAAGTTGTGAGTTGATGGGTCGAGTTAGTTGGGATGTCTTTTCAGACGGAGAAGACATGATGTGAGTTCTTCAAGGAATATTGCTGGAAAACTGTGGAAAGAATGGACCATTTTATGTCTTAGGGGACCACTTCTGAATTCAAACCTTTCTTCTCTCCATTTAACATCAGGAACACAGTTGTTTGGTCTTTTGACTTCTTGCATCCAATTAACGTGCATCAACATGAACTTGAACCGAATGAAATATTGATCGATCTATCACATGCATTCATTTTTTTAAAGGGGAACACCCCCCCCCCCCCCAACCCAAAAAAAAAGCCTAGGAATCTCTTCCTAAACACTCCTCCCTCCAGTTCTTGTATAAATACATCTCTTTCTTCCTTCTTCTTCTCTGCTTAATCTCTCTTTTTGAGCTTTTGCTTCCTTTCGCGTGCTTTTTTTTTAAGGAACTTCCATCCCAGTTCGACTCTTCCTTGCAGTATTCGTTTTTCTTCCTTCTTTTTCTTCTTCTTCTTCTTCTTCTTTCCCCATGTAGAAAAACAAAAGCCCAAAAGAAAGAAAAAGGAAAAGGAAAAATCTTGCTCTTCAAGATAATTTTGGAATATATATATATGTTTTTGCTTTGTTTCTCTTTCGTGAGGAGGGCATAAAGGAAAAGAGTGTTGGGAGAACGATCCCTGGGCTTGGAAAAAGGAGAAGTTGAACAATGTACGGTGGAGGAAATGGGAGCAGTGGCAACTTTGGCACGTACATCGCCGAGAATGGTGCGGTGATGACGAGGGATCCAAAGACGAGGCTACGGTGGACGGCCGATCTGCATGACCGCTTCGTGGATGCCGTCACGAAACTGGGCGGTCCGGACAGTAAGTCCTCCACCAGCTACCATCCAATACGTTACAGTCGTTGTTAAGGCCTGCCTTTGTTTCTAAGGTCTGGTTGTTTTTAGTGCTCTAAAACTTGCCTGTCCCATATTCCAACCGGACATTTGGGACAAGATCGATTGACTGACTGTCCCTGTATTATATATGCATATATTCGTTGTCGTCCACATCAAATCGCGAATTGGTGTGTAGGTAGATCTCACACGGAACGACAACACAATGTCTTTTGTTTTTTCTTTTCTTTCTTGTTGGATTGATTGATAATAATAAAAATGTTACTTGTTAAACAATGGTGTAGAGAGAACGTGGTGGAAGGGTTTGAGCAAGATGCCCGGCGATCACACTATGATTTGCTTGTCCCCATGTATCACGGCCTGGGACCACTTTCTCTCCCTCACTAAATTCTATTTTAATACGACTTGTTTCTTTAAGAAGAAACTGATGAAAGTATGTTCTTGCTTCCTTCGCTAGTCAACGGAAGATAAGTAGTTGTTAGTTAAGCATGGGGGGCATCGGGAGATGTATGTATGTCCGTTTGAATCTAAATGACGATAAGGATTTAATCATTCACGATGTATGGGATCGATGTTCTTGCAGAGGCGACGCCCAAGTCTGTGCTAAGATTGATGGGGCTCAAGGGTCTGACTCTTTACCATTTGAAAAGTCACCTCCAGGTAATTTGGATGCCACTCTTTGTTGAGAGTGAATTGGGGATGACAAAAATTCTAATTCGAAGGCTTGTTTCAAGCAGAAGTATAGACTGGGACAACAACAGGCGAGAAAGCAAAGCGGGGAAGAAAGCGAGAAGCAGGACCACAATAGTCAGTCTGTCCATTCATTTCATTAGTGTTGAATTGCCTGTTTGTTCCTTCAACTCAATCAACCGAGAAGTAAATTGTAAGAACTTTTTTCCTTTCCGTTAGTTGGAAGAAGAAGTTCATACGTGCGATACCCTTCGAGCGGAGTGGCTACAAGCTTATCAACCAGCATCAGTTCGGGGTAATGTGCAGCCTTTTTCCCTTCTTCGTGTTACTTCAAACGCTTCTTCTGATTGAAATGAGATTTGATCAACGGTTTTTCCAAGCAGAGAGAACCAGATAGAGGAGGCACTCAAAAGTCAGATAGAAGTTCAAAAAAGACTAGAAGAGCAGCTTGAGGTGATTAGTTTTTCTTTGATTTTCGAGTATTATTAACAAAGAAGCTACAGGCATTGAATTTGTTTGTGGGGCAGGTTCAAGAAAAGCTACAGATGAGGATAGAGGCACAAGGGAAGTACTTGCAGTCTATACTAGAAAATGCCCAGAAGAGCCTCTCCCTCGACGTCTGTCCTCCTCATCATCATCAGATTAGCGTCACCGATTTTAGTCTGGGCATGGGCGTCACTGGTTATGCGCATCGAGTGGAAGGGAATGATAAGGTCAAGGACATGTTAGGGAGAGGAGGCGGCTCATCGTCGTCATTATCGGCGTTCCGTGATGATAGTAGGGAGAATAATGAAGAGGATCCAGGATTTAAGGATGGAGGAAGCAGCACGATGAGATTTGATTTGAATTCCAAGGGGAACGGCAGCATCAGCCGCCTTAAATTCTTTGGATCCAAGTTAGAGCCCAACATCCTGCTGTGACGATGTTGCTACACATTAGACTAACTGGCAGACAGATTGGAAACGTAGAGGCTTTCCCGCACTTGTCCTATTATTCCACCTTTTTTTATTTTTTTCTTTTATCTAGTATCTAAATTTTGGCACTGTTTGTTCTCCACTTGAGCTTACATTCAACCAAGTTCATGATGCATTCCCCCACCATGTCCAAACCAGACCTGACCTAACCTCGCCTCAGCTGATGCCTTTACACATAGATATCGTCAGTCAACTCGTAATTATTTCCCATTTGTATCGGATAGAAAACTGTCAATATAAAATTCTTTAAGATATTTCTTTTTCTTTTTCTTGTAATGCATTGGATATAACTGTCCTGTCTGAGCCTCCCCTGTTTCACCAAGGAAACAATCGACAGGCAACAGTGGTGGTGTAAGAGCTATTTCCACCGCATATCATGCGAATGATCTGAGGTAGAAAGCTTAACAACCCAAAGAAGCAGTTGGCCCGAGCACAAGATTACTCCTGCATAGCTGAAGCCACAATTAAAGATTATGGCTCTTGAAGAGAAAGTTAAATAGGAAAGCAATGGGGATCAAACTTGCATACAAGCGAGCAATAAATTCTGAACCAATGTTTTATCATCATCATCATGGCTCCGCCTCAAGTGTGGGGACAATTGCGCTAGATAGCTCTATATGAGAAACTCGGACTGCCCCAATCAGCCTTTCTGGTAATTCATCCGTTGTGTTAGCCTGCACCAAGGGACCGGCCAGCAACAATATGTCAGAGATACAACAAGCAACAGTAGTGAAAAAAATGTGTGTGAGTAATGTTAATAAGAGCCCAATGGCCCTTAAATATCATATCATGGAAGTTTCAAGATCCAATTTATATGCCCACATTTAAAAGGAAAACACGAGCGATCTGAAACTTTTTAGCAACAAACGAGATCCAATGTCATATTTCCAAGTAAGGGAAAGTACCTGTACAAGAAATGCCATGTCTACCACCAATGTGGTGATAACACCAATGACAAGACCCAAGACTCCATTCGCAACCGTAGAAGAACCAATATCTACATCGATCTGCATTAGCAATAACATTAAGAAAAATCTCCAAGATATTTTGTGTGGAGAAAGTCCATAGCAGTGCAGGTACAGTGCCGCCAAACAATTATCTCCTCCACCAAAAAACAAAAACAAAGTAAAAAAGGAAAAGCATTTACCTCCAAGTATTGAGGGCCTCGTATATAATTACAATCCACTGCCTTTCCCAGCAAACAAGGGGTGCTACCAACACTTTGGCGAACAATCCATGATCCCTGTGACATGCCACAGGAAGGAACAATTTGTTGGTAAAATGATAGGATGCCGGAGGGATGCTACGCAGGAAACAAATTAACCAAATCAATGAGCATATTTTAAAAGAAAAAATGCTACCATGTCTTGGCAGTGTGATTACAAAAAGAGGTCAACTCCAAGAAGGAAGCTTTATCAACAGGTCTCCAAAAGGATAATTGGACTATTATAAAATCATGAAGCAAGGAAAAGTACCTTGGGAACAGAGGGTATCAGCTTTAACCTACTATTACGGAATTCATCATCACCGTCAACAAAGCGTTGTAGAAGCGATCCAGACACTAGTTCCTTCGTGACAAAATAAAACACCATGCTATAATGTGTTGATCCAGGTACCTGAAGGAGCATTCACCAGCTTACTTTGTGAACTACCAAGGCATGTATCAACTAAACTATCTAACTTCAGAAACTTACCTGCAAATTTATTACCATAGAAAATAGCCCCTTCTCTGAGGCAACCTAAAAAGAAGAACAAAAAAAATCAGTTGCTTATCGAAAATATGGGAAGAAATTAAATTAATCTGTACTCAGAATACAAACATATAGAATTAATAGATGGCACGGTTACTACATCAAATATCCCAAGCACTTGGCAATGCCTTTAAATGAACTAACTTAAAAAAGTTATACTTAACCACAGCAAATGCAGATGGTTGGCATAAGGCTTGACCCTGAACGAAAAAAGTACTGCCACAGGACTTAGCAGATTAACAGGACAGGCCATGAACTGTCATTAACTTCATCTCAGATTCATTTAGGAACCCACACCAGCCAATCCGTGCAGATAACAATAATAGATTTTAAGCATATACCTCCTTGTCCAGAGAAAATCAGAAGTGTCAAAAAGACAAATTAACCGACTCCAAACACAAGAAAGCTGTAGACATACTTGGGCAGCACACCCTTTACGCCGAGCAACATGGTCCATTCTCCTCGTGTTTTTGAACCAATCAACAGCAACAAGATCCATCAAATGTTTCCCAGCAGGAACCTTCGAAAACAGGGGAAATGCTTTTCATTTAGCATCAGCACTAGCATCCCCATTGTGCAAAGGGCTACCCATGTAGTGAAAGTTAGGAGAGGATTAGCATGTGTACGCAATGTTCTCTTTGCAACTAATTGCAAAATGGTAGATCCCATATCTTGGACCCGTAAAAATTACAGAGCCAGGTTCTAGTCAGCCAAAAGAATTTCGAATTCAACCAGAAATTGGTGGGAACAGAAATTAACAAAAGTAAAAAAAAGCTACATCGGAAAGATAACCTTTGTTTTGTCAATGCAAAAGTGCTTGCTGCGAACTCTAAAGTTGTTCCCATCAGATATTCCCCAGCAATCACGGGCATTATCACGGTCATCGCGTCTTAAATTACCAGTAAAACATGACAAATCAATCTGATCTGCCTGTTCTTCCAAAGCTTTATTGAATAGTAGAATCAACAAGAATAATTAGCTTCACGCAGCAGCCAACAGCAAATGAATTGCGTAATATGATGTTAATTACCAGTTTTCTTTATATCACTCTCAACCCCCGCAGAGCTGGCCTGTGGTCACACGACAGAAATATTTATGCACAATCCAAGTCAAAACATGAACAACTAAACTATGAGCATCCACAATTTAAACCTCTTGTTCTGGATCAGGAATTTGATATTCCTCATCCTCTTCAGAATATTCGTCCATCAAAACAGAATTACGGCTCGCAGAATGCAGTTGATCAATGGAAGGTCCGGGATGGACACTTTGTGATTTTTGAGTCTTTCCAGAGGCAGAAGCTGATGTCATATTAACCATCACAGGAATTCTTGGAGGAGGCATCCTTTCATCAGTCTGAGAAAACCACTCACGAAGTCCTGTATTGCAAGCCATAACAGTCAATAAATAATAAACTGAAGCAAGATCCATTTAGCAGAATTATGTTAAATAGTTTAAGTAATAAGTAGCTTAAGGGTTTGTTGAAGGGTAGACAAAGATGAGAAAGTCAAACTTTAAATAACACGATTTTAATCATGTGAAAGCCGGTTGGCTTGGTATTCATGTTTTCCTTAAGAATAGAACATTCACAAAGATGACGCACAACACAACTTTCAAGAGAATACCCTCCTTAAAATAAAAAAGGCTTCAACATGCTATTCTCTCTTCACTTGATGAAAAAAATAAAAATAAAACTAACCACAAGTAAATCATACTACATAGTTTAACATACAAAGAAAAAATCACCTGCCACACTGTTTAACAATTGGAGAAGACAATGCTGCTGAAATGATGGGACATAACCAACTACCCATCCTTTCAAATCAATCTGCATTAAATGTTGCACTTGTGATCTCGGCCTTCCATTTCTTGGCTTAAGAGGGGAAATGTTAAATCCTCCACCTGTTTGTACAGGGAAATCTTAGCCGCTAAATGTAGAAGAGCTTCTAGTCCTAAAAAATGGCTTAGGCTTTATAGACTTACTCTCAACGTGTGCCCGTACACAACCAGGCTGTGGACCACAATTTTCATGTTCGCGTGAGCGAAAGAGTACGACTGTGTTAAATAAAAAATAAGTTAGGGATCTTACAAAAAAAATGACATAACAGGAGTATATGCTATCCTCTTCATGGTCAAACATGAAGAAAACGATTATTTCATGACATCACAGCACAAGCAAGGAATTAGTACCATAGCTGCCGTCATCATTTCTGCGCCAATACCGCACATAACAAAGATCACGGGGCCACACAAACCTGAAATGCATCAATAGGTGAAATTAATCACAGCAACATTGAAAACAGTGTCAAATTATAATTGCTACAGGGTGCATATGTTATTGGACAATAGGCTATAATAAACAAAATTATTAAGACGATGCCATGCATGTCAAAAAAGGAAACACAACATGTTTTCCGTCGCGCATCTTGATCGACGATAGAACAAAGCAAGAAAAGAATACCAACTGCTCTGGAAACTTTTTAAAGGGAAAACCATTCATGCCACAAGAAATGGCTAAAATATTTTCCTATGAATACTGCAGCAGAAGAATTAATTTGCTAGAACCAGACCCTTTTCCGTTTCCAAAGTAACCAGAAGGATGACTATTAGTCTGAAAAATTTCAAGGCCTGAGAATTTGGATTTCAAAAAAGTTATCCCACTGTTAACATATCCTCGTAACGACAATTGTGAATATCTCTTCTGCATGGGATACTAATAATACCTACATAAACAGCATGAACATAAACACTACATCCAATTAACTTATGTTCATTGAGATGTCTATTTTCCCAATAGTAATTGCATAGCATAGTTTCACAACATCTCCGTTACACAGTTTATATAAGTTTAAGTGGAAAAAAGAATTACGATGGAAACCAGTCAAGCTGCAGTCTGTGATACAGTATTGCGGTATGACCATCTACTTCCTCTACCAAACTACCAGTACCAAAGCTGCAGTCCCACCTGCAGAAATACAGAAAATAAATTGAAGAAACTGAAAAAAAAAATATTTTGCTCGTGGGTTTGGATTGACTACGGTCCTTTTTGTTATTGGAAAAAAATGTCAGAAAATATATGAGATGCTACGTGTCTTTGGTAAGGGTAAGGGTACAGGAAAAGTGTATGCTTATGCAGCCTGTTTTAATTTTGAATGTTGATGGAATGGAAACCTACTCATATCGAGTACTATCCATGCTCATCACAAGCCCGAATATTTCTTCACAGTTAGCTTCCACAACTCCAACTGCCTTCATTGCCCTACTACAGCTCCTAGGCTGCAGAATAAGAAATGGAAATTAAATTTCCCTGTGAGGTAACACATAAAACTATCTAAACAAAACTAGATCAAATAATAAAAGAAGAAAATTGGGGCAAAAGGTTTCTATAAATGATAAGGCAAAAGAACCATTCCATACTAGGTAGTCAACTTCCAGGAGCTCTTCAAAGATACGAAGACCTGATTGACATCAAAACAAATTCAGTAAGTTTACTTATTACAAAAATCAGTAAGTTGAGCAATTTCACGCTCATATGCCAGTGAGTTTGAGGTAAAGTAGGTCCTTCGTTAATTTAAGATGATATCATAAATCCAATAACCATTTTGACATTGAACAAGACGCCAATGTTTCCTTGAAAATGCTTGGTTATTGTTGTCCTGGTTGGTCAGATCTGAGTTCAAGTCTTGTGTCCAATCAAGAATTGACTCTGGGGGACCTGTTGGAAAGACAATTTATTCCATAGGGAGTAATTAGAGCTAAAACACAGCAAAAGGAAGAAAGAGAGATCGACCATTCCCAATAGTCGTTCTTCGCAGCAAGTTGGGTCGACCTTCATCTTCATCTTCTTGGGCACTGAAACTGAATATCAAAGTTATAAAGAGAATAAAAATTAAGAATTATCATGCCAATGCTGCCATTTAAACATTGCTACAAATAGTAAAAAATTCTATCAATTACCATAGAATCCCCCAACAAACTGAAACAAAATAAAATAAATCAAGCACATCGTTCTCTTTAAAAGCAAAGGAAGTCCCTGTTGTCAAGTCAGTAAAAGGCCATCTATGTCAAGAATACTCACTGACTTTCATGATCTGATGAAGAAGCAGTTCGGCCATTACTTATGCCTGATTTGTACTCGAATGATGTATACTTGTTACCATTTGCTAACTGAGATTCCTGATGCTGCAGTCAAGTACAATATACATTGGCACAATATATCTATAATCTAAAAATGTACTTCATTTGGGACTACCAAATATTTCAGGTGAAGGATGCTTAATGAACATGCTATGAAGGTTTTATGTAATGAGAAAACCAGTGACTCAACTAGGCAATTATACATTTTGTATTTTTGCAGTCCAAATTGGACACCCAAAAGATAAACCACAAAATTATTGCACCTAAAATGCCACATAACTAAAAAAATCTACATTCCCATTTCCAATATGAATAATACCATTATAAAATCTGGTGTAAAATCTTGATGGTTAAAACTTTCTGAAGATGCCCTATTTTTCTTTTTATATTTTGGCCGGCCTTCACTTTCACATATCATCACCAGCTATTATAGTCGACGATATGGATGATAAAAGGAACTTCGTATACAGAAAACATCTTAAACCAATTCTTTTAGCAACAAAAGAGCAACTTAACCAAAAGAGGATCGACCATACTGCAATATTAGAAACTTTGACTAGAAATAAAGGAGTCTCCAAAAACAGGCCAAAATATGCAAAAAACATGACATGAAGGCAGACCTGAATCACAGATTCAATTTTTCCCTTCCACGTTGATGCCTCCTGGATGTTAAATGCCGCCATCTGAAACCAGTAATTAAAAGATTAACCTTGTGCTCTGAAAGATTCAACCAGCAGAAAAGCAACCAATCTACAGGTTTTTTCTTAAAAAACCATCATCAATGACATGAATCGATGGGGAAATTCCTGTCGTTGACTAACTAGCCTCCAGTCATCTTACAAAGAAACAACAAGTAAAAGGCTCAATCATACGCCACATGGTTTTCCTATGCTATTCACATATAGTTCTTTTATTTATCCCAAACTCAACCTAAAACGCACCACCGCATAAGGGAAAGGGGCAAAGGTAATAGAAGAAATTTGGATACATGAAAGAATACTGACCATGATGCGATGGTGTTTCTCCTTTGTGTTGTACACAGACAATACATAAACCATCTGCATGAAAAGAGAGATCAAACCTGAAATCCCATCTCAAAAGTGATAAATCCCCAAGGAATTATGCATACTGAAAGACTTTAAAAGAAAAATTAATGCATCTCGTTTCTTGAAAGATGCACCAGCTAGAAACAAAGATAAAATGAGTTTTTGTAAATGTTTTACTGTAAAAGGTTCTACATCTTAACTTAAAGAAAGACAACATTTTATCTCTGGCTTGGACTTACATCATTTCCAGTTTTCACACTCGATGCTAAAATCATGCATTTATCTAAATCTAATGGTAAGACAATTGTATCGATAATTAAACCATATGTATCGATTTGTTACCTTCTTATTGCATTATAATCATATGTAGTGCCATTGAAAAATTCCATGCACATCTCTTCAAAGATAACATACATTAAAGGGAACTGATGCAGGAGCATAATAATAATATTTTAGATTTTATAACATTAGGGGTATTTTGGGAATATCACGTTATATTCTTTTTTAGTATAAATAAGGCCTTAGGGTTTCTAAGGAGGACAATTGTTATTTTACCTATTATCTGATTTTAAGAATTTCTTGAGGTTTTCTTACAAACCCTAGAATTTTCTATCGTTCCCTTCATCCTATTCGTTTTCTCCTCATTCTTCTGTGATTTATCCTATTTCCGCTACGCTACTCCATCAATTGGCATCAGAGCCTGAGTTCTACTCGAGGGTTAGAGTTTAGGGTTTTATGATGGCTAATCGTGGTAGAGGCCATGGGAGAGGGGTTCAACATCAACAGACGGAACTTACTGAGATGCGAAGTATGCTTGAAGATCTATCGCAAGCAGTCCAAGAATTGCTGCTACTGCGACAGGAACGCGTGGGAGCCCGAATGGAGATTCCGGAAGGCAACCACAACCCCTTAGACATACCAGAAGGTAGTACTAAGGATGAATCTGATGAAATCGAAGACAATCCTTTCCGTGAAGCCGGACCTGTAAACAACACAAGAGGAGGTGGATTGGAAGAGAGATGTGCCCTAGATCTCAAAGATGGTGGGATCGAAATTGAAGTTGCAGATTTTAGCGAGAATATGCACGCCGGTGAATATCAAGACTGGAAGGCTAAAGAAGAGTTCGATGGAGAAATAAAGCCTATTTATGATGAATATCCTGATGAGGATGAAAATATTATTGATGTGTATCCAATCGAAGGGGAGTCAGTCGTCATCAAAAGGGTCATGTCAACTGCTCAAGTGGAAGTCAAAGATTGGCATAAGGATATTATGATCGATGCTCGTGAAAGTGAGGTTTCTGATGTTATAGCACATAGTGAATACTCACATATTGTTATTTTCATCGATGTAGTGGAGACTTATCTCAACCCTTATGAAGAAAAGAAGTACACCTTCCATCCTCTAACGAAAGACATCAAAGAGTTGGATACAATTGGGGGAAGAATTAGAGGATCTTTTGGTGGCAATGAATTCTTGGACGAGAGCAAAGATGGATATGATAACTATACAAGAATTGCTAAGCCGCCAGAATGGAGTTTACTTTTCCAACCCGGGGAGAGTGATATGGGTGGTATTGATGAAGCTGCTTTAGATCGACCATCACTTGTCACTCAGATGAAAAAGGATATACGTGTGATGGTATCTGGAGGAAAGGCCCGTAAAGGTGGTGTGGATGTGCCTTTCGCTTGGGATAGCAGAGAATATTTAAGGAAGAAATGCATTGGAAAAGAGGTCACTTTCAAAGTAGATTATGTGGTGTCGTCCATCGGTCGAGAGTTGAGCTCGGTCTTTCTAGATGACAAAAATGTTGCTTTATTGGTCGAATCCGAAGGTTGGACAAAGGTCAGAGAATATTGTCAACAGGAGATGTAGGTCCCTTCCTTACAGAGTTCATTCGTCTCAAGGAACAAGCTAAACAAGGTCTCGGTCGTTGGAGCAAGACTTTTGGTGCTGCTGAGACTTCCATCATAAATATTCCTCCATCTGCTATTGGTAATCTCACCAACTTGGATGTCATGGGTTTGCTGGCTGCAAGTAAAGGTAGGCCCATGCAAGGAATTGTGGAACATGATCGAGATGGCAGCACATTTCAGGTGAATTTGCTTCCAGAGTTTCAATTTGTTCAAGTTTTCCTCGTAAGAGTCCAGGATCCTTCAGCGGGTAGGAGGACAATCACCAAGAATGCCCCTGAAGCAGAAGCGGCTTCAGAAGAAGCAAATGAAGTTGCTTCTTCTTTATTATCTGCCCAGTGGCTTGCGGTTTCGATAACCACATCTAATGAAGTTGCTCCGAACTCGTTTGGATTGGAAGCCGAGCACTTTACGGAAATGCGGGTGCTTCATAGATATGTTAGCATTTTCTTGGAAGGTGTTGACAAGTTCAACCACTTATTAGGTTTCGTTTACTACTCTGACACGGAATAAACAATGGAACTGGCTTTGGAGCTTGTTGAATGCGAATTGGCTAAATATGTTGAATGGAGAGCTAACATGTTGGAAGAAGAAGCCAAGAGAAAACTGAAGGCTACCGAACTTCAAGCTTCTTTCAGTTATGACAGAGTCATGGATGTTGGGCTTCTGGAGCAGGCTGAGCAAGCTACCAAAAGGAAGAAGCTGAAGATATGGGAGAACTATGTAAAGGGGCAGGAACAGACAAACGGATTGTCTGTTGAGAATAGACAGAAGGAAGTGCTTAAGATGGGGTGGCGGAAGTCCATTGGCGGTGGTCAGTTCTATATCCAGACAGTAGGGGATCTCAAGCTAACATGCATACAACATCAGCTTTATGAAGATAAAGAAGAGTTGAAGAAGATTGATCCTAAGATTTATGCGGAGATCGTCCAAGTTTTCGCGCCGGAGTTGCGAATTTTTCCAACCCGAGGAGATTGATGCAGGAGCATAATAATAATATTTTAAATTTTATAACATTAGGGGTATTTTGGGAATATCACGTTATATTTCTTTTTTAGTATAAATAAGGCCTTAAGGTTTCTAAGGAGGATAATTGTCATTTTACCTATTATCTGATTTTAAGAATTTTAGAATTTTCTATCGTTCCCTTCATCCTATTCGTTTTCTCCTCATTCTTCTGTGGTTTATCCTATTTCCGCTATGCTACATTGAACAAAAAGAGATAAAATATTTCTTTGCTTCTTGAATATTGAAAATTCCCCTACCAGCCCCTTCATTGTCAGTTCATAAATATATTAGATAGACAAAAGCATAAGCGTGCAAGGGCGACAATGAATAAATCATATTTCAATTCTTATCTCTTTATTTCTATTTCTTTTCAACACCATCCACATTGCTTGTCCATATAGCAAATAGGAGAATATTATTAAGGGTAATCTTTCAAGCAATTCTGTTGCAATATTATAAAGAGAGTAAAATGAAAGTATGGTTAAGTGAATTTGGGAAAATAGATTCTAAAATTTGTACTCCTGGATAAAAAAAAAAAAATCCTTTCAAGACAATTTTCGAAATGATTGGAAGTGATGGGCAGAATCACTATACGACCCCACCCAATTTAAGCATCAAGCAAGTAATTCTAATTCGCTTTTCATCTCGGATACTTTCAATTCCCAATTCTGCCCTTAATATGCTAAAACAATGGAATATATTTTGTTCCTAGTTGTCAGCATGCCAGTGATCCTTAAGAATGAAGCCAAATAACCAACTCACATGTCCAAGATGATTCTTCAATCCTCGATCTTCGACTCTACAATTCCCATCAATAAGCAAGGTCTTAATTGGCACCTTAAAAGACATAACAAACTTCACAAGATCAGCAAATCCTTCTTCATCTATCCCCATATCGACAAAAAACTTTACACAGCGACTCTGTTGACATGTTGAATAAGGCAAGAACATCAGGTGGTCATCATGATACTACCGAAAACACAAATCAAACATATCAATAAGTGGATTTGAAGAGCCTACGGAATGCCGCAAGGATGCTGCATCACAATTTTTGTATATAAATGTCAGCCTAAATAACAGAGCAGATACTGCAAACTCTACACACCCCTCTGGATTATAGCATTAAATTCTGAATGCAAAAACACCAAGAAAGATAAGTATAAGCGTTCAGTATTCTACTCCAAGAGAAGGGAGGGGGGGATCAAAGCAAAACAAAACTGCCAGGTCCTAAATTCAATGTTGCCACGACCTTCCCACTTCCGTGCATGAAATTCCTGGGCTCTGAGGATACAGGTTAGTAGTAGTAAACTATTTCAACATCCGGCGGCTTAGGGGTGAACAACAAGTAACACATAAAAAAACCAACTAGGAGAATAATATACTTTTGAGGGGGGGGGGGGGGTTAGAAAAGGAAACAGGGAAACCTGATTGTCGAGGGGTTTTTTCTTGTAGTATGCCAGCAATCTATGCTCCAACACGAAGTACCTCATGTGGATGTAAGACCTACCGATCCTCCTACGACCATACCTCACCATCCATCCTTCGTACACCACCTTCGACATCTCCCAACCTCTTCCTTCCCGGAGAAACGTGCCGCTAGCAGACGGAAACACTAAAGAAACGACAGAAACTCCTGCTCATAAACACCGGCATCAACAAAGATCCTCATCGGACAAGTGGAGAAACGCAGTAATCACGAGAAAAGTCAAGGAGATGGAGGAGGGTTCAAGGGGCCTGTTATGGCCGGGAACGTCCAGATTGGGGGGAGGGATGGGGTCATGGAAGAAGGGAGAGGGATGAGGAAGATTGGATCGAATCGGGGGGAGGGGGATTTCGAATTTGAGAATCAAATCGGTGGGGTTGGGGGTTGCTGCGACTGAGAGAGATCGATGGCGTTGGGTTGCGACGATGAATAGGAAAAGGAAGCCACCACCCGGCCGGAGGAGAAGGGGAAGGGGAAGGGTGCGTTGGGTGACGGTGCAGTTGAGAGGGGTAGGGAGAAGTCAAAAGGGGGTGAGGGTGACGTGGAACTTGTGGATTGGTGGGTGATTGTAGAGTGCCGTCGCGCTAACATCGGGTGTCGTTGTCGTTGTGGGCGAGTGGTGTTGTTGCGCCGGGGAATCTTTTGAAAGTTGGGGGAAGGCAAGTGGCGGATACGTAATGATGGGATTTGGGGCAATTACATACGAAGTATATTCCCCCTATCGTTTTATTTAAATCGAGTAGAGAATAATTAAGTTAGAGGGGGATTTTATTAGTGTTTGGTTTACAATGCCTTCCAAATAAATAAGGTTGATGATCCCAATGCCGTATCATACCAAAACCAATGAGGCTGAGTATCCATCCACAACAACCCCCCCCCCCCCCCCCTCCCAAAATAATGCTTTTCTACCAAGATTTACTACATATTACTCCACCATCTCACGGGCTGTTGACTCTAAAAGTTGCGCATAACACGGCTCGAGTGCCTTCACCCGTGTTGCCGCCGTCTATCTTCTGCGAGTCCCTCGTTAGTCACCATTTGCTTATCCCGAGCATTTAGTAATCTTCTTAAGGTTCAAGATCACACCTTCCTTACTGACTCTAAACGTTCTCAAACTCGTAAATATTTCGTTCTAACAACGAGTTTTCTTAAATGGATAGGTCTTTCTTGAACAAACTTAATCTCTTAAAATTCTCCCTGTGATTTTCTATACTCACAACACGCCAACCCTGCACTATGAGGTTATCCTCTCCCAGAAGTTGCACTAAATAAACCCATTACAAGTAAATCATTCCACTAATTTACATATATATATATATATAAGTACAACAACATCAATCGGTCATTAGAAAGGAACCATTGTGGAGTTTATCAGCTCTTGCAGCGGCGCCAGTTCCTTCTTCTCTATCAGCCTGAATTCCTGTTTTTATAAGCATCCACTACAACTAATCACGGTTTTCCTCACTCTTAAAGAATCCCGAATCCCCCGAGAAATCCAGATTCGTTTCAACACTCCTCAACATTTCTCCCCCACTCATCCAGTGTTGTCAATTGCCAGCATAGTAAAGGAAGACACAAGAAAAACACCCCCCCCCCCTCTTTCTGCCTCTCTTCCTCTCTTTGTCATAATCCAATATTATCAAGTAGGCCTAGGGTAAATTCATTAAGTCATTGTAATGAGCAGAGACAAAAGAATTTTAGACGCATCACAAAGACATTGAAAGAGAAAATTCCCAGCTAAATGAAGCATAAACACAAAAGGAATTTATGTATTCCAGATAAAAAAAAATGAATGGTTACAAGCATATTAAAGCAATTCACACGGGACAAAAGAATAAAGTGCTTGAAGCATGTATTCAGATGGGCCTCCTCCTTGAGGCTCGCGATTTTCTGAAAATGATTGTGATACATGTAGGCATAAACGCAAAAATAAACATTTAAGTATTGTCTTGACAACCTCTTTGAAGTTTGGAGGGAATGGAGTTCCTACAACAGAGCAACAACAAGGCGTAGAAATCACGAAATGAGTAGAAAACATGCCAAGAAAGGAATGGAATCAAGACGTGCTACCACAAAATCCAATGAAACCTTTGTAGCATCCGAGTTGCTTGCAACTTCAGCGGATACAAATGCTATAATGTTAACCAAAAGCTTCTGAGGAAAGATTGATTCATCATCTAGCCAAGCCTCAATCCAGTCCATCAAATACTCAACATATTTTGGAGCAAAAAAAATGAGATATATACTCTTAAGATAGAAAAAGAGAGAGATAACTTTGTATGCGATGTTCTACTCGTGTCATCAGCTTTACCTACTCGGGATATAGTTGTGGCTGTATTTAAAAAGAGGCAGGTTTGGCATCTGCTGAAAAGAGAATTCATATTAGATGGTCCCTCCAAAGCAGAACGAGGAACCACAAAATGGATTTGTTTATTGTGGAATGTGTCTGATGCAGGCCAATGCCATGTCATCGTCAGAATTCATCGAAAAGTTGCTCAAAGAAACGTTTGTTCTCTTAATTCCCCACAAAAACCACCCTCGAAGGGAAGCTTGTCAGACTAAGGGCCAAGGGTACAAGAATCCATTGCAAGCAAAAGACATGGAATAATTAGAAAACACAGTTGTGTAACAATTTTCGGCAGCCGCAGAACTCAGTGAGAGTCCAATGAAGCAGACTTTTGTGCTTGTCCAGACTTTTGTGTGGGATGTGAGTGCCGTTACTTTATTTGGTTATTTCTATATTTGTTGGGGGCGGGTGGGATTTCACTTTTCAGTTCAGCTGTTGGGCAATTACAGTTTGGTTTGGTAAGAAGACAGACAGACAGACAACGCAGTGGAAAGGGACGTTTGCTTTCCTCAGTGTTCGTTGTTGTCGGGAGGTACCTTTTTCGAGTTTGTCCCCATGGCATTGGGGGGGTGGTCCTTCTCCATCGGACCGTACCGATTGTTCGTTCGGGAGGTGGAGAGTTCCCAAAGATTAGAAAACAAGAGACCCCACGAGAGACACGGAAGAATACACAGAGACATGTCCAAGACCGAAAAGAAAGCCCTCCTCCTCGTCTCTCCTCAACATGTACAGATTAGAGCGACACGACCCCCCTCCCTGTTATCTTGACTCTCTTCCTCCGTCTGTTCTGCGTCCCCCTCTCTATTCCTTCGTCATTTTTTTTCACTTGGTTTGTTTTTTTTTTCCCATTTTGTTGTTATCTGTGGGGGGTAACCGTACCTTTTTCTATTATTTTTAATTACCAGCTGCTTGAATCTGGGAACTTTGTACGGTGGACCCTCTTCCACGACACGCTCATGGACCGCTAGCTTGCTTCATCCTACCCCCTCACCCCTTCCTTCTCGTTGCTTGTTCTCCCTTGGAAACCCCGAAAGGTCTGAGCTTCAACCTGAAGATGAACGGCAACTGCTCTGCTGCCGTAACTTCTCCTGCTGTGGCGGGTGTCGGTGGATGGCCCCCTTTCACTGCTGCGCAGTGGCAGGAGCTGGAGTACCAGGCGATGATCTTCAAGTACCTCAAGGAAGGGATCCCTGTTCCCCCTGAGCTTCTCGCCCCGATCCACCGCAGCCTGGAGTCCGCGCCTGGCGGATTCATTCATTACCCTTCCCGTGAGTTTACGCATCGCTGGATGATCATTAAGGATAGTCCTCATGATTTATGGGTTTTGGTGTTTGTTTGATGATTCCCTGCTTGACTTAAGTTGCGTCCCGCTGGATGGAGGGGTCTGCGGTTCCTGTGATGTGCCTTGCTTTGATTTCGGAGTTTAGAAGGATAAAGGATGCTGCTATTTCCATCCACTGGTTGTTCTGTTTTATTGTTTGCTCCACGGGTTCTGATCGTTTAGATTTGGTGTTGTTACTGAGATCTTGGACCCCAGTTAATGTTTCCCCAGGGGGCTTTGCTTTGAGCAGTTAATGTCTGGCTTGTCTAATCTTATCCTAGTTTTATCTCGGGCAGTCATTTGATTTTAGGGGTTCGATCCATTCTTAAAAGATCACAGAAGACACACGGTTCAGTGTGTTTCCTGTCGGTGGTTCTCGTCCCTTTTTCTCCCATTTTATGGTGGGCATGCTGGATGGATGCTCTTCTGCAAAAACGGTAATTCTTTATGGGATAGTGTTTTGACTTTGTGGTTTGTTTTTCAGTGGGTTATTACTCCTTTTATGGGAAGAAGATCGACCCTGAGCCGGGAAGATGCCGGAGGACGGATGGGAAGAAATGGAGGTGCTCCAAAGATGCGCATCCGGACTCCAAGTATTGTGAGCGGCACATGAACCGCGGCCGCTACCGTTCAAGAAAGCATGTGGAATCAAAAGCTGCCTCCCAGTCTGTGTCGACCACAAAGTCGGATGTTACTGCTGGGAGATGCAGGGGGGGAATAAGTTTCCAAAACCTGCCGCAAAGCTCTGTAGCAAGTCCTTTTACAATAGGTGTTGGAAGCGCCCTCTCGCCATTTCAGCTGGAATCTTCCTATGGGAACATCTCCAAGTACAGGTGCTTCTTTTGGAATTTCTTCTTACATGTTATTCAGGCCATGCAAAGAAAAATCTCCTCACTGCGTTACACGGAACTATTATGTTATGCCATGCCATCGTTAACCACGAATGCAAGCTAAATGGCTTGTAGTGGTGCCTTGGTATGATGGAGGCTTATTGACATCGTTTTCTATTTTCACATGGACAGTGAGATGAAGTCTGATGTGACCACGAGATCCCTGGAGTGTAATTCTGTTACGGGCGGCTACAATTTTGCCATGTCTCGAGGTGCTGGAGATCACTCTTCCTCGGGAAACAGTTCTCCTTTGTACAGCAGGTATGCTTCAGTACAGAAGCTACAGGAACTGGATTATGCATCCGGCGATGTGTCCAAACAGCACAAGCAGAACACTCTGTTTGATATGGAGTTTAGCCCTCTGGACCCCACAAAGCAGCCGATTCAAGATTTCTTCCACATGTGGTCTGATCCTAGGGAGAAAAACTTTTTTGTGGAAAACCAAAGCTACAACCAAGGCTCGTTGTCTTCCACGCAGTAGGATCCCAAAGAGATATCGTCAATTCATGCTGAAACAACAATCGGTGAGTCCATCCATCCAGGTACACTCATGCTAATGCTAATATAAATGCATGCTGGCTAACGGTGTCGTAGACAGATCATCTGGAGGTGGCAAAGTTGTCTGAACTTCCAGTTTTCGGTTTCAGATTTGAGGAACACGTGGGAATGTTATCGGCTGAATTCAAAGCTCTTCTTCCTTTCCGAAGGATTTAATTAATTCCCAGGAGGGTTTTTGTTGAGGAAAGCTGTGGTGGTTGGTTGCTGATCATAATGGTGATGATGACCTTACTGTAGTGAGGAGGCATTGATGAGAACTTCAACCAAGTTGGTGTATTGTTGTAGACGACTTAACGTAGGCCTCGTGCTTTTGTTTGTGCCCGTGATGCAACAAGTGCATGCTTATGCTCTTTATTTGCCTGACGTTTCTCTGTTGTTCACTAGCGAATTGCTCGTCCCTCGGGACTTGGCAGGGCGGGGGAGGGGTAAAAAGTGTAGGTTGGAATGTGGGGAGAGCGGGTAGGATTAGTCTCACGAACCTCTGAGGAGGCTCACACTCATCAAGACACCGATGAGCCTTCTTGGCAAGTTGTTCCTCGTTTGAAATGGGGGAGAAGGAGATGCTTAAAGTAAAACTTGAGGGGGGAGGTGGGGGAAAACATTTTCAGACAAGAATGGTCTGTTTTTGTTGGTGGGCTCCCAAGAGAAAAAGGGGGGCCTAGTCACACAAAATTAAACCTCAGGGGAATGGCTTAAAGATTTCTTTCGACCCAAAAGAAAGCCTGCCTGCCTGCCTCACGCTTTAATTTGAAGATTATTGAAACAAAAAGAATAACATCCCTCAATCTCATATATGAGAGATGCTGTTGTTGTTTAGCAAAAAAATGGCAAAGAGTGAGAATCGGAAAAAGGACACCCACCCCCTCCACAATCTCATATATGAGATTTACTGTAAAACTCCACCCGTCCTCATTTTTTTCGAATTTATTTATAAAATTAATAAAACTCCCAGTAGTATCCCAATTTAAGTAATATACTCAAATATTATATACCGCCCAATATCGTACAATTAGAGAGCTAAAAATATATATTTATAACAAATCATCACACCCCCAAACCTAGATTTTACTAGTCCTGAGCAAAATAAGCACATGATACTACTAGAAAACAATAACCCGGGAATTATTACATATTATATGCTCTCAGATATCAGCCATAGTACACAGATGCATTCGAATTTCAACAATTTCCCTCAACTCATGCTTCGACAGTCTTTTATACCCACACGCTCCGCTCACACGACATACAGGCCGCGACAATTTTGTCACTCCATATACCTACTCAAGTCCATGTCATAGGACTAATTAGCATTAAGATTGCTCCCTCGAGAATTCATCAATTAAGCACTTTCTCTTCTCATTTTTTTTCTCTACAGGACTCTAAATGCTTTATCAATAGCGGGAATACTCATATATCGAGTGTTCAATCGATGTCTCCCGAACCAGATGGCCCCACGGATTTACTAACTCGAGCTACCTCACTATGACTCGCACCACAAGCACATGTTCGGGTATTTTCTTAACTTTGTCAGTTTATTCTTTTTCTCTGTTTTTTTTTAGTTCACACCCAAACAGTGGTACTCAGAGCCTTGGTAGGATTTTATCTTTTTTTATTCAAAATTTCTGAAGGTTCTCTTTCAAAATGCTAAAAAAATCTTACTTTCTATTTCCTCTTTCGGTTTTAGGAGTTATAAAAACTTGTTCGCTAAATCCGTAAGTGCACTGGTCGCGTCAAGTAGTATAGAGTAAGTAAGTGTCGATCCCACGAGGAAACGGTGTAGGAAATCCTTTCTATTGTCCGTTGCCAACACTTTCAAAGTCAATCCGAAAGTAATGAGAATTATCACCAAAACTAAAAATGAAAGTAAGTAAATAAAGTAAAGGCAAGTGAAATCAATAATAAGAAAACCTAGGACTATGAATCCCTCAATCCACCATAGATTGGAAAGAATCTGTCAATTCGTCATAGGAACTTTGAACGAGCATCCATCTTGGGATCTCGTGGTGTGGGCATAATCTAAGTAGCTCCTTAAGTCTTTCCCACGCCTCGTACATGGACTTCACCGATTGTTGGCGAAATGATGTGATCTCGTTACGAATCTTCACAGTCCTACTCAGTAGAAAGTATTTTCCTAAAAATGCTCGTGTCAAATCTTCCCATGAGTGAATTTACTCCGGCGGGAGTGAATAGAGCCACGCTCGTGCCTTGTCTCTCAATGAGAACGGGAAGAGCCGTAGTTGAATTGCATCAGCGGTTGCTCCATTAAACCTGAAAGTGTCACAAAGATCTTTAAATCGAGTTAATGCCAATGAGGGTCCTCGTTTAGCAAACCTCCAAAACTATTATTTTCTATCATATTTAAGATCGAAGGCTTGATCTAAAAATTATGCGCCTGAATTGAGGGCAAAAGGAATGACGTGTTCTCCAATGGTGTTGGCTGAGGATAGTCAGGCATGGTCCTCCTTGGTTGTGGATTAACAACTTGATTGTGGTTTTGTTCTTCCATAGCTTGTTGTTGATCCCTCCTCCGAATCCGAAATGTCTGTTCGATTTCTAGGTCAAACTCAAACTCTTAGCCGCATCGAGTGCGATGCATAAACCTACAAAATTAATCAGAAGATTAGTGATCGTTGAAATCGTTCTTACCGTAAGTAGAAAGAATAGCCTGCAGCCGTCTTCCCGGCAATGGCGCCAAAAACTTGTTCGCTAAATCCGCAAGTGCACGGGTCGTGTCAAGTAATATAGAGTAAGTAAGTGTCGATCCCATGAGGAGACGGTGTAGGAAATCCCTTCTATCGTCCGGTGCCAACGCTTTCAAAGTCAACCCGAAAGTAATGAGAATTATCACCAAAACTAAAAACGATAGAAAGTAAATAAAGTAAAGGAAAGTGAAATAAATAATAAGAAAACCTAGGACTATGAATCCCTCAATTGTTTCGTTACTATCCCGTGTCTTCCCTCTCTCTATCTCAATGCCGTGTTCATTTATTAACCGAAATCCCTAGTTATCGTGCTCTTCTCAAAGTCCGCCGAACTACCTAAAGAACCGATCCATATCTCTAGGCTCACGATTAATTAGATGCGTTAAGTCCCGATTTCTATTGGTTGCCTTCGGTGTATATCTCTATAACACCTTAAGTCCGCTCGCTCTCACGACACAAATCAGGCTACGTTCATCACTATGTCTTCTCTTAAGATTCTCTCTCGAGCTCACTCAAGCACAAGTGATCAATACGAACGTCGGCCACACGCTCGCAAGCATTGAGAACAAGTGAAGTAAATAAACAAAACACGAAAAGAGATAGTTAAAAGAGATTCACTAGGAAAGTAACTCCATAACTGAGTTCATCATATTCATAGAAAAGAGATTTAGTTTATGTTGGAAATAATCAAACGCAAAACTAAAGAAGAAAAGGAAAATATCCTAAACATCGCACGAAGCTTTGTCGAATGTCTTCGTGTACGGCCCGACGTGATCTCTTATTTCCGGCACACCCATCAAGAAGGTAGGACGTCCCTTTTTATACCTCCAAGGATTAAACCCTAGAGAATCTTCAAAATCTGGAAGGTGGAGAGATTTTAGGAAATAAAATATTTCCTCGCGTCCGTACGTGCAACTGCACGAAGTTTTTGTCTAATTACTGTCCAATTGTGCAGCTGCAACACTTTTTGATACAGCTGCACCAATTCTCTGCAAAACTCCATTCGCCCTCGTTCCTTCTGAATTTATCTATAAAATTAATAAAACTCTCAGTATCCTAATTTAAATAATATACTCAAATATTATATACCTTGAGGATTTAACTCAATATTGTGTAATTAGAGGAATAAAAATGTATATTTATAACAAGTTATCAAGACGAAGAAGGGTGAGATCTACCCCAACCAAACTAATAACTGATAAACATATAATTTTATTTCACATAGCTTTTTGGGAAAAAGGATGCACGGCTGGGTGAGTTGTAAGAAAAGAGAGATCACATCCCTCAATCCCATGCAGGGTAGGGGCCAACAATCCACATGCAATGTCCTGTTCTTAGTTTTGTCTTCTTTTTAGATGATCTTCCCCCTTCTTCTTCTTCTTTTAAAGTAAGCAAAGCAACATCACAGAGCAATCATCCGAAGCAAGAAATCCAAAGAATAACAATAAAGTGATGAACCCCCCCTCCCCCCCAACACACACCCAACCTTGGGAATTGGGAAAGACTTGTTGGGTGGGTGGTGGGATATTTAATTTTATTAGATATTTTTTAGGGGGTGATTGATGGTTGAAGTGACTTTTGCATGCACCGATTTAACTTCACGAAAAGTAAGTAAACTTCTTCAAGACACGGTTCCCATTTCCATTCCCTAATAAAAAAAGGGTGGGGTTCCAATTTCTATTCCAAAAAGACCTGGTTCTGGTTTGGTGTGGTCTAAATCTCAAACAAGACTATAAAAGTACGAATTATCCCTTTCTCCTTTCACTTTTTCTTTCTTTGTTGTCCTGATTACAGTATGGGACCGAGCAGAAACCATGCATGGCCTTAAAGTATTTGATAATCAAACACTCCTCCTCCACCTCCTCAAGGCTCGTGCTCAGTTTTTCCTTTTTGAAATTTGTAACTAGTTAGGGGTTTAACCGAAAAAAAAGATGGATTTGGGGTGGGGGAATGAAGATGAAAACGTTGGAGGGTTTGGAATTTGAAATTGCTCCTGCCCTTTTGCTGTCAGAAATAGATAATTGGTTGGATGGATATGGTACGGAAGTTTGCTTTGGTTTGGATCTTGGGTTGGAGATCTCTTAATTATGATGATCTTTATTTTTTTTTTCTTTTTAATGTCTGACACAAGCTTCCCAAAGTCCTTTAAAACAAAACAAAAAAACCCCATATTTTGCTTTCCTTTGGGGGTTGGTTAAAACATGATGACACGCTATGCTTTGGCTGACACAATTAATTCCTCTAATAAGAAAGAAAATGGTGGGGAGGGTAGGGGGAGGCCCCTTTTCCTTTTTATTGCTTTTTTTAATTTATCATATCATTCATTCTTTACTTAAAGAGAGGTTAGCTCCCCCCCCCCCCCCCCAAAAGGAATTCCATTAAAAAGGAAAAGCTAATTGGGATTGGGGGAGGCAGCACAAACAAAGCAAGCATGCATGCATGCATGCAGAGGTAGGTAGCTTCAGTTTGGTTTTAAGAGAAGAAATAAAGCACAAAACCAACAAGCAACATGTTTCCCACACTCCAACTAACCCCTCAATTAATCCAAGGCTGAGAAAGAAACAAAGAAAGAAACGGCAGCCTGGATTCTGAGATGTAAAGGGAAATTTGGAGCATCTCCCTCTATCTCTGTGGACAAATATGAGTTTGCGTTGATGTTGTGGTGTCTGGGATACAGTCAGTCACATCAGAGAGATGACAACTGTTGCTTGGGGGTGTGAAGAAAGCACAAGAAAAGAGAGAAAAAAAAAAGAAAAGGAGAATCTCTGCCGATTGGTTTTGTAGTAAGGCCAGCGCCAAAGGTTATCTTAATATTCCCTTTTGTTGATTTGAAAGCAGAGAAAGATACACCACAACCTATTCCTCTATAGATGATTCCCTCCTAACCTTCCTCATCTTCCCAAGTACAAATTTATTCACAACTTCCATTGTAAACCTGTTGGGAGCCTGACTGCAGAAAGTTGCAGGAACCCCACCCACCCACATACCCAACCCTCATTTTTAGAATTGCATGCAGCTATCTTCTTTTGTTTTCAAGAAGCTGAAATGATTTGATTGAACTTGGCAAAAGTAGCAAGGTACCTAGAGATTGTGTGTTTTTTAAGGGAAACCCCATCACCATATAACAGTGACTTTGACTACATCCCCCAGTGTCAGCCGAAGAAGAAAGACAAAGCCATGGGACAGTCAACTCCCCCCACTCCAACTCCAACTCCAACTCCACCCACCCATCAGGACTACCACTAATCTAATATATATGTGGCTTGATTGTTTCGGGGGAGGGGGGGGGGGGGGGGGGTTAGAATTGCATGGAGTGAGTGGTCCCATCAGATAAATAAATCCCCAGAGTCCTCTTGCCTAATCAACATTGGATATCTCGCCGGTTTACTCCTTTTTTTTTCTGTTATTGTATTGCCGTCTAATAGAGACGGCTCAAAGTCTTGAATAGTAAGGCAATAATAATAATAATAATAATAAAAGGGGGAAAAGTCGCCCACTGCGCCTCCTCCTAATAACCCACCAAGTTCCTTAACGATTAATCAATCTCTCGAGGGAGGGGGAGGGGGGGATAATATTAAAATGAAAGTGCATGGAGAGCTGGGCATAACTTGCCATCATAAAACACCTCCTTCTCTCTCTCCCTCTTTTTCCCCTTTTAACATGACGTGCTTCATGCGTGGGGAAGCAAACATTTATAATGACGATGATATTCGGAAGGATGCTTTGCTCCAAAACCAAAACTGACATATATTCCATGATTACGTGACATTCGTTGCTTTCGTCGGGGGAACAAAAAAAAGGGTCCCCCCCCCCCCCCCCGAAACGATTCCTCGAACTTGTCCGAATAAAATTGGTTTGAGGAGGGGGGACAATCGGGCACGTGAAATGACAAGAGACAAGAGTGGAAGGAAGAGAGAAAGAAACACCCGTACGTACGTTGTTTGATTCGGGCGGGTGTGGATGAAAGGGAGATAAAATGATGGTGGTAATTGATTGATTGTCGGGAGGGAGGGACAACTAACGCAGATGGGGCATCCATGCATGTTCATGGAGGACCAAAACAGAGAGACATGGCGTCGCCATCGCCAACTGATAAAGATGAATAAAAGAAGAGAACTTTGGTTGTTCAATTCATAGGGGAACATTTTTTTGAGGTATAGCCCAAACATTACTTCTTTTTTTCAAAAAACTGAAAGAGAGAGGGGAGTTGGGTGGGGAGGAGTAGGATGCAAAAGGGGAGGGAGTTGTTGTTGATTTTAAAGAAGAATAATAAATAAATAAAAAGAAAGAGAGTAGGATTAGTAAGTCCCACCATTCTCCTACACTCCCCCCTGTTATTCCATATATATAGAGACACCCACACTCGTATAAAGAGGAGGTTCTCCCTTCCCTATCCATTCCTTCCTTCCCCCCCCCCCCCTCCCCCCCCCCTTAAGCAGCCTTTCGTTTCTGCTCTCTCAAACCCCCTTATTTCTCACCCTCTGCTTTGTTTTGTTTGTTACCCCTTGGGCATTTAACTCCATTTCCGTAGGCCAACTTCCCCTGTTTTTCCAACCCTCTCTCTCTCTCTCTCTCTCTCTTTCTCTCTCTCTTTTTGGGTGTATTTGGAGGGTGTATGCAGCTCACAACCTAAAGATACATACACTCTGGAGGAGGGGAGGAGGAGGAGAAAGAAGAAGAGCATCATCATCCGGGGGAGGGGGAGAAGGTGATAAATCCCCCTGTCGTGTTCCAGCGAGCATCGAGGTAAGGCAAGGACAGAGATCAGTGTGAAGACAGTGAGGCAAAGGGGACAGCAGCAGAGTCAGGGGGGAAAAAAGCTGGGTTGGTTGTAATCGTAAGCAAATAAGACGACGGACAGGAACAAAACGCCTAGTCCTCGTCGTCGTTGTCATCCTCCTCCTGTTTAAAGACTCTCAGGGGTAAGTCCTTTTCCTGTCCCCCTCGCACACCCCCACCCCACTGCACCTCATCACAAAGGTGACGACTGATTTGAATGAATGTCTTCATGACACACACCCACCCCCTTCCTTTTGTCTTGTTATAAGAAAAAAAATTTCATTTTATGAACACTATCCGACGCACGCCTCCACACAAGATTCTTTTCTTTTCCATTCTTCTTCTTCTTAGTTGTCTTCCCCTGTTAAGAGAACTCATGGGGTTTGCCCATCTTCCTCCTCCTCCGTTGCTATTTGTTCTGTTCTGGGAAGCGTGCCCTTTCCTTTTAAGAAAGGGGAAGAGTGATGATAAAGTAGCAAAAGCTTGCATCATCCACTCCCAAAGCAACCGAACAGCTTCATGTAGAAAAATGAACGGACTTACTTCAGTTTCATTATAAAAAGGAGAGAGAGAGAGAGAGAGAGAGAGACAGAACCAACCAAATCTCTCACACGTTCTTTTTCCCTTTGGTTTATTCATTCACAAACCCCAAACAAATAGAAGAAAACCAAAACGACAAAAGAGAAACTCCTCCACCTCCTACAATCACAAGAGAACTCCATCCCCAACCTTTTCTCTCTCTCTCTCTCTCTCTCTCTTTGGATCAAAGTTATTATTCCATGGAAGATTTTCCCTTTTGTCTTCACTGATCCCGAGTAAATCTCTCTCTCTCCCTCCCCGCTCAATTTTACTAGACTGCCACTCCCCTCCGTTGCTGCATTACTAGTTGGTCCTCTTTGTTCTGTTGTGTTGTGTTCCTGGTTGGTTCTGGTTTCACCGTCCCATCCACCTTGTTCCCTTGGATTGGATTCGGATACCCCCCCCTCCCTCCCTCCCTCTTCCCTTTTGAATCCGAACGCCGCGTGACAATAGGCATGTTTGCTAATAGTACCCCCCCCCCCCCCCCCAAAAAAAAACAGAGAAATAGAGTGTTGTTTTCTTTGGGTTTGGTGGTGTCAGTGAGTAGTAGGGGAAGTAGGGAACCGCCGGGGGGGGGGGGGGTTGTAGTCTAAGTATTAGGAGGACAACCCCCAGCCAGGCCATCAACAGCAACTATATTTCTTTTCTTTTGACAACCTTTACCTATTCCTCTACCTCCCCACATAATAACTTAAACACCATATTTAACTTTGTCCCCTACAGAATATTTTGAACCTGGTTACTTCCTTTGTTATCCATCTCTTCCTCTTTTTAGTTCTCAGCTGCTGCCTGCTTTCGAGTTTATATATATTCCCCCCCCCCCCCCCCCCTCTCCCTCCTGTTTGTTTTTTCTTATGCCTAACCAGAGTGTTCTTACAGTGACATCCCCTGGTGTGACGGACGTGTAGTCAACTACATATATTCATCCTCCATTTATTTTATCCATTATCTTTTTTTTTTACGATATTTAATTCTGAGTTAATGCGCACACCCCCAAACGTGAAACCGATTAATGCGGGGGCCTACTACGTTAACCTTTGTTCCTGGGAAACAGGTACACGCAGAGTCTATTGGCGGTCATGTTCACATGTATAGCATGCACGAAGCAGGTGGCCGAGGACGATGGCGGTGGGGCTGCTGCTCCTCGAGGCATTGCCACCCCCAGCACCAAGGAAGCAGTCAAGAATTTGACCACTCAGGTTAACTCTCACTCGCTTTACGTTAAGTCCCCATCATCCCAGCTTTGGCCTTTTGAATATCAATCCTGCCGTTTCGTCACTTTCATTAAATCCCACTCTACTATGGATTGAATTGAATGGGATATCGTCCTCCCCTCTCCCCCTTGTGGATCCTTTCTCTGGATTAGATTTCAAAATGTAGGAGGAGATGGTTTACTTTTTTGGGGATGTGGGTGTGGGGTCCAGCCTCTTCTGTGTCCTGCTGCTGCTGCCGCTGCTACGACAAACCTTCCTTCTAAACTTAGTACTTTTTGTCTCCTCTCTCTCTCTCTGTCGTCTCTCTTGCAGCTTTTCTTTCCCCTTTTCTTACCGTGCACTCGTTCCCCCCGTGTTGTTCTACTACACGCTTCTTAGGATGTTTCGTTTTCTTTCCTTTCCTCAAATGCTGTTCCATGTTATTCCTCTGTCGTGGAAAGATATAGGTAAGGAATCTTGGGATAAGAGGGAAGAGGTGTATCTCTGCTGCTAGGTGCCCTGAATTGTCACCCTGTTCCCGACCCATAATCACATCTTGAGTAACTTTAGCATAAGATTCGAGTACCTCTTTTTTTTTTTTCTTTTGCGAGCTGGGATTTCGGGGACACTTCTTAATCCCATGAACAAAGCAAGTGGAGTGTTGTTCCCCCTGATGGGTGATTATGATTGTTGTGGACTTTCTTGTCAGGGAAGGTGGACATTGTTTTATGTTCTCACATGTTTTGTTGTCTCCCAGTTTTATAAGTAACATTGAGTAAATCCCGGGAGGACACCGTTTGGGACTTAATATTTTTTATTGACACAAGGAAGTGTGTTTGCTTAGAAGTTCATGCATGCAACTTGCCAAGTCATGCAATTGTAAGGGCGTCCAAAAAAAGAAGTAGAATTATTTAGCCGTGAATGTGGACGGGCACACGACCGTGAAATCATGTATAATGAATAAAAGCTCTTTTAAGTATTTGTGCTTGTGTATCCCAGATTAAAGACATGGCCTTGAAGATATCCGGGGGTAAGCATTGCAGGCCCTGCGTTGGCTCTGGGACCTACAACAAGCGGGGCGACCCCTTTGACGTGATCTCTGAGGGCTTCCCTTATCCGTTTGTTGGCGGGAGCGCTGCATCAACTCCAGCATGGGACTTCCCTAGTGCTGCTGCTGGCCGCCATCCTCATGTAGTTAGGACGGAATCTCGGTTTGCTGGCGATCGTACTCCTGGGGGGTTGTCTATTTCTGCTTCTGACATGGTTGCTCTGGAGGAAGAGGATGAGCCCAAGGAGTGGATGGCTCAGGTTGAGCCCGGCGTGCACATCACCTTTGTGACTCTTCCCAATGGTGGAAACGATCTTAAGCGAATTCGGTTCAGGTAATCATGGCCATTTTGTCTTGGTCTCCGACTGTGGTCTTACGTGTCCTTACCTTCGCCGGATGACTTTCTGGGGAAAATTGTCGCAGCCGAGACATGTTCGATAAATGGCAAGCGCAGAGATGGTGGGCTGAGAACTACGACAGGATCATGGAGCTTTATAATGTCCAGCGATTCAATCGGCAGGCTCTCAACACTCCGTCGAGGTCAGAGGACGAGGTAACGGTCTTAGTCGCTTGAAGTTTGAGGGTGGTGTAATCATGGCTAGCTTCCCAAAGTTTCCACTTCTGCTGCTCTGTTATCCTGTTTCAGACGCGGGAATCGTCATATTCGAGGCTGGAATCCGCAAGGGGAAGTCCAATGGTTCCTTGGGGAGGAAACCGGGACTGGCCACCACATCCTCCAGGTCAACCCAGACCTCCAGGAACCAAAGGCTATGTACCACCTGAACCCTCTGATAATGGGGCACCTAGCCTGTATGGAGCAGCCGGTGCAAAGGGTGAAGCTGCCGCTCACCCAGACGCATCGCGGATGACAACGTCGTCCAGAGACGAGGCCTCCGTGTCGTATAGCAACGCGAGTGAGGTGGAGGCGGAGTGGATTGAGGAGGATGAGCCAGGGGTGTACATAACAATCAGGCAGCTTGTCGATGGCACCAGGGAGCTGAGGCGCGTAAGATTCAGGTAAATATACTCCGGTGCATTGTTCCATATAACAAAGAGCTTGGATGATGATACGTGGTTTGGGATGGAGCAGCCGGGAGAAATTCGGGGAGACCAAGGCGAAGCTGTGGTGGGAGGAGAACAGGGAGAGAATACAAGCCACCTACCTCTAGTTGTCACACACGGATCAACCAGTTTTTATCACAAATTTTGCCCTTTTTTTTCCAATGGACACTTGCGGGAGAAAAGATGGGGTTTAGCTGAAAAAAAAGAGAGTTGGCCTTCTTCGTTCATACTGGGAAGTAGATGGGCAGAGAGAATTATCTTGTGCGTGTGATTTCGATGTTGGTCCCAGTTCTCTACTTGTTTGTGTCATAAGCATAGTTTGCAGGAAGAGCATCGAAAGGTTGGCCCAAATTGGGGACAATGTGACTCCAGTTGCTCAACCCTCCCACGTCATAAGCATTACGTGTGTGTGTCAATCAATATATGTGTACAAAACAACTACAGGATTTGTAGCGAGATTCCTCTATATAATAAATTCAAGAGAAACATGAATCAAGTATCAATCTTTCTTCTTCAATTCCTCACTTTTTACCTCTCTACTTGAACTTTTGAGGTATCCCCAAAGCTTTTTCTGAATTGATCAGGATGCGTACCACAGCTTCTTCTGGCAAACCAAGATTTTCTCCTCCTCTGCTCCACCTTCTTCCACGTCATTCTTCCGGCACAACCACCTCATTCCTCTGGCGATTGCGTTAATTCTGTCCACAAACTGTGCCGATTCTCGAATGATCGCGTGTCCTGTCGGCCGTAATATCCTATCCATCTCCAGGAGAACGTGCTTCATTTCGCACCTGCACGGGGCCGCTCAGGTTTGTCACATTCCTAGTGCTCCCAAAATCTCCTTCCTAGCTCGCTCTCTTTCTCTAAATACCAAGCAAGGGACCTGATCATACCTGTGGCTTTCTGCCGTGAACAGACCGTCCAGGTGGAGTAAATCATACGTCCGAGGGTATGTTGAAAAGGCTTCGCACCTACAAAATAATGCGGCAGCAGATGAATCATCAACCCGGTGGTCAAATCAAGGGACAAAACCTCTTGTTGTTCATTTCCAAACTCTGTAAATCATACCAGTCATGCAGAGATCCAATCATTCCTCGATCGAACACGACCGGGAGTGTATTCACCGAATAAGACGACACCACGTTCATAACCCACAGCGGGTCATTGACCAAAGCTGCTCCGAAACCTCCGTAGACCGTGTTCATGTCCAAAACATTCCTAACCTTGTTGGTCCCTAAAGCAGGCACCAACTTCTTGTATTGCTTCACTCTCGCCTTCCACATGGCATCATCCTGCTTGAAAGTACCACCGCTTGCACCTCGGACCTCCGAGACACGTTCAGGGGTCACGTGCAGTCGTTCGGGCCATTTGGGGAGGGATCCGAGGGACAGTCTCTTGAGCTTTGGGTTCGGGACAACGACGCAGGGTCGCATGGGGGTGTACCAGGCGGCGTCCGGTTCTAGGCTGTCGTCACACTTTGGCGGGTATGCATCGGGCTGGGAGAGCTGGTTGTAGCAAGCATCGTCGGACTGTTTCTGCCACACTGCGATGTCGTCCTTCTTGTTGTACAGCTTGAAGCACATCGACAAGAGCAAGTCCTGTAATTTCTCATAATCTGTCTTCTGCTCCTCCATTGTCGTGTTCCACCCTCGCCACCTGTTCTCGTAGTTGACCGGCGGACCAGACAGGACCCAGAAACCTCCTGTCCGGAGGATCCTGTGCACTTCTAGAAGGTAAATCCCGCCTAAAATCACCAGACGCCATGAGTTTCCAGAACCTCTGGAAGGAAAATCGAGGAAGAAGTCATGGACCCCTGATTGAGAGACCCACCGAATTCTGTCCATGGGATAAGGCAACGGGAACAGTGGGCCATGTCAAACGAGCTCGATGGGAATGGAAGACGCTGCATTGCGATGATACCCAGCAACGCTGGGATTCCACGTTCTAGTGCAAACTGTACTTGGGCCTCGTGGTTATCTCTCGGGGCCAGTGACAGCGTCAGAATGCCGTGATCCAACAGATCGCCTCCCCAGCTCGCAACCTTAATAGGATCCATCCATCAGCACAACATGTATACCGAAGTGGTTCGCAGTTATTTCAGAAAGAAACACAAACTAACCCCACAGCCGGTGTCGATGGCCGTCCTGATGGTACCATCCTTCATCTCGGGGATCAGATCCAGCATCAAATCGACGTACGCGCCCACACCTCTCGGGAACATGGTGCCTCCACCAGGGAAAATGAACTTGTCTCCTTCTTTCCGCAGCCAATTCTGGTTTGACTTTTGCTTGTTGATCCAGTCATAAGGGACGTTCCTGGAATCAAAATCCGACAACCACAAACACTTAAGTCGCAAACACCATCGTGAACAAACGAATCCAAAGTAAAGCCAAACCAATCATATACCTGTACCAGCATTCGTCTCTGCTCTTGGGCCAAGTGATGGGAGGCTTATAGCCGTCAGGCGGGGGAATCAAGCATTCTATCCTGTCAAAGATAGGGGGACAGTGGCGTTCCAGAAAAGTCAAGCGATGCCTGCCGTACTTCATCCACCTCTGTACCGATACGTATTTCATCCATCAGCAATGCAACTCATTTACCAGTCTCAAGTGCTGAGAAATATGTTAAAAGAACAAACCCTGGGGTCGGTGCAGGGGGTGTAGTCCTGGTAGTCGGCGCTGCATTCGGGGAAATCGAGGGAGGAAGCAGTCTCCCCGGTGGTGGTTGTTAGAGAGGTGATGGCCTTGGCGATATCGGTGAGATGCTCAGTGGCGTACTGATCCTTGTCGTTGGAGCAGAAGAGGATGCCGAGGTAGAAGGAGAAGCCGCAGCCAGCGATGAGTAGAAGAGAGAGGGAGAGGATGCGGGAGGTCTGGTCGGGTTCCTTGTTGGGCTTGGCATCCTTGGAGTACTTCATTTGCTTACCACTGGATCAACCGAAACACTCTGCACAGGCGCACGATATTTCACTCAGAATAATACACAGATGACAGGATGGGTTGGAATGATGACAAAAATTTTATTGCCGAATTCTAGGTAACATTTAAAATTTTGTCGGTATAGAAAACACGTGTATTTGATGATTAAGATAACATAAGCTAAATGGTCCACCTCTCCTCTCCTCTTCCCTCGTTAGTACGTACAAATGTCATGCTGTCACTCCCATCATTATTATTATTATTATTACTCACCCCATGCATGCAGAGCATTCATAGAACAGGGAAAACTTGAAGAGAAAAAGAATGAATGCAAGAAAAGATTAATTCTCTAAGAATTTCAGAGGGTTTGGATTTTTTCCATCCAGAAGTCAAAGGTATTCCACCGCCACCCATCTCCCTCCCTTTGGGGGATTAAGAAAGAAAGAAAGAAAGGAAGGAGGAGGAGAGTCGACATCTGACAAAAATGGTTCAGCAAAATCATTTGGGATGAAATGGGTAAAATCGTGATGACACAAAACAAAACAAAAAAAAAAAAACAGGAGGAGGAAATTATCTATCTATCTATCTATCTATCTGGGATGAAAATGCAAATGCAAATAATGCAAGAAAAAGCAGATGCCTCAGGGAGAAGGTGGAAGGATGGCTTCTTCTTCTTCTTCTTCTTCTTTAACCTTTTCTTCGTTGTTTCTGTTTACCCCAGAGTACCAAAACCTGGAGGGTTGGGCTTAATAACGGGAGGGGAAGAAAGAGGGGCTATAATATTATATAATCAGATGGAAAATGTTAAAAAACTAAAAGAAACTGTTGCCACCACCTCTGTATTTTCCTGTCGATGACTTGGATTACTTTATATAAAAATGAGAAACTGTTTCCACACGGACCCACCTTTTTCTCTTCGTTTCTGTTTGTTGTTTGTTGTGTCTGAGATGTTGTCCAAGGTTGAGTTTGGGGTTATAATCTATCCAAACCAAACCCCCCCAATATTATGTTG
Organism: Melastoma candidum; assembly: GCA_023653495.1. NCBI lineage: Eukaryota > Viridiplantae > Streptophyta > Magnoliopsida > Myrtales > Melastomataceae > Melastoma > Melastoma candidum. Next base: position 7,709,658 of record CM042891.1, on the reverse strand, counting down.
ATTCATGAGTTTTCCAGATACTCGTCCGTACCTATTTAGCTGGTCTCATCCGTGTTTGCCAATTGTGACATCTCTTTCTCTCTCTCTCTCTCTCTCTCGCTCTGTGAACTGTTGATGTTATTGATACAATAGGGAACGTGTGCTCCGACTGGTATACCGACTTTCAGGTAATGTTAATTTGTGCCGGGACATGGTATTCTGAGCTGCCATAACATTAACGTTGAAGATGGTTAAACGACAAGGAAATGTAACACTTCTCTTTCCACAAAAGCCTGTCATGAGGGGTGTTGATTCATCCGGTGCCCGTTTCCGAGATTATTCTCTCGATTTCCTCAAGAAGCCTTTCCTTTTCCTCGGTCTCGATTTCCTCGAGAAGCCTTTCCTTTTCCTCGGTCAGTTCCTCAGTCTGCTTCTGCAACTCTTCAATCTGCTTGGTCTGTTCGGAATCTTTCCTGCAGAAAAAAAAAAACGTTGTACGACTCATTGCTAACTGCTTCAAACGCATTGACAAACTCTGGCATATTCCTAGTCCATTCTTTTATTTTTTCCTGCAATCAACAAAACTTGGTGTGTATAGCGGGGTCTAAGGACTGCTTCCACGATACAAGTGAAGGCTACCTGTTCATGAAGGATAAATTGAGTTTGAGAGATCTCACTTCCTTCTCGAGATTCTCACACCTCTTCAAGTCAGGTTGCATGTCTGATGCAACTGCTGATGTTGAGCTTCTCTCTTTGGCCTCGGCCATTCTGCATTAACCGCCATGGTGATGATTCTAGCAGTCAGCTCCTCATGGTCAGGCAAAGTTTGTTTTTTCGACCAACTTTCTCGACCTCTCCACTCTGCGCTTTTTTATCGGATCCCCTTTATCCCCTGCTTTTCAACATTTCCATGTTCAATTACTGATCAATAAGGTTACATTAATAATCATGCATAAATAAACTGTTAAAATATCGGACTGGCCTATATGCCAAGCCCAGCATACAAGCCTAGCGAGATTTCACTCTAAAATCAATTGGTTATGGAGGGAGTAGCCCGCTAAACTATATATAGTAGGTCGGACTCATTTTTCTCTATCCGATGTGGGATTAGGTTTATATATAGCAACCCGTTTCAACACAAACGAAAGGGGACTCACGTTCCAAACTGCGGCAAGTTACCGGGACTAGCAGATGTCACGGATCCGTAGCGGGTGATTCCCCTCTGCAAAAAATAAACTTATGAGAAACCAAGAGGAGATCATTGAAAGAATTTCAAGTAGTCAATCCGGAAGTAGGCCAACTACCGGCTTTTCATCCTTCGAATTATCAATTGCACGTTATTTGAAATCTGCATTGCTTCAACCAACCAAAAGAAAAGAAAAGGACAAAGATCCGTTTTAAATTGCTGAAGCTTGAAAATTTTCCACCAGCATGTTGAAGAAGGAAAAAACTCCTAACCATTTCCAAGTTGGATTGGGAAGTGCGTGAAATGAAGAATGGTAGACCGAAGAAGATAGTAAGTGAGATTTAACTGGTGGATTGCTCCACATGATTCTCAAGACAGAAAGTTCCTGGAAAGTGTAATTAAGTTTTAATCACATGTGATTAGACTAAGATTAATCTTAACTGACGGTGTTCTTTAAATTTTAAAGGTTTCAAACATTATTACGGTTTTATAAAACTCGTTGAACATGTTTAACAATATTTGATTAATGCATATCATCCCTAAATATGATCAGGTAATTGAATTCGAATTAAAATTAATTACATGAAACTAATATATCCTAGTTGCATTTTCATTAAGCGACCGTGTCACTTTTAAATTTTTCATAAAATTTTAAGTATTTTTACACTTTTTTTAAGTTTAAGTTGTGATTTTTCATATTTTCATTTAAGTCCAAACCAAATTGAGAAACTTAACCAAATCTACGGACTCAATCGGTAAATATCCAATTCATCTAAAAAGGAAAGCAAGCCACGGACGACCTCCCCCCTCTAAAAAAAAATCCCCCAACAAACTTGATTCCCACGATCTACACGCCAAAGACGATTTGCCGTCTTCCCTACTCCACCATAAGGGACAATAGGACCAACGATATTCGGTTGAAAAAAAAAAGAGGAATTCTCTCCAACGATTAAAAAATTTGGGATCAGATCCCCATTAGGAAAAAAAAAAAAGGAAACAGCCCCACCCCCCACACGCAGGGCTCCGGGGAAGGATTCGCCCGTACCAGCATCAAGCATGCGCAGCTCTGACGACCATCTGCAGCAACAACGCCTCCCTACCTCGAGAAAGAGCCAAAGCCTCTTCAATTCTTCTCTCGGGCCATCCCGAGGCGAGGTAATGTTGATGAGACCTCTATTCACTTGTGCAACTCATTAAATGAACATCCCCGTTACACTAACCGCATTCTGTCTACTCGTGTTTTGGTGTTAATTTGTATGAACACACCGTTATTCATGAGTTCGGGATGGTTGGCGGCTGGAAATCGCGAAGCGCGACGTCGCGGTTCACTTCTGGGGAGCACTGCTCTTCCGTCCAACGACGGAATCGAGCTTAGTCAGGTTCATTCTCTTACTTTCTCTCTCTTGATCGTGTGGATAGCTTATGCGTCTAAATCGAGCATGTATAGCTTGAGTTATGGCTGATTCTTGGGATATGTGTGCTGGAATTTTGCTGCTGCCGTTGCTTACTATTTTTATGCATAATTTCTTGCTCATTGCACGGAATGAGTTGATTTTTAACACTTCAGCTTCCTTAATGGGAAACAATTCTTCTGTTGACAACTTTTCCAAACGACTGCATTTATATAAAGTTGTTGGTCGTTGAAGGTTAAAGAGTGAAGTTGCTCTGTTTCGTGCATCTGCGAAGCAAGCAGCTGCATTCAATTGGACCTAACTCGGTCCGTGTAGCTTGGAATTACATGAAACTACTTGGGAACACTTCAAATTTTCTAAAACTTTTATGTTTTGAACTTGTCCATTCGAAGCCTTTTTGGTTGACCTTTTATAAGTTTAAGGTGGTGATGCATTCGGTCCTTGAACAGAAACGCTGATTCGGTTTCCAAGGAATAAATTGAGCTACATAGCTTTGTTTAACCAGAAATTAATTGCGTTAGCTTTATATTTTACTTACCTACAACTTTTATGCTTTACACTTTTCATTTTAATCAAATTTGACTTATGGTCAATTGTGGTCAAACTTGATCTACAATGCTGCTTGGCTGAAACATGTTCTGTTCGAAGGTCACAATTCTTTGTGATGCTGGTAACAGATTACATGTCCATTCTTCCTAATATTTGGCATGCCAAATCTTGGTTGCGTTAGCTAGCTTCTGGCAAAAGTTCATAATTGTTCGACGAATGAATGAAAGGTCATGAATTTTTTATTTATTTGTATATGAGCTGTCCAGTTTCTATAGACAACCATGCTTATTCCTTGATTTTAGAAGATCCCACCGTTGGATTTTGATGAAATTCTACATGTGAGTTCCTCAATAAGATCCGGATCTGTGAGTTTTGATTTCTCTTAGATCGGATGATCCTAGGTGAAGTTATGGTCTATTTTCTAGACTTGTGTATGATACGTTTCCACCGTTAGATTTGGTTGATATTTGACAAATATGCTTGTTATTGACCAATCTATTTAATGTGTAGTTGGATCTTTACCTTCTTGATTTTATGTTTGTTTCTTCAATTTCGACTCAATTCTTTGATTTTTTTTTTAAATGAGAACAGACTAACATGTTTACATTTCTTTGCATGGACATTACACATATGATGATGATGATTCTCTCGAAGTTTCTACAATCTTAAAGATAAAGATTACTTGAAGACGTGTGTATCAAACAGCGTGGATCTTTTCACGTGTGTAAAAACCGCGATGTCAAGACAATAAAGCGACCCCAACCGTCACCTAAGGTACAAAGGGGATGTACGAGCCTCCTCGAAACATTTTCAAATCCACTTGTAATGGGTTGCGAGCCCAAGTGTATAGGCCCCCAGTCACCGTGCTTCCCCGTCCCTTTTATCTAAATAATTGGATGTGGATGAGTGTGCTGTAGGCCCAACATGTTTTCTGGTTTTTCTAAATAACCAATATGAGTTCGGGTTCAACGCTCGTAAAACATTGATATGAGTCCGACCCAACTCCCGAATCGGGTCCAATGCCCGTTAAATAAAAGCAAATCTTTTTGAGCAAATGCCACCTACTTTTCGCATGTTAGAATGTAAGAGATAATAATTAGGAATCCCTGAACTCACTCTGGTTTTTCGACTTAAACCAGTGTTCAAACTTAAGTCGGTGGCTACTCCGTATAATTTACCTAGGTTAAGCAACACCTACTTTTACGGAGCCATTTTGGATGGGTAACGGTGACACGAGCCGCTCTCTGAGCCCTCCTTAAAATTCAAGAATGAGGCCTTAACGCAGCCTTTCACCTGTCACCTTCAGGAGACTGGAGACGGTTGGCGAAATGCCCCGCAGGCCCATTTGGGAATAAGGGAGGACCCAACTCTATTCCCTTCCGCAGCGGCTCGAATCGCGACGCCGACCAAATTGAGCCTTAGGGAGCGGACCCGAATCCTCGGATCGTCCAACCGCCACACGCCTAGGTCGGAGGGCCCGCGTACATAAAGCAATGCATAACTTTGGCCATTGTACTGCTACCGGAGAATATTTCCTTGAACTCTCATAAATTCCTAGAGCCTGGCTTGAGATGCTCGGGCCATCACATGCATCAAAACCAGATGAAACGACCGGGGCAGTGGCAGCCGGCAGTAGACTCGCTTTGAAAAGCTTCTCTGGAGCTGACCAAACTAGCTGGATTTGTGGGGTTCATAAGTTGTTCAAGCTCATAGGGCACTGATCCAGCAACATATCGAAGAATACTGCAGTCCTTGGCCTGCACATGAGATGGTCCCTGGAACATCGCCGACAATTCTTGAATCTGATCGCCACGCCCTTTGATGATGCTGGAACTGGCTGGAAGCTCTTGAGCTGGAAATGGAACCTGAGAGCAATCATCAAATGCTTCTCTCTCGGTTTGATTTGCTAGCTTCTTTCTCTCCAGCGTTCCCTTAAGCATTTTCACAACAGAGGATACCCTGTCCAGGCCGGGTGCATTCATATTAGACGAGGATGAATTGGACGGTGACAGAAACACACCCAATTCCTCTGATATCTCTGTGGGCACCACTTCATTGAAGCTCGTGGGATCATTGAGCTCTTGTTTTACTTTAATGCCGAGCAACTACGCATTATGTGCAGTTGCTCGGCATAATGACCAATCTTTCCACTGCCATTGTATTATGACCACTTTGTGAGGCATCATACCTCCCCCTGCAACAAGGACAAGACTTTTAAAATCGGGAATTTTGAGTTGATAGCAGAGGGGTTGGTTCCATGATTCTGTGTAATGAAGGAGATGGCATAGGATAATTGGAGAACAACAAAGCAAGCGGGTTTTGAGGCATAAGAAGAAAAAAAACATTGGCAAGGCTCGAGAGTAATGATGCATGAACATGTTTAAGGTTAAGGAAAGGTTGTGCAAGTGGGAGAATAGGATAAAGAGTTTGTAGATTTGGCTTGCCTCAGCATTAGTAAGCCAACTTTTGAAGAGCTCCTCGCTGTCGGTATGGAAATTATGGGGGAGATTCTCGAAACCCGAAGTCTCCATGGAAGGAACGGGCATGCCAACGGGACTCTCCATCAAGGCCTTGAGGAACATCTCCTCGCTGGTGTTTCTGTAGAAACCGGAATACACACCCCTCCCTTCCATTCCATTATTTTTATTTGCCGTCTTCTTCTTCTACGACTACTGCTACTACTACTACTACTTCCTCCTCTGCAGAACCATAAGCACAATAAACAACCCCCCCACCCTCCCGGAAAAGAAAACAGTTAACCAGTTGCAGGGGCGGGGGGGTCAACATCAGACCTTCACCTCAAAGCCGGTTGCCGCCCCCCACTGTCACTGCCAGCTTCATATACAAATCTACTTCTTCCACCTACAGTTTTTGCCTCCTTTAACCATGCAAAATAGACACGACCTCATAAACATGGATGACTCTGCTACCTTCCTTCAACCCAAAATTAAAATATTTAAACAAAGACCACCCCCCTGCTTTGTTTGTCTTAATACGAATCCTTCATTAGGCAGTAACTCCACCCTCATCTTACCATGTCCATCAGCCCTCCCCTCCAAACCATATAACCATATCAGTTCTCCAACCTGCATTTCCTAGTTTAACCAGCCAGAACAGTTATCCAGCCTGCATTTTGTAGACTAACTAGCCACAGAAAGAGGACTTTAACTGTAAGGCCAGATTACAACTTAATACTTTTTTCCCGCATAAAGATGCAAGTAATCCCACCACAAAATGGCCCCAATAATTTCCAGTAACGAGCATTATCACATGACCCAAGACCCGTCTCATTTCAACTAGCTGTTCTCTTGCCAAAAGTGAAATCAAAATGATACATCTTCCGACACTACACCTACGATCCCATGACTAACTACAACAGAGACATCCTTTCCGTCTTGCCTATTGGATGACCAGGTCTGGTGTGCCACAAATAGTCCTTCAAATCCAACTCATGCACCCAGAGATTATTGCAGAGGAAGGAAGCAACCAGTACCTGTCCCTATTGACCGTGCTAATATATTTCATTATCAGGGACATCGGGTGTCAAGAATTTCAAAGGATCCTTACTTATCTCCTCATAATTTAATATTGATTTCACTCTTTCTGGAACAGGCACCAGAGGGATAATGCTGTCTCTATCAATAACTCCATCAATGATCCCATATTCTACAGCTTCTATAGGGGACATGTAGCGATCCCGATCTATATCCTTCTCAACTTGTTCAAATGGACGGCCGGTAAAGCCAGAAATAATCCTCGTCACATTGGCCTTATTGTGCATCACTTCACGGGCTTGAATTTCCACATCGATGGCTTGCCCACTTGCTCCACCAAGCGGTTGATGAATCATTATTCTTGTATTGGGCATTGTTAAACGCTTGCCCTTGGTGCCCCCTCCGAGAATTAGAGAAGCTGTAGATGCCGAAATACCAAGTGCAACAGTACTAACATCTGCCCTCACAAGTTGAAAAACGTCATAAATAGCCATTGTGGCGCTGCAACCAAATAGATAAGAAAAGTAGAATATCATTGGACAAGCTTTAACAGGAGATACTGCAATAAACTCAACCGAACGAGTGCCAGAGACAATCTTAAGCTGTCATTGATAACAGTTTAAATGCCCTGCATTTCAGAACAATTACTATAAACTTGCCGGTGATCAATATTCAAGAATAAAATAATTTCATGGATATGCCCAGCGACAAACTGTTTTTTTTTAACTATTCCATATGCCAACTTCAGCATACATGGCCAGCGAAAGCCAGTCACTTGCTTAAAAAATAGTTAGTGGACGATCTCCTCATTACATTTCAATGCTTTAAGCAGGTGTTTTGGAGCCTTATCAGCGCAGTTGCAGAGAATAGATAATCCTACAACACTTCCCGTTATCATGTATACTATATAATGCAATGTTTCCTGCAGTTCTAAAAATGGTAAAGATAGGATCAACAGAAAGAAGTATCAGAGAACAGAAAGGGTATTCAAGTGAATTAAAGGACATGTTGAATAAGATGGGTCCTCTTCAATTTTCTTTGGTGACTATGTATCCAAATAACAAGAGAAATCATAATAAAAGGGCATAGACACTACACATTCAAATGAAAAAAAAAAAACTGATCTTTGAAAAGGTGTGATTGACAATTCATGATAAGCAACTGTCTTTAACCTTAGACATTTGCTCCTCACATCTCCTCAAAATTCTAATTCTCTTATAGAAATCCTGGAAGATACTCCCTAAATTTAATGCTGTAGAGAAAGCTACTTTCATGTGGGTGGGCTTCATGAAGAGTTGGCATTGCAATGTCCTCCCTAAGGTCATTATTCATTTCTCAGGGACAGGATCTAGCAGAGATGATGCTTTTTCTGACTGGGTATCCCTGAGAAACCCAGTTAGCTCGGAAGGCAAACAGTAACATTATAAATTGTGATCTATCAAACATTTAAAGTAAAAAAGGCCTCACAAAAGGAGGAAAGTGAACCCCTTAACCCCCGAAACAGGGATTAAGAAAATCCCGGTGTACTTGAGTTAAACAAAGCTAGCCATAGAAATTGGGTCTCGATTGAGCGATATTAAACATTCTGGGGTGTGCGTGACATGAATCAGCTAGATGTCCTATGTGGAGGAGAATGTCACAAGCTATTGGTTGTTACGAACAGTAAAGGATGAAATGGAGTTATACTGAACCTACTACTATCAACAAGAATCATATAGTTACCATTTCAGCCACATTCGATGCGTCTATTCATAAGTCTCCAAACCATCAATCCTCCAGCAAACTACGGTCAAGTATAACAAAATTTAAGAAAAGAAAGGAAGAAGGGAGGAGGGGGGGGGGGGGACATGCCTGAGAGAACCACCAGTAGAATTGATGAAGAGGCGAATATCCTTAGTACTGTCCTGAGCATCGAGCAAAAGGAGCTGACTAATAATGGCGTCGGCAACGAAATCGTCGATGCTGCTACCGAGGAAAACAATCCTCTCCTTGAGAAGGAGGCCCATGGCATCGGTCTCGGCACCTCCCATGGCGGTGGCAGGCGTCTGAGAGGAGGAAAGGGTGACGGGGGATGCGGAAGCCGCAACGACTGCCCTAAGCGATTTCCATGGAAACGGTCGCGCGTTGACGGGAGGGAGGAAGCATGGGGTCAATGAGGAAGAGGAGCGAGGGTTGGGGGTGGTGGAGAGGCGGAGAGGGGCGGCGGCGGAGACGAGAAGGACTGGCATTGAGGGAGGGGGGAAGAGAGGAGTAAAAGAGAGAGAATCTCCGGATACAAAGGTTAGATTCAATAATTTTGTTTCATTTCGGCCCCCATTTCAAATTCCTCTGAAGAACCTTTAGTCAAAGTAGTAGTAGGTTAGTTAGTTCGAGGTTTAGGGTTGAAGGTAATTCGATTGCTGTACACCCAATTTCATTACCAAACGCTCCGTTTCAAAATCTCCAGACAATTTGCTGCTACATAACATATTTCCCTATTAATAATACAATGAGAATGCCTTCTGGTATGCTTCATTTTGGATGCAGACATGCAATTCAGTCTACCAAAGACGCCGTGGCCGCTGCGGCGTCCCCATTCTCGTCCAGGCTGTGCAAATCCGCTTTAGTTGAGAACTTGAGCCATCTCTTCTTTTCCGCGTAACCCAGACACGGCCGCAACACCAGCCCTATCACCACAATCACCAGGCTCACCATCGCAACCTTCAGCGAAGACAGCGCCAGCACCACACATATGAGAGCTGTAGGGGGAACACACATCCCAATCACTCCTACCGTCCCTAGCGGCACCTTATACGGACGAACTGCATTTGGATACCTCATCCTCAGCCGTATGAATGCTATAAACTCCAATATCATGCCCAAGCAGTATAAGAAGTTCTCTGCTGCCACTATCTCCTCGAAACTCATCCACGAAAGGAAAACAACTCCAGACGCCGAGAGCAGTATACCGACCGGAGGGGTCCCGTGCTTGGATCTCCTCGCGAAGAACTCTGGCAGCATGCCTCTTTCGGCCATGCCCAAGAGCTGGAACGAGTCGCTGCTCATCTCGGCGACAAACATGCCTATATTGGCCACTGCAGCGGCGATTTGGACCCATAGTCTCAACCAGACACCCCCTATATCCTTGGCGATGTCGGAAAAGTAGCCGTCCGACCAGAGCTCGCGATCAAAAGGAACGGCGCCTGTGCCAATGAGGAGGGGGAAGAAATAACCCATAACGATTAGTATGAGGGCATAGAAAAGGGATCTGGGGAGAGTGTTCTTGGGGTTGTCCACCTCCCCAGACAAAGTACTGATAGAATCAAAATAGTTGAGGTTCCAGAAGAGAGTGTTGAGGTACAAGTTCCAGTCAACGGAACGCAAATTGACCACCAGCCAGCGAGAAGGCACCAACTTGGGGATGGATATGAAGCCCATGACAAGGAAGGGAAGGAGAGAGAAGACCCCAAGGGCAATGGCCATCCATCCGACGAGGGTCAGCCCCCGGTAGTTGAGGTAGGTGAGGATGAGGGTCAAGAGGAGGATGGCGAGGATGCGAGGCCAGCCGCTGTCCAAGGCAGGGATGGCGGATTTCAAGTAGTCAAGGAAGAGGACGGGGTAAAGGGCGTTGTCGATGACACCACTGAGCCATTTCATCCAACCCTGCTGGAAACCCCAATAAGGACCCAAGGCGGAGGAGACCCAGACAACGTAGCCACCATCCTCGGGGAACATGGTGCCCATTTCGGCAGTGATGAGGGCTTCGGGGATGCTCCAAATGAAAGGGAAGATTAAGAAGCCGACGAGAGCGAGGAGAGGCCCGGCAGCGCCGACGGAGTCTTCGGTGCCGAAGGGACCCCCGGAGACCTCATAGAAAATGAGGAAAACAAGGGGAAGGAGGGAGAGTTTGGTGGGGAGAGGGGTTGAGCAAGTGTTGTCATCGGGATCGGGAGGGATGGTCACATACTGTTGAGACTGGGTGGAGTCTGCTGCTGCTCCGACGACGTGGCCACTAAAGTCGGACATGGCGGCGGCGGCAAAACAAGGGTGGGTGTCGGCAGAGGGCGTGGCGTTGGTTTCTGCACCAGCACCACATAATTTGGTGGAGTTTTTTGCTCAATTAAAAAAGGATACGGCTTAACTACTAACTACTACGTGCTTCTTTCTACTAATCATTTATTGGTTCTTTCCCGGGTGTTTGGTATTTACAGCTCCATAAAAGGGAACCAACCATCCTCTTCTTGCTTGGCGTGTATAAATATATGATTTTGAAGCCCATACAACCAACTTTTGATGAGGTTGGGTTTCAACTTGTTTGGTTTTGGGTTCAGATTCACAATCTACCTCTTGATATGATGTCGAGTGAAAATGCTAGGAGGTCAGCATTCAAACTCATCGGCACCCGGAATTGAATCGTTCAGAACAAAATCGGTCGTACTACCTAAGAGAGGAAAGGGTTGAGGTTACTGTGAAGAAGCCGTTAAAAGGCGAATTTGTTTGCAGTGACCTTATGGGCTTCGTTTAAATACTAAAGGTTGCCTGTGTTCCGTGGATGGAGAGGTTTTCGTTTTCACGAAACAATCTCATAAAATCTTACGCGCAGGAGCTTCGTAAATTTGTAGAGCTCTTACTTAAAACAAAAAGTGGGGGAGTGTAATCTCATAGTCATGCCCATACAGATAATAACAAATGAAGAAGAAGAATAAGAAAAAGGACATGAAGATTGTGATCAGAATTACCTGAACATCGTCCCTGGACGATGCAACAGGAGCAGCTCCAGCTCCACCGGCAGCTTCTTGAGCTTCTGCTGCAGTGGAGCCATATTCAATCTTCAAACCAGTGATCATGGCTGACGTTTCTCTTCTTCTACATGACAAAACAAAGAGAGATGGATAATAGCATGCATTGTTCGTTGGGTTTTCTTTTTCTCCATACATATATATAGGGGGAGGGAGTTTTGAAACTGAGGCTTCAAAACTAAAGGTTGATTCTTTATTATTTTGTTATTGAATACAATCAAGTGATCAATTAGGATAGGAGGAAACGAAGATGGGATTCATGCTTTCTACGTCATATTCTTATCATTTTTAGGACGAATGTTTTTTTTTTTTTTTTAATCTTCTCACTCTCCAAAATTCATTCATAATTTGTTCTGTCTCGTCTGTTTTAAGGATGTCTTCATGCCTCCTCCGGTCAGAGGCTGAATACCTCCGGTAAGGTTTTCCCTAATATATTAGGGTGGGCATTTGAATTACATTAACCATCATCCATTCATCTGTACAACTAAAACCCCTCTTACATTGGTCTGATTCTATCGGTTCCAGGTGAGGAAGCTATACACCACGGCCGTTGTCTGCCACTATCAAACCACATCCTCTTCGTCTCTAATCTCAACATCTTCCCTTCCACTTGCTCTCCCAAGAAGCAACCCTGGAACCGGGAGCAACTGGTCAGAGCCAAAGACAGCGACACCAAAAGTTGTATCACACTTACTCCTGTGAAATTTAGCAGACATCACCCGAGTGAAGAGTTAGCTTTCTTGTACCTCCCAAAGGCGAGCAAAAACGGGGCCGGTGTTGCATCTGTTCATCTAGAAAAAAAGGGTGGCATTATCTCTTCACTGCTAAAACAGTTGCTTCGGGCCTTTCTTTTGCAGCTTCTTTTTCTTGCTTCTTCTTCTCCACATCAGCAAATTTCTCATTCTCCTCTCTTGACTTGTTGAACATCTTGACAAAGACTACCAAGATTTGGGTGACTGCAAAAACACAGTGCTCCTTAGTTTAAAACGAGTACATTGAAATTTCACTTGAAATGGGGAAACAGAAGATCCACATGCTATTCCAAAGCTTCCATTCCAAGATTGTTCCTAATTATGGTTGAATTTTTTATGCAACATCAGGAGAACAAAGCAAATGATTGACACGGATGCGAAATCATGCCCTTGCAGCAACCAGAATGGCTCCTAACTCTGAAACAATAGTCCTAGGAATTAAGAATAGCAGGCCAGATTGTTAAGTATTAACAATTCGGCAAACAGTTGAAAGGATTAGGAGATCAGAAACGCAAAAAAATGGTATAGTGGATCTCAGGAAGAAATTGATTATGTTAAACAAGTACGCCATCTCGGAACTTCCCTGTTACCCAGACCAGGAGGCCCTTGGATCACCTAGCTGTCAGATGATGCAATCTCGGTGAAAGAGGTGGGACTTGCATCGTTTTAGTGGCACAGAAAGTACTTAAAACTGGAAAAAGTTCAAACTCAACATGGGAAGGACTTATAGAGTACTTCTACCAGAAAGAAAAGCACTGAATTCGCCCATTGGTCCAACTTGGGGAGTGAGAAAAAAAACTGGGAGAAATTTTTCCAGAAATGATTATTACAGAAGGTTTGGACCATTTCTCTAATATGAAAGCTGTCTTGAGAGTGTTTGGTACAAATCCTTATTCATCCGACTCGAGAGCCATCACAAGTAGAATTGCAGTTCAAAGCAAAATACTTAGCCAAGAGCAACGAACTCCATAAACCATCAAATGAATATGCCGTGTGAAAACAAAAGACATAAGAGCCAATATCTTGTTTCTCGATCGTGATACAATCTACATAGTCACAACTTTATAGAAGCTGTACTAAATGGACGTTCTTCAGGAACAAGAACCGATTATTCTAATCTAGCTCATGCAATCAAAATATCACACTTATCAATAATCTGAGATTCACTGATGACATTACATATATGAGATTCACTTCCATACCTTGCTCAAAAGGGCACCGGGCAGGATCCTCTCCAAAATATTGACACAAGGAATCCGCATTTCTTCCCTGCAAGGAACGGATTGAAAAATACTAGACAGGAACAGGAAAACCACATTTGTAAAAGGAAGTCCTAAGAGGACTCACCACTTCAGAATACAATGATATTAACAATCTAACTTCAGCTTCAGCTGTGTCCAGAAAACGCTTTAATTCCTGAAAGAGATACATAACAGGTGAGTTTCAACGAATCTTTCTATAATAATCTTCAAATGCCACCGACAAATTTGAATCTTCTATCTACTTTTGTACGCATGAAGCGCCAACTACCTTGCTGAAAAGGACGTCTTCAAAATGGAAATAAGAAGAGTTTTAGCCACAGAACTTACTTCTTGAAAGCTAGCTGATATAGTTCCATCAGTGTCTGAAGCCGCGAGTTCCTGTTCTACCTTTTCTAACCCTTTACTAACAGCTTGCATTTCTTCAGCCAAAGATTTTAGCTGGATCTGTGATGCAGTTCACAAACAGGTGATAAAATAGGCTCCTTCAGTTAAATATGAAATAGGAAAAGGATGATCTTAAATCAAATGTAACTTTTTAGGATACCTTAGAGGCAGGTTCTAGATGAACTAGATCCTTTGGAAAATCCAACAACTCTGGCATTTTTTCAGCAAGAAGCTGAAACAAAAGAGGTAAGCTAAGCTACAACAATGGAATCTCATCATTAAAAGATATCAACAAAAAAGAATATAGCCTGGATACCAATGTTGATATTTACTATATATGGATGGCGTAACATCTACTATGTGCACTAGTTTTTGCATCAAGGAAAGAACAACTGATAGATCTTCCCCTTGATAATGAACATTAAGCAAGAAATATCCAAGACACAATGTAGGGAAAGCTTTAATTCAAACCCAACATGGTGGCGCCAAATACCATCCTCCAAATCACTGATAAAATACAAATACAGAGAGAACAGAGAGAACAGCATACTAAGATATCACAAACTTGCAGAAAACTCAGAAACCCATAAATACGCCCCGTCAGATGATATTTGGACCAAATTTCCACCATACCTTGCACAAGTAATGCATCAAAGTCATCTTGTTGTTCTGGGCACGCATATCAGAGAGTTTAAGAAGGCTGTCCAATTTGAATCCAACAGCAGAACCTACAAATTGAAACAATGTAAAAGACTATACATGATCCCATCGAGCAAAAGATATAAGCTAATAAAAAAAGAATGTTGATTAATCAGCTGAAGCAGATGGACTATACCTCGTGCTGTACCCTGATTCAGGGCATTACCCAAAGTTAGAATTGTTTGCATTATCTGACGCAATTTCACAGATTCTTTCACCTGCAAGATTGCTAAAGATGAATATTGAGTTTTATTAACAGAGATGATGACAGAAAACTTATCTACTCAATACCTCCCGTGATGCATTATTTATTGTATTGAGGTTGGTACGCAAGTCATTCACCTATAGAAAAGTGATTGTGGAATTAATAATATCCAACAAATAACAAATCAATACATAAAAAAGAGAATGAGTTTGATAGCATACCTGACTGGAAAAGGTAATTGCAAAAGCAAATACTCGTAATTTAGATTCGATTCGAGGAACTTTCATGAGTTCAGAGAAAAACTGCAATATAATATATTCTCATCATCTGCTATTTACTGTGATATGCAAAGCTTTCGATAATAAGCACATAGAAGGAACCTGTTCACACTTCCCGAGCAATTCTTTATCTCCATTATAATTCTGGAAAAGGAAAAAAAAGATAGCATGAAGTTTCACAGACGAAAAGGTAAGAGGCATAAATACTTGCCTGGATGAAGAACGTCCATAAAGAACATGACTAAATTCTTTGACATTCCAATAACTCAAGAAGCAAGCTGTTTCTAGCTTGGCAATAAGCATGCTACTTGGGCTGGCATTTTAAGGAGTAGCCACTAAATTCGTGAATAAAATAAAAAATATAATTAATTTCTAATAACATATAATGTGACTCGAATTAATTAATTTTACTGTATTTCATTCAAATTCCATATCCTGTTCCTTAATTCAGCCAAAACAACCTAAAAGTGAGAGAATCTGTATGTCCCACAAAAGGGATTTTGAGATTTATCTTTTACTTAATTTTAGTATTCTTGGAAACAAACGATTGTAAAATTAGTAGAACTCTAATTGTGATGCGTTTTGCGCGACAAGGATGCTGCTGATGAAGAATATACTCTAGTAAATGATCATAACAGACTGCATACATGTGTAATAATAAAGAGACTTCATCTGATTCGGCCACCTAGGCTGAACAATCGTTGCATCAGCACAACTATGCTCACCTTTAGCTTCTCAATTTCTTCCTTGGTTGGACAGAATTTTATGAGGTTCTCGACCTGGTCAATGTCTAAAGCAGAAGAATCCAAAGCCAGAACTGCATTCTAGATTAAAGAAACAGTTTTGTCAGTGCCATCAATTCAAAATCACCTATTGAAAGATTTTGACGAAATGAGCTGGGGGGGGGGCCAAAGGACTCGATTCTCTGCGTTGGACTACTCTAGGATGGACCTCAATGTACTTGGCCATGAAATCTTTAATACTTAAAGCGTTCAATACTTTGATGTTACAAATATCTGCTTTCTTTGGGATGGCAGACAAAAGGCA
This sequence comes from Melastoma candidum, assembly GCA_023653495.1. Lineage (NCBI taxonomy): Eukaryota > Viridiplantae > Streptophyta > Magnoliopsida > Myrtales > Melastomataceae > Melastoma > Melastoma candidum. The sequence goes on along the minus strand of CM042891.1, from coordinate 7,693,633 downwards.
TGCTTATATAATGAAAATGCAAGCTTCATGAAAATTCAAGTTATTGGGAAGTGCTGAAACTATCTCCACCAGCATGTCATGCAACCATTATATCCAGTAAACTGCCAACCAGGATGGCCTCTATAGAAAGAATAATGAGAGCGTTAATGAACCGCTGGATGATCCCAGTCAAAGAACTTCATTTAAAACAAGGTTAGAAAAGGCCAATATGTTATAATCCCCATTCATTGCAGAGTCTTCTCAGGATATAAAGTCCAATAATTTAATTTTGCATGATGCATAAAAAATTTCATGTATGATTAACACTTCCTGCTAAAAAAAATGTTACAAGGATGAAGAATGGCTTCAAACAGATCCTAGAAAGACAGGCAACTTACAATCATGTCTGGAAGTGGAATCTTGACTTTTGAAAGCATGATTTCACAATTATATGCCCTGCGCAGGTCAACCTAGTAGAAGGATGAAATATGGCTTCTCCTTAGAAACAAATAACAGACAAAAAAGGACGGAAAGAATGAGCCTTAAAACAAGGAACAGCCAATATTTCCAGCAGATGCCATGCCCAAATCTAAAAGTCTTGAGTTACACACAACTTGTCGTTCTAGTAGAGAGCAGCAACCACATGTGGCACTACCTTTTACCTAAGGATCTTGTAAGGGACAACAACATAACCTCTCACACACAGTACAAGTGCTAGACTCTACAAAGGTAGAACTAACTTCAAGTTAAAGGAGCAAAAGGTTCAGACACTAATGGCCTAGTCATTTTGATGAAAATTAATCTTTTGCTTGGCAACATTCAATGAAAATTTAAAAAATGAAAGAAAAAAACAGTTTTAACAACTATTTTAAAATCTTTCCTTTCAATAAAGTAACAAAAAATAAATTATTCACAGGTTTTATAAAAACCAAAAATCACGAAGATCGAAAATTTTCCTATAACAAATGGGACCTAGTGCATTCGAATAATAACTATGTTAAGACTTGTCACATGACAATGCTCGGAAGGTAATATGTTCAGCAAATGGCCAGAAGCTGCTTTACCAATTGAACTTTCTCTGGTTTACTGACGTTAGAACGCCGAAGTCCACCTTTTTTCTTACCAATTCCATCAGAAGTAGCTGCTGAGAAGAGACTTTCCAGTTCTGATATATCTATTTCAGGGGCCCTACAAAGCATCCGTTATGGAGCATACATGTGTATGTCTCTTGAATAATTGTATAAACACAAATTATATACCAAAGGTTCAGAAAAATCATCTAAAAAAATCGGGCATCAACTGCAATGACACAACACGCATACCTCGATTGACTTTCCTGCTGTTGAGAATCTGCCCACAAACTGCCCTGAGTTGCACGTGTAACTTTCACCCAATGCAATGGCTTTAAAGAAGCCTTTTTGGGTGGAATAGCAGATCCAACTGGTCGACTTCTTCCTAGAGAACAAGATAGAGATCTTCCCTTACTCGCTGATGGAAGTGGAGGTGGAGGAACAGTGGATCCTCTGGCACCTACAGCTGGCGGTGGTGGTGGAGGACCAGGCAGCTTTGGTGCCGGAGGCGGGGGTGTCCCGGGAGGTTTCGGAGGAGGAGGTGGTATCCCTGGAGGCTTTGGGGGTGGAGGTGGAGCCCCTGGAGGCTTTGGGGGTGGAGGTGGCGGCGCACCTGGAGGCTTCGGGGGTGGAGGTGGCGGCGCACCTGGAGGCTTCGGGGGTGGAGGTGGAGGCGCACCTGGAGGCTTCGGGGGTGGAGGTGGAGGCGCACCTGGAGGCCTCGGGGGTGGAGGTGGCGGCGCACCTGGAGGCCTTGGGGGTGGAGGTGGCGGTGCACCTGGAGGCCTCGGGGGTGGAGGTGGCGGCGCCCCTGGAGGTTTTGGGGGTGAAGGAGGTGCTCCTGGAGGTTTTGGTGGTGGAGGTGGTGCTACCGGAGGTTTTATGGGTGGAGGTGGTGTCCCTGATGTCTTGTAAATTGGTGGAGGAGGTGGAACAGGAGGTTTTGGAGCCTCTTTTGCAGGAAAGGGTGGAGGGGGAGGTGGGTTAGGCACACCATGACAAGCAGGAGGCAGAGGTGGAGGAGGTGGTGGAGGATGTGCAGCTAAAATCATGGATGGGTTAGAAGATGGAGGCGGTGGTGGCACTACTAGTGTTCCTTTTACCATTCTCTGTTGACTAGGTATGGGAGGAGGTGGAGGTGGGGGTGGTGGTAACACAGATGGAGATGACTGCATAGGATGACTCAAAAGTGAGGGAGGGACTGACTGTTGTTGCACTGATGGAGATAATTGCATTGAACGCGACAAAAGTGGAGGTGGTGGGGGTGGTGGTGGAGGTGGAATAGATGGTGATAACAACACTAAGTTGGATAAAAGTGAACTAGGATATGGCCCTGGCGGAACAATTTTAGATGAGGATATTGGAAATGGTGGAGGTGGAGGGGGAGCTGGTGGTTGTGGTTGTGAAGTGTGTTCCTTGGACGAGCTGAAAGGAGGAGAAAGGGTGTGAGGCAGCACGGCAGGCGATGGTGGCTGCATTACATGAGAAACTGGCAGAGGAGAAGGTGGTGGTGGCAGCAGGCCCAGGTTAGGACTTACGAAATTACCGGGAGGAGGAGGGGGAGGTAGAGGTGGGGCTGGAGCTGGGGGTATTAATTCTGGAAGTCCCGCTACTGATAAGGAGCCCACAAACTGACTTGGGTTTGCTTCCATATCAAGAGGACCTTGTTCTTCCTTGTGCAGTGGATCATCTATTTCAGAGTCTTCGTTGATAACTTCTGAATCACAATCATTCTCGAAGTCATATTGCATCATAGGCTTCCTAGTGACCCGTTTCTGCTTTGGGACATATTCAAAGGCTTCGTCAGAACTATCTGCAGCACTGGAAGTAGTATTTTCTTCCTCTGAATCAGCAGATGACATGTACAAATTTGCATGATTATGCATCTTTGATAGTTCTTTCGCGTCGCTTAAGACTGAGAGTTGTTTGAGCAACCACATTGTAGCATCTTCACTGTTATCAACCCAATTAACACCACTGAAAAGCTCCTGAACCTTAGAGAAAGCTTCCAGGGGCAGCCCGCCTTTATCCTCTCCATTTAAAACGGACACTGGAGCTTTAGGTGGGGAAACACCTTCAATTTCTCCAAATAAAACCTGTGCATAATACACACTAGGAATGAACAAAAGGAGCGAGGAGAAGAATACTTGTTCTTTCAGCTTCAATCAAACAATATTCTAATTACGAGTTCCTAGTTGGGCGATGCAACATATATAAATATCTTACACTCACACTTTGTTTTTAACTTTTGGGGTATCCATTTGCAGATAAAGGACTTTAAGGAAGTTGTATTAGCTGCAATTACAAGCACTGACCTCAGCACGGAATCCTTTAGGGTAACACTCCTTTGAATCCCACATGATATCCAAATTATCAGAGCTGAGGATCAATATGTTTGATCGGATGAATGCGGTGTTGAACATTATCCGGAACATCATAGTTTCCCTTTCCACATCCAAGTCCAAGTGCACACACTCCAGCACAACATCGCCTTGGACTAGACATTGAATATCTATTTTGATCACGTCACAATCAACCTGCAGTTTTCCACACTATCATTACATTGGCAGATTGATTGAATACATTAGTGAAATCACAAACTCTGTACCAAGGAGCTTGCCTGGCGATAATGCCGAAGGGACTTCTTGGTCTTTGGCATGGAAAAGAGCATCTGTGTTGAGAGTCCACCTTTGCTAAGTAGATTCCTTCCAAAGATGCGGATGAGTGGCCTACAACCATTCTGGGAATCGAAGCTAGGAACCACACGCAATATTACACAATCCAGAGAGAGCGCTCGCTCAGGAGGTGGCCATTCAGGAGACATGTTCCTCCTTGATATATACTGAAGATACCTCAATTGAGACGGTAACGGATTAAGAGGTGAAAGTAGCTTTAAATGTCCTTTAGGAGCTTCCCGGTGCACAATCTCAAGGGTTTTGCGCTCGCCATTGTGCAATTTCCGGAATATCAGCATACCCGCCAATAGAAATGCCAACAGCGGCCAGCCACCTCTTTCACAATGTAAGAGGATGATGTTCTGCCGATTACCAACGGACAACCAGCTATCACTGACACGAAGAAAATGCTGAACCAGTGATAAAGGGAGCAGTGGACAACTTTCATATTGGCGTGGGTATTCCACCACTGTAACATCATACTCGCACATCATCTCTGCAAACTGGCTGCGTTTTTCCCCTCCATGAAAATTAAAAGCGAGGAAGGACGAGTCAGGGAACTCCTCATGCAACTCGATAAGAACCTCGTGCAGGTAAAACTTGTACACATCGTCTGCCACCACTTCAGTCAAGAAACAAGAATCGAACACTGCAGGAAAAATGAAAATGAATGAAAGCATCCAGCCTAACGAGGCAACCAAAAAATAAATTAAAAAAAAACTGCACCCAAAACTAGCAAAACGAGAGGGGGGGGGGGGGGGGGAGGGCAAGATGAGGTAGAAAAAATCACCATAAACTCTGTCGAAGAATTCGAGAAGGCCGTCGGGGGGTCTCTTGTAGAAGAACCTACTGAGGAGCGACATGGTTTACTCAACCGGTGCCTTCACCTCTCCAGACATCACCTGAGAGACAGAGACATCAACGACGGACTTCAGAACCTCCTCAGAAAAGGAAAAAAAAAAACTAGCAATAATAAAATTGAACCCCAAAAACTAAAACAAAAAAGACTCTCATTCAGCAAACAGTAAAGGCTGAATTAATGCGGTACTGGACTCGATTAATTCGAATTCGAGCAAAAGGCGAGCGCATGCATTGATTCCACTTGGAGGTGAGAGAGAACCGAGAAGTATCGTTGCTTCTGGTGGGTGGGGGGGGGGGGGGAATCGAGGTTGACCGGCGGCGGCGGTGGAGGAGGAAGCAGGGAGGAAGAAGAATCGGAAGAGAGAAGACAGAAGAAAGAAAGGGGGCGTGTTCTTCGTCCCTCTGCTTCTCCCACGCCTTTATTTGTGTGCTTTTCGATTTTCTCTTATAATTTCAAAACTTCAAATTTTTGGGGAAGAACAAAGTCAGCCTTTCTCTCCTACTTCTATTTACACCTCCCTCGCTTTCAAAATTTGGGTTAATCTTAATGATGGATTTGGATCAAACTTTCCATGAAAAAGCCTCCCAGATTGGATCAAATTGAAGTTTGTTGGTCATACTCATCGTCCGGGTTTTACCAAATGCATCGTTTTTCACCAAGTAGTATATACTGCAAAGTATCTCAAAACAACAGACATTGAACACTCGGCAGACAGTTCAAGTTACTACATCCACTTGACACAATTCCTCGTCCGGGCATCAGCTTGTTTCCAACCCTCATTTAGCTTTCCAAACTCCCAGAATTCTCACCTGCGGAAGGAATGTCGAATTGAAGCCGCCTCATCTCCTCGTAAGCCCACTCAAGACCCGGACAGTAATGCAGTGGCGGATTGATTCTGCTGTCATTGATGTCCTCCGGCAAGAATGCGCCATTCTCAATTAGGAACTTGACTGCCTCTCTTTTCCTTGCTTTTGCTGCACTATGAAGTGGGGTCCCTGCATTAATTCATCTAGATCCATCACATTCGGCCACAGCCAACTGACTTCCTGCAGAATGACAAGACATGGAACTAGCGAGGAATGCAGGGAGAGTGAGAAAATATTACAGCCGCAGGCTCCTTTTGTCCGAGCATCAATGCCGGCACCGCGATCAAGCAGTTCGTCCATTATGTCAAGGTGACCACCTTCAGCAGCAAGGTGGAGGGGTGTTATGCCTTTTAATTTTGGACCAAATGCAGCCACATTCACATCCATTCCTTCGTCAAGAAGTTGCTTCACCTGTGATAGATCAATGCAAAAACTCAAGTTTCAACGTCATCGGTCAATCACCACAGAACAACGACAATACCAACAGCCTCTTTTAGTAGGTACAGAAGATGAAAAAATTTGGACCTTGGAAAAGCAAGACAATCACCCACAAGCCATTGGGCAGCGAAAAGAATCCAGACAAGATGAGAAGAAAAAGTAAACAGAGGAAAGAACATATAAAGGACCGTGTTTGATGCCGAACATATAAAAATCACCAAAATCACTTCCAGAAAATAAGTGACATGTGATCCCACCGCCATGGTTTTAAAATCAACCTGTGCATAATCTCAAATTTTGTTACCTGCTGCATCATTTAAAATCCTGCTAAAATTGCCAATCTGCATAAGAACCGAACAGCCAACTTTCTATCAGAGAATTGATGATAGAACAAGCTCCTTAATTTTCTGAAAAAAAAAAGCAAAGACCTACAAGGAAATTCTGACAATGGAAGTTGGAACATAAAAAGACATGACAAAGCTATAATAACGCATGATATTTCCTAATGACGAGAAAAGAAAACCACATAATCCCCAAATCTCCAGGCTTAAATGCAGAATTACGCCAAACATTTGCTCAACCTCACTCAGCCAATTCAGGCCCAAACTGCTAGATATCAGTATCAACATAGGATGGTAAGACAAACACAACAGGCACATCTCAAGAACAACAAATAAGAGATTTGTAACCTTCTTGAGGTTGCCTTCCTTTGCACCGACATGAAGCGAAGTCCATCCACGATCATCCCTGTCGTGGCCACTCCTAAAGGACCGCCTTCTGGTCAATGACAAGTTCCTTCTGAACGTAGTTTCATACTCTTCTTGAGGCATCTTTGTCTGGAAACCCTCTGCAAAGGCTAAAACCCAAGAAGGATTTCAATGACCCTATTCACGGAAGTTACCATCCAATAGCACAGATTACACAACTCAATATTCCTGCAGAGCTAGAGACCCCTGCTCAACAAATTTCCCGACTTAAAGAAATCAACCCGGAAATCGGTGTCACGGAACAGGATTCATGTTTACATGATCTTGAGATTATATTAGGGGAGAGAATCAATCAGGGAATAGAAAGGGAAGTTAGCGAGAGAATCCCAAGTGATGGGCGACGCAATACGGGGAAAAGGGATTCAGACCGGGACCAAAAACGCGAAGATCCACAAAAATCAGGGCGGGCGACGATACAATTAAGTTCATAATGCAGCAATCACAGATTAAAAATAAGCCTAGAAACACAAGAACGGGTGAGGGGGAGGGGGGGGGGAATCCGACTTCCTATTCGGAATTAAAGGAAATGGAAGAAAAGGAAGGGCGGGGAGAACATGGGTGGAGCAAAGAATCTTATCTCCACAAAATGGCTGGGCCGACGACGGGGATGAAGATTGCGATTGAGAAAAGGAAACCCTAGAGAAGGAGGAAGGGGGAAAACGACCCGAATTTTGCATTCTAAATACAAAAAATAGATGCAACGTCCTTTTGTTCACTACGTAATGATTTTAAGTGTTCAGTTTTTTTTATGTAAATAGTTCATTTTCATTTATTTACATAAATAGTGCTTTTCTTCTTCCTGTAATTCTTGTTTGTAAAAACTTCTACGGTAATCACAACACACGCACAAGCTATCGCAAAATTTCTAAGCAAAATTTTTCCAATCAACACAATCTTCCATGACCGAATTGACACATTTACTCTCACAAAATATGATCATGATGTAAGAAAAAAAATTACAAAATAAAAAAAAATAAAATCCCACGGCATTTGGAGGCAAATAATCCTTGCCTGGTGATTCTGTACTTACTTGTATATCTTTTTTTTTTAACTTGTTGATCGGCTATTCTCATTTCTCGTGTCCATCTGGAACTTAAAATGTATCCCCATTTGTTATTTTGATCTGAACTTAACGTAAAAAACATAAAGTTTTGTACGGAAATATGGTTAGTTTTTAAAAAAATTTGCGAAATACGGTCCGAATTTTATAAAATACGAGTTTACCGTCGAAGCGAAACGCACGGCTCAAAATATAAACCTGTCATTTATGTAAATAGGCAAAGACGGATTTTAAAAATCCACCCCAATGCAGCATCCCATGATGCGTATGAAGGCGCGTTCAAAACTAGACAAAAAAAACCATCTAGTTTAATTGGTTTAAGTTACGAAACTTGGACCATATTTCGTAAATCTTTTTTAAAACTAATCGTATATTCGTACAAAACTCAGAAAACTATCAATCACAGACCAATTTCGAACTTTCCTTTGGGTTAGGTTGTATGTCCTGCTAGGTAAAAGAAATACTAAATATAATTTGAGCTATTAAAATTAAATTGTTATTTAAAACAAGGGATTTTCAATTTACAAAAAGATATTTTAATAATATTAAGAATTTGAACGTGTAATTTTTTTAGGAAAAAAGTTAGGGATGGCTGAACCTGAAATGTTTGTTCTTTTCTTTGCATTTGATTACATTACAACACGGTCATGGGGTTATGGTGATTATCAATACCGCATCACACTCTCGCGTCTTCAGACAACTCCCGAGATTTGTCGTCAGGCCGCTTGGCGGTTACTTGGGTGTATGTAGTAATTCCTGCTTCTCACTTCCAACAGCCTGTTCCATCCCCCTCGATACTGTTCGGCTGTTTGGGCACTATGTTTCGGAGGATTCATCAGTTCGCAACCTGTTCTACAGAATGCCTGAAAGAAGAGAGCGCCTTTCGGATGTCAGTTTTATTCGCTTTCTCAGACTCCTTAAAGAATCCACCTTGACTGAACATAGGAAGTCGGTTTCGGCTGTGCATTGTATTGGTGTTAAGATTGGTGTCTTAGCCCATCTGCCCATTTCCACCTCCTTTCTGGTCTCATATTCGAGAGCGTCCGACCCCAGAGCGTCCCTAGCTTTCTTTCATGAAACTCCGGAAAAGGATTTGGTTCTATGCAATGCAATGATGTCCGCATTGGTTGAGAACTGTTGCTTTCGTGAAGCGCAGGAGTTTTTCATGGACAGGGTTAGAAATAATCAAGGGTTTGATTCAACAAGCCTTTTGATTGTTTTGTCAAGTTCAGCACGTACAGGTCAGTTAGTTGCCGGAAGGGTGCTTCATGGATTAGCTTTGCGGTCAGGGTTGGAGTCAGATCTTTCCTTTGGTAACGTGCTGATTGATTTTTATGCAAAATGTGGCAATTTAACAGCTGCAGAGTGTTGTTTTCAATGGATGCAATGCAGGGATACCATAACTTGGAACACCATCATTACTGGTTGCCTCTACAATAATGAGCCTGATATGTGCTTGGTGTACTTCCATGAGAGATGTTTATACGGTGACATGGGGGATGTTGTCAGCTTATCATCTGCCATTAGTGCTGCTTCCTGCCTGGCAGAAGCAAGCTTGGGGCAAGCCCTACACGGGTTGGTCATCAAAGTTGGTATCATGGACACCCCTTCCACCTCAGTTGCCAACTCCCTTGTTACTATGTATTCTATTTGTGGAGATTGTGACGCTGCAGAAAATGTCTTCAAAGGTGTGGCTGTCCATATGGATGTTGTATCATGGAATGCAATCATAGATGGTTATGCCACAAATAGAAAAATATCAGAAGCATTTAACCTCGTACACTGGATGCTACTGTCAGAGACTCTTAGACCTGACAAAATTACTCTTCTGAATCTGGTTTCTGCTTGTGCCGATGAAATGCTCTTAAGTGAAGGAAAAGCCCTTCATGGGATAGTGGCTCGAAGGGGGTTAAACTCTGATTTGTTGCTGACCAATGGATTAATGGATATGTACATGAGATGTCATTGTGTGGATAAAGCCGAGATTTTGTTTGATTTGATTACACAGAAAGACTTGGTCTCATGGAACACAATGATTTGTGGGTATTCCTGGAATGGATTAATTAAACCGGCTTTAATGATGTATAAACGAATGCTTATATTGAACTCAGGACACAACGTCACTTCTCTGTTAGCTGTTCTCCCCTCCTGTTATTCCTCCGAGTATCTGAGGTTTGGGGAATCTGTCCATTGCCTTCAGGTAAAGATTGGAATGTCTCAAAGCTTGGCAGTAGACTTTCTAATGCACATGTACATTGGCTCTGGAAATGTAGCTGCAGCATTCTTATTGTTGTCGAGGAATTTGAGTCATGGAGATGTCAGCTGTTGGAACACATTCATTGCAGGTTGCACAAAGAACTATTACTTTGGCGAAGCTTTGGAGGCCTTCAAATTGATGATGAGACAACGTGATACATGTTTTAATTCCGTCACTCTGGGACATGCTATACTAGCTGCTGGAAATCTTAATCTGGGTTTATTAGGGAAATGCATCCATGGAGTTGCTATGCGTACTCCTGTAGGATGTGAGACGCGTGTTCTCAATGCTCTGGTCACGATGTATGGAAGATGCGAAGACATTGGTAGCGCAAGATTGGTCTTTTCTTCTGATCCAAACACCAACTTATGTTCTTGGAATTGTATGATCTCTGTTCTGTGTCAGAACAAGTTTGCTACTGAAGCCATCGAACTCTTTCGCCATCTGGACTTCCTACCAGATGAAATCACTTTGACTAGCATACTGTCAGCTTGCAGTGAACTTAGTTTTGGGAGACGAGGGATGGAAATTCATGCTCGAGCTTTCCGGTTGGGATTTTGCGAGAATTCATTCATAAGCACAGCACTAATTGACATGTATAGTAACTGCGGTATGTTGGATTCTGCTACTTCTGTATTCAGAACTTCCCGGTCAAAGTCAGTCACGACTTGGAATTCGATGATTGGTGCTTATGGTTTCCATGGACATGGTAATGAAGCCATTGAAGTTTTCAAGAACATGCTGGATATTGGGATGAAGGCGACGGGTGGCACCTTGGTTAGTCTCCTCACAGCATGCAGCCATTCTGGACTAGTAGCGGAAGGGGTTTGGTACTATGTCAACATGTCAGCTAAATACGGGGTCGAATGTGTGACCGAGCACTGGGTGTGTGTGGTGGACATGCTAGGACGTTCTGGGAGGCTTTCTGAGGCTTATGAGATGATAAAGAAGATGGATAAGGCTGATCCGGGTGTTTGGGGCGCTTTACTTAGTTCTTGCAGAATTCACGGGAAGTTAGACATGGCGAGGGAGGTTGCGGAAGTCTTGTTCAATTTGGATCCCGTGAACTCTGGTTACTACATTTCGTTGTACAACATGTATGTAGCAGATGGAAGATGGGAGGATGCCGTGGAGTTGCGCGAGGAGTTACAAGCGAAGAGGCTGGGTAAACCCATTGCATGCAGTGTCATTGATGTTGTTTGAGCATGAAGAGATCCATGGCATACTCCATAAGGGCCCCTGACTAATACCGGTTGGAGCTACCTCTTTTTCCCTGACCTGGGAGTTGGTATGAAAGTAAGGATGGGGTATGGAGTTGAATGAATGGTAATAGTCACTCATTCAAGCTGGAGGAGCTATTCGGAGGACTCAATTGATCGACTTGCATTCCCTCGTTTCCAATTTTTAATGTAGGTGATGCTTCCATATTTCAAGGAAAACTCGTTCATGTGTGTTGTGCGTGATTGGAAGACTCTGACGAAAGGATGATGTTCTTAGCGAGGAAGTGTTCAACTTATCATCTTGCTTTGTTAAGAGGAACCAAATTGAAGAAGAACAGGCGGAGCAAATAAAGACCACAATAATTAGATTTAACTGGAAAAGCCTACCAGTCTCCAAGTGACTGCCGGGGTACTGCACATCAAGAATCAGTCCAGGCTTGGTAAGCAATCTCAGCCTTGATATTCCAATTGTAAGTTGGTCGGTCCGACTAAAAAGATAGGGCTGAACAAGGATTGTGGTGCGTCTTCCGGCAATACGTGGCCAGGCAGATTGGGACGCTGCTCTTGATTCTGAATGCAGCTTATGATTCTTGGCAGGTCAGGTCCCTCAATATCCCTTCAACGGAAAAGGACTTGGTTTACATCTGACTACTCTGTTTCTGCTTTGGCTGGTACGTATGTTCTGGGGATAAGCAGATGAAGAACATCCCAACTCTGGTGGCGGCTGACACGGGGAAACTGGCACAACTGGGAGTTCGACATCAACAAATGGATGCCGAATAATGCAAGTTGTAACATGGGTTGTTATTGCAAGAAAGTGCGTTATTGGTGCTGCTACATTTTTTTGGCCGTTTCCCTGTGTCCCATACATTAACCATGCATTCGTGTGAGAAGAAACTCCGTTTTTAATCCTACTCCAGGAGTAGATCATGGGGGTATCTGTACTCATAGGCCCGGCTTCTTTAATTCCCTCCTTTCTTCATGGGTCGTCACTTCCACCTTCCATTACCAAACACCAGGACAACCATCATCGGGTGGAGTGAAAAGCTCAGTCTGTCTGACCAATTTTGTCGCCCCATTATTAATCCCCCTGTTACACACAAGATAAGTGATATCATGTTCATTATATTTGATTTGATGGTTTGAACAGAAGAAATAGTTGAGATAGGGAGGGTCCTTGGGCAATTTTTTTATGTAGCCTCATTGCACAAATGGAAAAATTCAGTGGTCGAACTTTGAATGCTCCACTCAACCTTGATGAACACTGGAGGGAATCCTGCCTAAGATTCACTTTTTAACACCACAACACATAGATCACTCCACTCCAAACAAACTATTGCTAGCAAACCTCTTCTCCTAACTTTTGTTTTTGTTTTTTTACTCAAGACAACATCACTCCACTGAACAAAACAGACCTTGTCTACCACTACTAACACGATCGACTTTTTGATACAGAGGATTACAGCTAGAGCAGAAGAACGGGAGTCTGTGGGGGATTAATAATTATACTGGGTTTTTATTAGGCTTTTAATGTGTAATGAGTTGGGATAAAAAACCCATATCGTGTGGTTGGGGGAGTGGATTGAAAAGGAATGATCGGGAGAGACGAGGGAAAAAGTTAGTTGTGAGTTGGAGTTTTGAGTCGGTGGTGGTCGTAGAGTATATTTCGTGTTTCAGTGATTCCGGTGGTGGCGATCTTAGTAGTGTTTGAGCGTGCTTGGGCTGTTGGGGGTCTAGACTGGTGTAATTGTGTGTTGTTGTTACTGTGTATTACGATTGGAGTGGTGAATTGGAGTTTTAGGCATTCGAAAGTTTCTTCGGTTGTGTGTGAAGTGAACATCACGCATCAAGGGTATCTGAGCAGTCAATCTCCGGCCATCATGGTAGAAACGAGGTGGCTTGAGTTGAAGAAGGATCAAGACGCAACACAAGAATTGGTAAGTGGATTAGTAGATCGGATGGAGATGTTTACGATACAGATGAAGAAGATGCAGTTGCAAACTGAGATGAGAATGAAAGCGATGCATAATCAATTCGCAGCTACCTTAGATAAGGTGATACAGAATGGCACGAAGGAATCTGAAATTGATATGGTCAGATCAGGGTCAGTAATGATTAAAGGAGGTCGGGAAGAAACATCGAACAGCCAGTATACCTCTAAGTTTCCTATACCCAAGGTGGAATTTCCTGATTTTGATGGTTTCAGTTTGGATGATTGGCTGTACAAAAGCCAGAGATATTTTGAATTGGAATGTGTTCCAAAGAATAGAAAAGTAAAGCTGGCTTCATTGTACATGAATGGTGCTGCCTTTCAGTGGCACTACACCTACATTAGGAACAGGGGAAATATGGATTATCCTAGTTGGGAAGAGTACATCTCTGCATTGACAAGGAGATTTGGTAGAGAAGTTTTTGAAGATCCGATGGGAAGACTGAAAAACTTGAAGTATGAAGGAAAGCTTGAAAACCTTTATGCTTATATGGAAGAGTTTGATAGATGTTTGAGGAAAGTTTTAGAAAAAATGGATGTACCCATGGAATTTCAGGTGAGTTTGTTTATTAATGGGTTGAAGGAAGAATACAGAAATACACTTTGGTTGCTAAGATCTACAGACCTGTTGAGTGTTCAGAGTAGTGCTCGAATTCTTGCGTCGGATGTACCGTTGGAGGGAGAAAGTTCTAATGGAATGAGGAATACCAGAGTGTATAAGAGAAGTGTAGTTCAATATGCGATTGCTAATAACCCAGTAAGAAGTAAGGAGTTTATACTTGGGAAAGGATTGATATATGGGAATAATGTAACCAAATCAGTGGATACAAGGAAAAGCCCTGTTACTTACGCTAATCCTGCTGTTCCTGTAAGGCGGAGGTTGAGGAGAGGAGATTAAAAGGTTTATACTTTGGATGTAATGAACCTTTTAATATTAATCATAAGTGTAGTAAGAAACAATATTATTCGCTGACGGTAGAAGTTGTAGATAAGAAGGAGAGCTAAATCTAGAGGAAGGATTTAATAGATATGAAGGAGATGAGAGTGATGAGGAGATGAGAGTGATGAGGTGAAGGTGACATCACATGCTTTAAATGTAGAAAGAGGACAGACCGAAGTAAATCTGCATACTATGAAGAATGAAGGGTGGTACAAAAAGAAAACCCTTAATATTTTGGTGGATTCCGGTAGCACTCATAATTTCATTGATGCGGGTATTGTTAAAGGTTTGGGATTGTTTACTACGGGTATTCCATAGTACAAGTTATGGTTGCTGATGGGAGGAAAATTCAAAGCACTCGGATGTTAAAATAGTTTGCTTGGAACATGCATGGCTTCACCTTTACTTCTGATTTTTATGTTATACCACTGGTGGGTTGTGAATTGGTTTTAGGAGTAAAATGGTTGTCGCAATTGGGTGATATTGTGTGGAACTTTAAATCATCCTGAATGAAGTTCCAGATGGATGATCAGAAAATCAACTTGAAAGGAAGTGTAAAGATGAGAGAAAAGAAGGAATTGTTACAGTTTGCTAGTGACAAGTCTTTAGCAAAGGAAGGAAAACGGGAGTATCTTCATTTTTCGTTTGAACTGCAATTACAGGAGGAATCCATGACATTTTGGCAAATGGAGTGTGCGGGGAGTAAGGATACTGATATTGAGGAATTGTTGCAAGAGTTCGAGGATATATTTCAAGAACCAAAGTCTCTTCCTCCTTTTCGGGGTCATGATCACTCGATTATGTTGAAAGATGGTGTACAAGGGGTTAGTGTGCGGCCATATAGGCATTCTTCTACACAGAAAGACGTAGTGGAGCAGATGGTTAAAGAGTTATTAGAGGCTGGAGTTATAAGGCACAACAAGAGTGCTTTCTCATCTCCGGTAGTTTTGGTTAAAAAGAAGGATGGAAGTTGGCGAATGTGCATCGATTATAGACAACTGAACCAGCACACAATCAAGGACAAGTATCCTATTCTTGTGATCGAAGAACTTTTGAATGAATTGTATGGTTCGATCACCTTTTCTAAGATTAAGATCTGGTTATCATCAAATTAGAATGGCTACTGAGGATGTTCACAAGACAGCTTTCCGGACTCATGATGGGCATTACGAGTTTCTTGTAATGCCATTCGGTCTTACCAATGCACCTTCAACTTTCCAAGATCTTATGAACTCTATTTTTAGACCCCACCTTCGGAAATTTATACCGGTGTTCTTTGATGATATTTTAGTTTACAGCAAAACTAAAGCAGATCACATTATTCATTTACGCAGAGCCCTATCCTCATTGAGGAAGCATGTTTTGTTTGTAAAGAAGGAAAAATGTTCTTTTGGTACATCACGGGTGGAATATTTGGGACATTATATTGATAAAGATGGTGCTGCCACGGATCCAAAGAAGGTGCAGGCTGTCAACGATTGGCCGGTCCCAAGCAATGTGAAACAATTGAGAGGATTGTTGGGTTTGAGTGGGTATTATAGGCGGTTTATTAAGGGATATGGCATGGTGTGTAGACCTTTGATTGGTTTGTTAAAGAAGGACAACTTCCAGTGGGGCAGTGAAGCCCAGGATGCCTTTGTACAGTTGAAATACTTGTTGACTAATGCTCTCGTATTGGCTTTAACAGATTTTACAATTGTTTTCGTAATAGAGACGGATGCTTCTGATACTGGTATCAGGGCTGTTCTTATGCAAAATCAACACCCACCGGCATATATTAGTAAGCCATTGGCTCCTAAGCATCATGGCCTGTCGGTGTATGAAAAAGAATTGTTTTCAATAGTGTATGCAGTGGGGAAGTGGCATCACTATCTCACAGGAATGCACTTTGTCATTAACAGTGACCATAAGAGTTTGAAATTTCTTTTAGAACAGAGATTGCGTACTGAAAGCCAATTTAAGTAGCTATCAAAACTTATGGGGTATGATTATGAAATAGTGTATAAACGAGGGGCTGAAAATAGGGCTGCCGATGCTTTGTCCAGAGTCCACAGTATTGAGTTGTTGGCTATTGCTGTGTGTGGTTATTCTCCTACATTACTGGATGAAATTAAACAGACTTGGACTACTGACTCCCAACTCAAGGACTTGATCATTGAATTGCAGGATGGTGGGAAGACGTCCTCATTATATAGATGGCATCAAGAGTTGTTGAAAAGGGTTTCTAAGATTGTTGTTGGTAGAGATTAAGCTGTTCGGTCAAATGTTTTACGGGCCTTCCATTGTGGTGCTACAGGAGGTCATTATGGGGTTTTAGCTACAACCAAGCGAGTTGCAACTTTGTTCTATTGGAAAGGGTTGGAGAAAGATGTTCGAAATTTTGTCAAGAAATGTGAAATCTGTTTGCTGTGTAAGTATGATACTGCAGCATCTCCTGGGTTGCTGCAACCTTTACCCATTCCAGAGGGAGCTTGGAGGGATATTTCAATGGATTTCATAGAAGGATTACCTTCCTCTCATGGCAAGGATACTATTTTTGTGGTAATCGACAGACTCACTAAGTATGGCCATTTTATGGGTCTCTCTCATCCCTATACTGTGGGAACTGTGGCTCAAGTTTTCATGGATCATGTTTACAAGTTACATTATCTGCCTTCTACTATAGTGAGTGATAGAGATGTGGTGTTCCTTGGTCGATTTTGGCAGGACTTTTTCAAATTGCAAGGTGTTGAGTTGCATTTGTCTACCGCTTATCATCCACAAACGGACGGCCAAACTGAGGTGTTAAATCGTTGTTTGGAAATTTATTTGCGTTTTATGACAGGAGATAAACCAAAGGAATGGTTTAAGTGGTTGCCGTTGGCGGAATGGTGGTATAACAACTCTTACCACTCTTCTATTCGCATGACACCTTTCGAAGCTCTATATGGTTACCCTCCTCCATTACATATTCCCTATTTTTCCAATGGCTATACTGTGGTAGCTGTTGACCGGGAATTAAGAGATAGGGAGGCCATGTTGATGGTGTTACGATTCAATTTGGACAGAGCACAACATAGGATGTGACAGTTCGACCTGACAGAGAATTTGACATTGGTGATTTTGTATATGTGACATTGCAGCCTTATCGACAGAGTAGTGTTGCGAAGCGGATTAATCAGAAGCTTTCCCCATTGTATTATGGTCCTTATAGAATTGAAGACAAGGTTGGCAAAGTTGCTTACAAATTACAGTTGCCTGGTGGGTCTGTAATTCACCTAGTTTTTCATGTGTCCAAATTAAAGGGGGGTGATGTTCCATTGAATCGAGTGTCTTCGGTTTTACCTACATTTTATGATTCCCATTTGGTGCAACCAGTGGCCATTCTGGCCCAGAAAATGGTCAAGCGAGGTTCTCGGGCGGCTACGAAGGTGTTGATTCAGTGGAGTAATGGTTCTGCAGAAGATGCAACTTGGGAGTTTCTTTTTTATTTTAAAAGGAAGTTTCCTAACTTTGTATTGGAGGATAGGTGTGATTCAAGAGGGGTCGTTCCTAATGTGGTGGATCTGTAGCTGCAGAGGATTATAGCTACAGCAGAAGAACACTTGAGGACAAGTGTATCCTAAGGGGGGCCGCTTGATACAGAGGATTATAGCTACAGCAGAAGAACGGGAGTATGTGAAGGATTAATAATTGTACTGGGTTTTTATTTGGCTTTTAATGTGTAATAGGCTGAAATAAAAAACTCATATAGTGTGATTGGGGGAGTGGATTGAAAAGGAATGATTGGGAGAGACGGGGAAAAAGTTAGTTGTGAGTTGGAGTTTTGAATCGGTGGTGGTGGAACATAGTTCGTATTACGGTGTTTACAGTGGTGGCGATCTTAGTAGCGTTTGAGCATACTTGAACTGTCGGAAGTTTAGACTGATATAATTGTGTGCGGTTGTTACTGTATTTCGATTGTAGCGGTGAATTAGAGATTTAGGCATTTGAAAGTATCTTGCGTGTGAAGTGAACATCACGCGTCACCTTTCCGTCATTGATCAGAGAAGATCTCCAACGTCGCTGTCGGCCGAAGATAATTGTTGAAAGTCCCTACGTGTAGGAAAATCTCATCGTCGTCCTTTCTTTCTTTCTTTTTCTTCTTTCTTTTTTTAAAAAAAAAAATAAACAGAGAGAGGGAAGGGAAGGGAGAATATATATGACTTGTTTTAAAAAAAAAAACATAATATATAAATTTTTAAATAAATAAAATACATGTCTTGAAAAATTCATGAATATATATGTAATTTTCTTTTCAAGGAAGAAAAAACATTCGCATGGGTCATCGAGTTGGTTTGACGATATAATAATCTAAGTATGGGGATTACTGGTAGATAAAAATGATAAAAAAATGACAAATGCAACAGCTAAAGGGTGTTCCTACTGTCAAAATCTTCTCTAACGTGAAACCAACATCTTTTTATTCTTTTATTTCTATTACCCGTGCCAGAGAAAACGACGACGAAGATGACGATGATGCCCCGCCATGCACGCATAAAGTTCAACAATGATTCCTCCCTCAGCTACCGTTATCGACTATCATTCAGCTGCCTCCGGGGGGTTCACCATGTCCTGCTCCCGGGCTGCGGCCCGGACTCGTCGGCCTGAATGCCTCTGTCTCGGTTTTCTTGTAGCGATTTACTGGGACATAGTTACTGATGATGGGAGGCGGATTTGGCAGTGGTTGCTTTTCTAACATCCTCGAAGCTTCTGCACGGTGGGAACTCTTAGGAACGAGGAATGCTAATAGGATCAAAACCAACACGAAGGATTTCTGGAACGCCATGTGGGGGTTGGGTGGTGGGGGGGGGGGGGCAATATATTTCAATGGGAGGAGAAATTCCAGGCCAAATTTTTTGGAATCTGTGTTTTCTTCCGAGATGCAAGAGAAGAGAACAAGTGTGATTTAACTGGGGATTGAGAGGGTGGTATTTATGATGACAACCAACGGACCCACGTGGGGAGGCAACACACTTTTAAAAATTTAAATGCCAACATGGACATAAAATAAGCTGGTTGACCACACATATTTAATATTTACACGTGAGATTGATGGAGACGGGAGGCAAAGCATGGGAATAATTTCTTTTTAAGGTAAGGTTAACAATCTTAACACATACCAAATAAAGCACCTATTCATTACAAGCCATCGAGTGATCATGCTTTTGGGATTTTTTTTATCTATCAGGAGATTTTGGATCTTGACGTGACACCACCACCGCCTGCACTTTTTCTTTTCTCCCCGTGAGAGTGAAATTCTCATTGTCCGTATATAGACCGAAAAAGTCGTACAAATTGTCATAAGAAAAATATGAGCGGGTTCGATTCTAGTCATAGGCGAAGCACGTGTGTCATCTGATTCTATACTTGCAAGATATCCGAATGGAAGGGCTGATGCTCTGGCAAATATCCGCTGGAGCTTCAGGGAGATATGCTGATGAAGACGCTGGGGCTGTAGAGCTTAATCCGACAGGTCTTCAGGAGTGGCGAAGATCACCAGGGCTATAGAAACTTGATCTGAAGACTCTTCTGATGATTGGACAAAGAACACCAGGGCTGCTGAAGCTTGATCTGAAATCTTCTGAAGATGGACGAAGAACACCAGCACTTCGTCGTTAGGTGAGGAAAGGATGCTCGAGAACTTCGATATCGAATGAGCTCCTCACTCTTGAAGTTGTCGAGGCCTGTGGGCTTGATCCAATAGAAGTTGTTATCGACAGAGGAGTATAGCCGTCGTCGAATAATATAATCCCCGGCCGGAGAGCCTTCAGGATAAGGGGGCGGCGGTCAACCATCAATCCACTCTTGAGATTCATATTGATCAATCGATCTCCGCGTCCTGCCAGTTCGCTAAGTAGACTCACTTCTACCGAGGGGCAACAAAGGCTGGAACTATACCTGCAAAAACAAGGGGCCTACTCGTCATCGTAGGAGTTAGCTGGTATGATAGAGTCCCCTCTTATACCACCGCGTCATTCCGCTATGGGGTCTTTGGAGATAAACTCGGGCCACTGCTGAGAGGTCTTCAAAATAACTAGAATTTCTTTATTACCCAGTGAGGTTTAATAGAATAAGAGAATAAAGAATTTTGTGTGTAAGAGGTGTCTTCTAAAGGCATGAGGGAGGTCCTATTTATAAGTGTGAGGGCCCCCTAGGTGGTTTCTGGTTCCGATGTGGAACAATTTGAAACAACCTAAAATGTCTCTCTCTAATAAATTATAGAAACTTCCAAGTGGACCGGACTATTAGATGTACTAGGAAGGGCTTAAATAACCAAATATTGAGCCCATAATGTAACTTGGGCTTGGTAAAATTTTAATTTCTACACTCTCATTAATTAGTTTACTTGTTACTTCTTATAAGCTGCAAATCCAAAACCAAAATCTCTCTCTGTCATTAATATGGGTCATAAGGAAATTATTAGCATTCAATTTTTTCTACCTGTACTTTATTTTCTTTTGGCTAAAATTGGGTCCATGTTTTATAATTTTGGACCTTCTGATGATGATGCGATTATGTAACCATTAGGTAAGGCTATAAAAAATTAATAGCAAGCTCGAAAGTGATCAGGCGAAGATAAGTTTTAATTATTAGGGATTAATGGTACACACACAGCCCCGTCCACTCATGTCTCCCAATCAGATCTCCTCCGTATCTAAACAAGCTCCTCAATTAGCAGACGCCATTGACACTTCCCAAAAACCAACCCAAAGGGAATCAGACAGAATGATGGCGAGACCACCCAACCCCCCCCCCCCCCCCCCCCCCCCCCCAAAAAAAAAAAAACCTTGTATTTATGCTGATCTTTGACCCATTTGCAAACCCGAAATATGCTTTTGAGAGAGATGGGTGATGTCATTGAGAACACTTCCACGTAAACTGGTCAGATTTGGTTTAAGGAAATCCAATTCCTAGCGCATACAGAGTTGACTCTGACCATGCATTTGCATGCTGTGCTCACCTCCTACCTTACTAACTCACATCACACACCCAATGTTTAACATCTGAAACTCTTATTCACCGAGGCGCAAGAGCGGACATGTAATACAACTGACACAGGCTTAAAAATTTGACGATTTCCAAATCTTCCTTTATGAGTCCAACCCACCAAATAGTGATTAAATTATTGATCATCGAGCCACTTATTTTCTTTTGAGTATAATAACAGTGACAAGGACGATGCTTCGAATCAAATGCTCCTATTTTTTTCCTATCATCTGAAAGCCGGACTGATGAAGCATAATAAAATATCGACATTGGGAGATCTTCGAGAGGAGACAGAAATCTCAGGGCGCACAATGAATTTCTCTCGTTAGAGTTTATATAATCATTTTGACGCAGTTGAAAGCGCTTTTCAATTGCTCAGTATAACAAATTGTAGTCTAAGAAATAAGGATCATTCAAAATTATTAAGTGGATTGATGATAATGCTTATGTTGTTGGTCTCTTGAAGTCGATGAGTATCTCATCGATGTTCAGTGTTGCGGAAATATATCCATTTTATTCGGATGGTGAGCCACTTGAAGTCGACTTGACGAGTGCGACTCAAGGAGGGGCGACTTGACATCGTCAGCGACTGAGCAACGAATAGTCGGCCAAGCCAAGAGTCTCGAAGATGAAGAGCCTCAAAGAAGCTGAATCAATTCGCATTCCTCATTCATGCATTTGTCATTCATGCTTTGCATTTACTTTGTTGCATTACCAATAAGCCATTTATGGCCCGTCCATGAATCTTGCCTTGCATGCATCTAGCCTAGGTTCATTTCGTGCATTTAAGTTCTTTTTCAGGTGTTCCCTATATAATGGGCACCTTGTACTCATTTGGACATCAACTTTTTTGAATAAAATTATAAACCCTTATCAGACTTAGTGTCTTTTATCCGAAGTGAGTGGATTCTCCTTCAAACCTCGTTCTTCATTTGGTGGATTTCCAAGTGCGGATTGAGTAGAGTGTATCAACCGGCGGTGGTGTATCTGTATCCTCCGTGTTGTGCCTCGCCCTCGTCTTGTTCGTGGTGGTGTATATGTATCCACGGTCAAACGAGTCTACCCGAGTCTTCTTTCACGGTGGTGCATCTGTATCCGTGGAGGTTGATCTCAACCCTTCCTTTTCATCATTCAGCCGCCTACCCCACACACCGTTCCGTCCATACCGAGCGTCACTCCATTCCGCACCCTTTTCAGTGACGTCCCCATTCGTTTTCGGTTTAGGAGTAATCTATTCCTTGCCGTCCCCGTATCAGCTTTTCAATTGCTCAGTATAACAAATTGTAGTCTAAGAAATAAGGATCATTCAAAATTATTAAGTGGATTGATGATAATGCTTATGTTGTTGGTCTCCTGAAGTCGATGAGTATCTCATCGATGTTCAGTGTTGCGGAAATATATCCATTTTATTCGGATGGTGAGCCACTTTATGCAAATATTACCCTGAAGTCGAGTTTCTCTCAAAATGGAGGGACCGATGCGGATGCTATAGTTGAAGAGTTTACGGAGAAATAGAACAAAAGCAGATCATCGGGAAAGGGCTGGCAATAGTTTATTGCTTGATTGAATTTGTTAAGTGATTGAAATTTTCTTCTTCCTTTCTTGATTCGTTTGAGATAAATAACTAAGGAAGAGGAAGGGATAAGAAAAAAAAACCTAGAATTTCGAGTACTGGTTGTCCTTTCAGTCTGAAAAATTTGAGGTCATACGTCCCTTAAATAAGAATGTGCTTATGAATAGACTCGGGCCTTGTATGTAGAGATACCAAGGCATCACCCGATTTCAATCTTGCTTGGGTGAGAACATAACCTATTTTCATCGCTCACTTGATCTTGAGTATCGTCCGGACTCCATCATTCACCTAGAATGTAATATGTTCTCACTTTCACTTGGTTGAGATCACAACCTATTTCCATGGTCGCTTGATCTTGAATATCGTCCGGGCCCTATCATTCTCTCAGAAGAGAGTAGTAGGATTCATCCCTTCCGATCAAAGGACGTGAGTATTGTTCGGGGACACGTGTCACAAGGCAGTTGAAATACGACACTGAAGAACGAATGTGACTCGAAATGAAGACTATTTCGATATTTTAGTAAGTAGTTAAGATTTACAATGATAGACTCTTTACAGCTAGTACTGAACAATACAATCATAGTTTAAATAGAAATTAAATTGTCACTTAGCTATGATGAATGTCAAAATACCTAATTCATCAGTTAATTGAAAGTATTTGGCACATTTGATAATATAAAAGGCATGGCAAGCCATTCAAATAGGCCTTCGCGCGTCTTAAGCACAGTCTTCCACTCATCCCCTAGTCGAATTCAAATATGATGATATCCATTTAGCTGAAAAAAATTTTGAGGCGCTTAGCTGGTCAAGCATATCTTCGAGCATTGGGAAACTTATATCCTATGATCTTATTTGTTGCTCGACTATCTATACACATTCTCCAAATTCCATCATTCTTTGGCATCAATAAAGCTGGAATGGGCTCATGTTCTCACGGATGTGTCCCTCCTTTGACAGCTCCTTACAAAATCTCGTTCTCCTTTCGGAATCATTTGGTAATGCGATAAGTTGGGTATACCTACTCTGGAGATCAAATCATTCTGACGTTGGATGTTTCTCATTGGGGGTAGCTCATCGAGCAACTCAGTGGATAAAATTTCCTTAAAACTCATCTAATATGCTCTTCACATCTGTTGGGATAATATTATATTCAATTTTTACTGGTGTCACACCTTTAACCACCAATACATGGACCTCGTTTGACTCTCTTATAACCTCTTCCATCTCTGTTAAAGATCGAGCAAGAGACAAAAGCGGCTTCCCCTCCTGGGTTACCTCACCCCGCGGTTCCTTTTTCGATGTTAACACATGCTTCAACCCATCATTGACCAGCCAGTATATGTTCTCACGTCCTAAGTGTGTCGACAATTTGCGTCATACTGTCACGGTCTACCAAACAATAAATCACATACTTCAAGGCCATCCATCGATAACATTACAATAAACCTCATCTTAATATTTCCCAATCAAGAAATACCTTACATCTTTTCTACCCCCGACTTCACAAATCTAGGTGATCCAATAAGAATGTGGGTGGCTCTCTGTCATCAGGCATGGCTTTAATGATAAAATTTTCTTGGCTGCCTCCATCTATCACAACATCACAATGCGTACCATTAACAGAAGAACAAAATCCGAAACAACTTATGTCTGTGATATATCGTCTCGCTTTTGTGCTATCATCAATTTGGAAATTATACATACTTGTTGGTCCTCGTCAAATTCATTGGGATCACATAAAACCTCCTCTTGTCAGGACTTGATTCTTCTTCTCGTTCCACAGATGCCACCTGTTTACGCCTCGCACAATCACTAGAGCAGTGTCTTGTTGTTGCACTTGTGGCACCCCTCCTGGAATTGGCTTGGCATAAGGATTTGCGGGATTGGTAACTTCTGACTCTTTTTTCAAGAGACTTCTCAGTCATTTCCCTATCTACTTTATCCATGTCTGCAGTAGAGTTCCTCCGAGTCCGACCCCTCAGGAACTCTGAAACGACACTTGTTTTAACCAGTTAAAATAAGGTCATCGAACGGTTGGCCATGGATATCGGCTTTCCGATGTGCCACTTCGACTCCCCTTTCCCGCCTTGTATCTAAATGATCAAACCGCTCCGTATTGAGACGGAACACCGGACCTCTTGTAGAGACGCATTGATACCTCCAACATGGTCCACAAGGCTTGCACCCCCGTTTTCCTTTTCATGGGGTCTTGTTATCATTGCCGTTGTTATTCTAACATAGGAACTCAAACGAAAGCACGAATAGATTTCCAGTTTCTTTCTTCCCCCTTCTGCTTCCTCTGTACCAAAATAATATAAATAAAGGCAACAAAAAAAAGAGAAAATTACAATCAAATAATTGAAGTAATAAATTATTGTCCTCCAATGCTTTCCCCTGCTCTTGTTTGGATCCATAAACTCTTTAGACATATTATCCGCAACGCATTTACAGGGAATTAACCGGCTTGCAAGTTGCAAAGGAAGATTTTAAAAAAGAAAGGCTACGATGATGATGATGGGACTAAAAGCAGTCCCTTTTTGGCCCAAGGCAACTGTCTGTGTGTGTGTGTGTTTTTTTCTTTTAATATTATAACGAGGGATAACACCCACAAGTCAAAAGATTCATATTAAAAAGGGACGAGTGGGATTGAGGTGAGCTCCTACAAGGGATTCCATCTGTCCGGTGAATAGAATCATAACAAAAGAAAAGAGACGAACAGGGATTCTCTTGTCCCCTGTTTAAATTATCACGTGGTATTTTGCTTTTAGTATATAAACACAAGTGGGAGTTTTGTTTCGTCAGTTGGTTGTTTGGTGTTCCGTTCTGATTAGTTTTACGGAGTGACTTTGTACAAGTCAAAACGAACCTCATTCTGGGCCAACAGTGGATTTAGATTGGGAAGTGTTATATTTGCAAGTGGCTTTGGAAAGCCCAGCAGAAACTAAGTTCAGTTTTTATATCTTCTTCTTCTTAGTCTTCGTCGTCGTCGTCGTCGTCGTCTTCTACTTAAAGAAAATAGGCGTCAGAATCAGAAGAGACGACTGCTGTTGTGATTTCAGGTCGCATGGTTGGGATTTTAGGGGAGATCAGGAGTGACTGACTCTTGTTAAGGAGGAGGAGACTTCAGTACACAGTGTAGCAAGGAAAGTAAAAGCTGCCCGTAGCAATTTGCGGAGCCTCCTGGTCAGGTACGACTTCGGTGGTAAAGATGTTGATGTTAATTTTAGATAGGCTAAATTAGCAATTCTATTTTGTACTATACTTAATTTTTTCGATCTATCATGTCGTTTGAAACGTATCTTATAGTAATTCGTACTTAAGACGTTATTTCGAAGTTATCCTCCGTTAGCTCCCCTACTGACACAGAGTCTGATGTGGTGCAAATAACAAAATAGATAGAAAAAATGAGGTATAGTATAGAATAGAATTGCTGGCCTTTTACATTATATGTTTTTATTGCGCGCAAGAAAGAGCGCCCCCACCCACACACAAGCGTCCAACTTCTGAGGAATGATGGATGAGAATAGGATTTGTGGGTTGGGGTACATTAATAACTTTGTGGGGATGAGTCGCCGATTAGGTGAGGCAGGGCCATCATATTTAAAATTAACAGAGCCAGAGGGGGGGGGGGGGGGGGCGGGCTTTTAATTCATCGAGAGGACAAGATAAAAAAGGAGCTTAATACAGTCGCGAACAATGTTATGTGCTTCCCCTTGATTTTGTGGAAACAGAAGTGGGGGAGGGGGGGTAGGGGGGCGTGTTGTGGACGTCGGGTCTGAGAGTTCCCCAAAGTAGACAGACTTCCTGTCGGTACAACTTTGTCTGCGGATAAGCCCTAAAACAGCATGTGTATCCAAAGCCTTTTGGCCAAAGAGACAAAGAGGCTGGCTGACACACGATACCACATCGGGGGGTACATGAAAGCTTTCTCAACCCACCCTGTCTGTAACATTACCACAATCAATCCTTGGCAAATACTATCTAAAGGTTAGGGTTACGAATTTTTACAATGCCAGGGAAAGTGGGATTTGGGGTGGGTGGGTTAGCCTGCGAGTATCATTAGGATGCTTTATTTGTTTGGTTTATTTATAAATGTTTTCCGACGACTGTCCTGGTCCTACTCCTGGCCCTAAAAGATTGCAAATTGAATGAGACCGTGGCAGATGGGATTGAATTTTTTGGGGAAGAGCACAGTGAACTCCCCCCCCCCCGCATTCAATTGAAATATATTAGAAGGGAGGGACAGTTGAGGTGGGGAGCAGTAATCATAATATATAGGCCCATTTATCAAAAGTATCCCAGAATTACAAAGTTTTTTCAATCTACCCTAAAATTTAGAAAGTATCTCCCCATATCCAGAACTTAGACCTAGTTTCAATAATATCCATTAAAGTCTCAGGGACAGATTTTCTGAATGGCTGGAGAAGGAAAATCCTCTGGAAATCCTTCTGGGACTCCATCGCGATTGGAGTTCGTCCCAGAGTCTAGATTGTCTCCCTTTGGAATGAGCAAGAGTATAAATGATGCTCTAACTCAGTTGGCCATTCAAGGGAGTACAGAAAGTCTAGAAA
Organism: Melastoma candidum; assembly: GCA_023653495.1. NCBI lineage: Eukaryota > Viridiplantae > Streptophyta > Magnoliopsida > Myrtales > Melastomataceae > Melastoma > Melastoma candidum. The sequence goes on along the minus strand of CM042891.1, from coordinate 7,666,357 downwards.
GCCGAAACCAAATGGCAAGGGAAGTAGGCGCTTATGTTAATAACATACTAGACGCTCTGGACAAAGAAAGAAGTTTAAAAAGGCCTAAAGCCGAGGCGACTTCTGGACTAGAAAGTACAACAGGAAATCTAGTCGAAAGATTGAATCTGGGAGGAAGAAATTCCAAACAGAGTCAAGGCAAAAGTGTGGAAGAAATGTACAAAGAGTCAGTGGCTCCGTTCATTTTAGATACACAGAAGCGAAGTGCAAACTTGAACTCTCAAAGTGGAGAGTTAGCAAAGGACTTAAGGAAAGCCTTAGGTCTGGCAGAAGATGCTCCGGTTCATTTAGACAACAGAACGTTTAATGAACTGGTAACTGCGAAGAGGGAAATTTACAGGCCAGATTATCCACACAGAACCAAACAAGAGTTTGTTCCTAGGGATAATGTTTTGAAGCCTATAATTTCCCCTGGTGCTTTTCTAGATATAGATTGTGAAAAGCATGTATCTGAAAAGATAGATGAGTGGTTATCACTTATTCGGATGACGGCATCTGCAGGAGGAATGCCTCCTGGAATAGTCTACGAATTATGTGTGGCAGCCCTCATGGGTACAGCGCAAAAATACTGGAAAACCTTAGTGGAGCACACAGACATTAAGGAAAAGATAGACCAAGCGCTGACGGTTGATGGTGTATTAGCAATAATAGCTGATGCCCTGAAACGAGAGTTCTGTGGTTTCTCGTTATCCACTGAAACTGTGGAAAAAGAGCAGTCATTGACCGCTCTGGTTAAACTACAGATCTGCGATATGTGCTTGTTTGATAGCTACGTATGCGAATTCCAGAAGTATTATTACAATCTGGACGTGGTCTCTCAACAGTTCATATTGGGAACCTTTTTTGCGAAACTCCCCGAACCTTGGCCGGAAGTAGCGCAAAAGGCCTATGAATTACTTCTGAGTGAGAATAAAATTGTTTTGGGGCTCGGAGGAAAAATTCAGGCGGTAAAGTACGCAATGCGTAAAGCATGTACTGAGCTCCAGGTAAAAGAGGCAGCTAAGAAGTTGCCTTACCTAAACAAGAGCTGTTGTTCTCAAATAGAGTATGTGCCTGGTAGGTATGGATGCGATACTCGCAGTACCCCAGGAGACTCTTTGAAGAGAAGGAACTTTCCTCGTAAGAGGAAGTTTGTTGGGTACAACAAAAAGAAAGTTTGGCCCAAGAAGGACTTCCAGCGTAAGCAAAGGGGAGGTCCTGCTTACAAACCCAGAAGGTTTGTGAGGAGAAGGGATAACCTAAAGGATAAAGATAGGATAGATGCTTTCAAGAGAAAGCATGGCAGAGAGCCTAAATGTCCTAAAGGGAAACCTTTGAGCAGTTGTAATTGCTGCTGGTTTTGTGGTTCAAAAGACCACAAAGCGGATAGTTGTCCGAAGAAGAACCAAAGGAGAGAAAGACTCCGTATGGTCTTCCTGGATGACCGGAGTCATGAGGAAGAAATCCTTGCTTACGAACCCATAGACGAGCAAGAGATTTCCGACTTAGACTCGGAAGTAGAATCAATCTACGAGGTCGTGTCTGATTATGATACAGACTCGGAAGAGGATTCTGATCTTTGGAAGATGCATCTGTTCATGATGAGAGCAGTACAAAACGAAGATGGTGATGAGATGGTTCCATTGGAAGCATCGAATCAGGTACTGGAGGAATTCCACCAGTACGAAGATCCATCCCAGTCAGTACTGGAATGGAGGTTGCCTAATGTTAATGTGAGAGAAGTCTATAATGTATCGAGATTTAATTTTAGATCGATAATCGACATCTCGCAAACAGAGGCAACGGCTCAAGTCACAAGTACAGAACTTGAGACGCTGGACATACCATTACTCAACGTACAACGCATTCGGGAAACCATGCAACGTGCGAGAGGTGTATATAACTATATACACATTGGGTTAATTCAGGTAGGATTAATCCCGCTGTTTCATTTACCAGCGGATAGTCCTGTGGTAGCAGCTGTGATCGATAAACGGTGGCGAGAGTTTAGAGATCAGTTGATATCAGGAATACAGGCCAACTTAGCACATGGCCCTGTATGGTTCCAAGTCCATCCAAACTTTATGATGGCCTTGAACGATCGCTGTTTGGGAAATTCATTAACCCTAAGAATCAAATCGATGAATATGGATAGGATGAATTCCCAGGCCAAGTATTTGGCGTATCACACTAGGGTAATTTACCGATTGGTAAATACCACCAGTCCTGGTGTGAGGAACATCTCGAGACTTACCGAGTTGTTCGAGGAGGGTCATAATAACTACCAACAGTTTCATAGGCGAGAGGTAAATCCATTGGAATTAACCTGGCCAAGAAACTGGGTTATGACTGAACCTGGTAGTAGCTCTAGGCCGATTAGTGCGGCCAATATCCGACAAAGAGGTAATGAAATTACCTTAATGTTGGGTGAACCGTCTAGGGACAGTTTTAGAGCTGATAGGCAATTGCCTATGCTTAGCGAAAGAGCTGACAGGCATTTGCCTGTGAGGATGCCAATCCTGAGAGAGACACTCAATAGAGCACCCTCTGAAGTCTCTTCAAGAGCTAGTGATGTGGGAGAAGATGTAATAGTCTCTCGACCAGAGGTTGCAAGCGCACCTCCACTAATAGAAGAGATGTCTCGAAGGTCTGTTGATTCAAGGACCCCGTCTCAACATACGGGTAGAATCGTGGGGTATAGACAGGTATCACTACCAGTCTATGAAGACCCTGTGGATCAACCGAGAGAGGAATCTATACGGATGTTAAGGGTCACCAGTATGGAATACTCTTTATCCAAGATTCCTGAAGTTTGTAAGGTTATCGAGCAGATAGCCGAACAAAGGTCTATTGCGATAGACGATATCTGGAGGATGATAGAACCATCCCAAAGTGTACCTGAGAATATTGGGTTTAGTGTTAGGAAGGAAGACATGAGCACATATGTGGCTCTAACTTTCAAATTTCCTGGATACTATGAGTATTCTTTGGATACCCTGATAGACACTGGGTGTAGCATAACATGTGCTAGACTCAATGCTCTGCCAGATGAGTGGTGGGAACCACTGCAGAAACCCATCCACATGGTTAACGTCGATGGTATGGCCACAATCGTTGGTCACAAGGCAAGCAACGTGCCTGTCTTTATTGGTGGACAAAAGTTCATCATTAAAGAGATTCTTGCACATCCTTTACTAGAGGCCGACATCATTATTGGTAACGCCTTTTTGAAGGGTCAGAAGGAAAACCTTCCGTTTGTGCAGAATGAAAATGATGTTTCCATCGGTGGGGTAAAAATAAGTATTCTACAAGAGCCTAGACTACGGTTAAAATTTGGCTTTTATCCGGTAAAACGGACAGAATACTGTGGAGATATCCCATGTGAAAGAGCTTTCAGAGTGCGCGCTCAACGTGGTGATATACGGTTGGATGAGAACGATTCATGGGAACAAACCCTGTTTTCTCCAACGAATACCAGAAGTTCTAGCTGGTATGACGACTTGTTTCCAAAACAAGAAGTGTGTATGGCTGTTAAGTTAACAGGAACGAAATGGGATAAGTTCCTAATAAAACTGGCCGATAATTTTAGTGAAGATCCACTAAAGTTATGGACTCGAAATGGCCTTAGGGCTAAATTAGAGTTGAAGGATTCCGGAACCATTATAAGAGCTAGAAACATTACGTATACGGCTGAGATGGTTGAGGAATTTGATAAACAAATTCCTGAGTTGCTTGGAAAAGGCTTGATTAGGGACAGTTACAGTCCACATTCTAGTCCTGCCTTTATGGTTATTAATCATGCCGAGCAGGTGCGAGGTAAAGCACGAATGGTTATAGATTATCGTCAGCTTAACAAAGCTACGAAGGACGATGGCTATAAGATTCCCACTGCGGGAGATCTAATTGATAGGATTAGTCTGAGCCAACCAAAGTTCTTCTCTAAGTTTGACTTGAAAAGTGGATACTGGCAAGTCAAGATGGAGGAAGAATCGGTTCCTCTAACTGCCTTCAATGCTCCGCAAGGAATGTTTGAATGGTTGGTTATGCCATTCGGTCTGAAGAATGCTCCAGGCGTGTTTCAGCGCAAAATGGATAATGCTTTTAAGCAGGTCCGAAAATTTTGTGCGGTCTATATTGACGATGTGCTAATCTACAGTCAGTCTGAAGATGAACACATGTGGCACCTTGATCAGGTGACTGATGTCTTCCGAAGGGAAGGTATGATTCTATCTGAGAAGAAGATAGAATGGTTTAAGGAGTCGGTTAACTTCTTAGGCATGGAGATTGAGCAGGGTAAGATTAAACTGCAAAATCATATTGCTGAGAAGATAGTTAATTTTCCTGACAAACTTGAAGATAGAAAGCAAGTCCAAAGATTTTGTGGATGCGCTAACTATGCAAGAAAGTTTGTGAAAGATCTTTCCCGAGACCTGAGTAGGATTTCAAGGAAAACCTCTTCGACGAATCCTTGGATATGGGAAGATGAAGACACTCAATCTATTAAGAGGATTAAAGCTAAGGTGAAAAATTTGCCACAATTAGCTTTACCATCTGACAAGGATGAGTTAGTCTTGGAAGTTGATGCTTCTGAAGAACACTGGGGAGCAGTCCTTAAAATTAAGGGACGCAAACCAGAACCGGTATGCAAATACTGGTCGGGAAGTTTCAAGGGGTACGAACTAAGATACCCGATACATGAAAAAGAAGTATTAGCCTTAAAATACGGAATAAAGGCTTTCTACATCTTTTTGGCACCGAAAGCATTTTTAGTGCGATCTGACTCGACCTATGTTAAAAGGTTTATGAGTCTGAACCTTAAGGAAGCTAGGCAAACTAGGCTCTTAAGGTTGCAGGAACAATTGAGCTATTATAAATTTGAGGTCGAATACATTCGGTCCGACCACAACTTAATAGCCGACTCTCTCTCTAGAGAACTTGCAAATACCTCTCTTTCTAAAAACTCTGCAGATGGATCCTGCTGCAAAGAGAAAGATATGCTGGGGATGCAAGAAGGAGGGACACTCCCGAAAGGTATGTCCTAAACTCAAAGGAGAAAGTGAGCATAGTGATGCTGGTTCCGTCTCAGGAGCGAAAGAAGCAGTTCTCTGCTGGCAGTGTAAGCAACTGGGGCATCGCTCTTATGAGTGTCCCAAGAAGCTGAAAACTGCGAATTCCCAGAAGGGGAAGGCTGAACTTAAGGAGAAAGCAAAAGCTGACTCCAAGAGTGAAGCGAAACCAGATCTCCAGAAGGAGATGGCTAATCCCAAGGAGGCCGAGGCCAGATCTAAGGGAAAGGCGAAAGAATCCCATAAGGGGATGGCTGGATCTAAGGGAAAGGTATTAACCAATCCTAAGGAGGAAAGCGAGAGTTTCCCAGGAGGGAAAGACAGATCTAAAGGAGAAGGATAACACCAACTCCGAAAGAGATGTGAAGAAAAATCTTCAAGAGAAGATGACCGATCCTAAGGAGGGAAGCTCCAAAGGAAAGGAGAAAATGGCAGATCTGGAAGACAAGGCGAAAGCTGAGTCGAAGGAGAAAGTCAGGAAGAAGAGAAAAGCCAAGAGGCTTGGATCGTCTGGTCCCAAAGGGGGCGATTCTGCAAAGGATGGTCCTAAGAAGGACGATAAGGTTGAAGAACCTTGGTGGTCACCCTTGACCATGGAGCAGTTCAACTACTGCCGAAACCACTTGGCCAAAGAGCAAAAGATTTCCATCAATCAAGCTGTAAAATCCTATAAGGCTTTGTTACAAAGCAAGGAGGAACAGAAAGAAAGGATGGAAATACAATATGCTGAAGAAGAGGCTAAGTTCAAGGCCATAATTGGCGAGCCAGTCCAGGAGGTAAACCCAGAACTAAGGGTAGAACCTGAGGAGGCGGCTGCAATGGAGTGTGAGCAATACTTCGATTTTGGAAGTGCTTACGAGGCATTGGAAGGGACTCTAGAAAAGAGAGAGAACCTTGAGGAAGCAATTCCTGAGAAAGACTCGGTTAGAGAGTCTGGTGGCAGAAGTCACGGTGGCAAAGGCCATGTTGGGGAAACCCAAGAGGATCTAGAAGGATCCTGGTTTTTGATCAAGACTCATTCGAGGATGGATCCCTGAGTTGGGATGCGTCTGTAGTCTGCGGAGGACTCCTAGGCGGAATCAAACATGATGACAAACGCCAAGTTGAGTATTTCGCAAAGAAGACTGTTGAGTATATCAAAGATCTGGAGTTTAAGCTATCGATTATGGCTTCAGATGAAGAGGAGATGTCTAAAGTCGAAAGAGAAAGACAGCAGATATTCTCCACCACTATGTCAATCATACCAGGGGAAGTCAAAAAATTACGAAGTCCCAAGAGTGGTAGTTGACATGAGCGAATCCTCGCTAGAGGAAAACGCTGTACTTCAGCCGTATCTACATTGGATATCGGGGAAGTGGCCGTCTTTGAGAATCCATTCAGAGATGGTGGGAGTAGCAGCACCTTACATACATGCTGGGTTTGTAGACATCCTGGAGATCGATAGATCTGAACCAGAGTGTATGGAAACACTGCCGATGTTGGTAAGATATGTACTCGGATGCCTAGGCTACGGACCCAAGTATGCCACGGCATTGATTACTAGCACAATAAGGGAGGAAGAAGACCATCCGTTATACGGAAAGGTGATACTGCAAAATTTGCAAGTATGGAACATCCACCCTTGTGAGAGTAGACGTCTGGTGGAACCTCAACGACAGGACCTTGACCAGAGAGGTTTATGGCGGAAATACTACAAGGACAAAACAGTCCGAAAAGCCATAAAAGTTGAGTTCCTAAAAGATGTGTTGGAGCATGTGTTAACCCGCAAGGATGACTACTACGTGCTCTGTGACGGCATCATAACCGTCACGATTCTTCGGTCGGATTTAAGTCTCATAGACGAACCAGCAGGAGACCGAGGATGGCAGAGGATGCTCGACCTTCTGGATAGCTTCTGGAGGCGAGAAAACTCTGAGCTGCACCTCCGAACCGACACCTTCGAGGTTTGGAGCAAGATTGCTGACTTCACGGACAAGACCCTGAATCAGCAAATCGAGCATGATGAGAGGACCCTACAAATGTCACAACAAATTCTTGAAGCAGTTCAAGACAGGCCGGGACTCTCAGAGAAAGAAGGAGTTGGCGAACCATCAAGCGCCAACAGCAAGGAAGGAACCTCCCAGGACAACGCACCAATGCAGACGGGAGGAGACTGTTAGAATAGGACAATTTTGTCGGTCATTAGGACCCCACTAACTTTTGTAACAGTTTAGATTCCTTTTACTTTGAGCTGGCAAACAGTGCATTGGCACCAGCTCCTTTGTGTATATATTCACAAGCCCTCTACCTCATTTGGGGGGGCAATCTGAATAGAGAATTTTCTCTCTCAAAATTTTGAGCAAAGAAATTCTTTGATTGTCCTCCAGAAGAAAATCTAAAATGAAAACATCTATCTCAAATCCGAGGTAAAGTTTTATTTGATTGTTCTTCGAAGAATACCTTAAAGAACCAAGAGAAAGGTGGTTAGAATTAATCAACATGGGTTAAGACTAACGTAAGGTCAAATCAAAAGATTAAGGACCTGGCAGGGAGTATAGCCTTGGGCTGAAACCTTGGATGAGGAGTGTCTATATAAGACCCTCAGTGTAAGGGCATTGGAACGACACAGAAGAGCCTCTCCAGTTTGCGGATGAGTTCGCTGAATTCTCTAGTGTGAGAATTGTGCTACTCTTGGATCTCTATCACCGCGGAAGCTTGGTGAACCCTCTAAGCAACCCACGGAGTTAAGGTACGATAAACTTTCCGCTGTATAGTTTATGATAATCTTCATAATCTAATAAGATTGTGAAGGTGGTGCAAAAGCACGACAGTTTGCGAAAGCAAGAGTCTTATGACTGATTGTCCAAACCCCGATCTCTTACATTTGGATCACGGTGTGGGCAAGGATTCTGCTACTGGACTTCTAAACACGGTAGTAGATCGATTGGCAGGCCTCTCAGCGCAAATACAGCAGCTAATTGAGCTTGTGGATAGCTACTCTAAAAAATTAGAAGAGCTGACTCTCTTGCAGAGTGAATTTGAGGAATATTTCCTTGAAGGTAAATCCAATCTTGGGTTTGCGGCAAGTTCGAAATACTCAAACGAGTATTCGAGGTTGGCAGAACGCCGGCGACAAAGACAACAAAGAAAATCTTCTTAAGTTCGATATCTGGTTTAGATTATTGGTATCAGAGCCGCTTAAGGAGAAATTATTTTCTTATTGTCTGAGAAGGTTGACCTTGAGACAGAGCTAATTAGGATAAAGTTGAAACAAGTCGAAAGTACAGGATATCTGAAGATACAATTTAAACTTCAGGTTAGATCGGATAAAACCAGTAAAGTTGAGGGTATATTTGATAATTAAGCCTAATATATATCAGCCAGCTCTCCCCATCAAATATTGGCTAGCTTTTTAACTATTATGGATGTATGCAGGAAAAAGGATGACTAAGTCATCGTAGTGTTTATAACTGAATTTGGGCAAAAACTCCATGAAGATGGGGGGTTTCCTGTGTCTTGGAAGTAGGACGGAAACACGAGAGAGCCTCCTCCCCATCATAACTGTTGGATATATTTATTTTGGTATGAGTACGAATACGCAGAAGCGAAAATACGCTCTAATTTTATTTCTGAAAAATGGCTTACATTCTCCCCCTCCGGAGAGATGGTACGGTTGTCGTAAAAACAATGAGAGGTACCGAATATATATCAAATGTTTTATTTGTCCCTAGAATCAGTCAGAGTTTGCTAAGTGTGGGTCAAATGTTAGAGAAAAATTATGCTTTGCATTTTAAGGATATGACTTGCACCATTGTGAATCCTGATGGTCGTGAGTTTATGTCCGTAAAAATGAAAAAGAAAAGCTTTCTTATTGCGTGGAAAGAAGAAAGTGCACTTATGTCGGAAGATGTCAAAGAGGAAAAACAAGTAAGATTTCAAGAAAATGTTGAAATAATCAAATATTTGAGGAGGAGCTCTAAAGATCGATATTCAGAAGATCAGATTGAAGAGTTGTTGAAGAAACGTTTGAACTTAAAATGCAAAGCATAATTTTTCTCTAACATTTAACTTACACTCAACAAACTCTGACTGATTCCAGGGACAAATAAAACATTTGATATATATCTGGTTCCTCTCATTATTTTTACGACAACCGTACATCTGCCTTTGACATCTAGAAATTCTCCATTCCCAATCATCACTTTCGATTTGGTAGCTTTGTCCATGTTAACCTGATTTTGATGATGAACTTAAGCAATACGTTACTCATAGTCAGCAATAATGTTTCATGAGTTACGTGCTTGTCTATAGTGATGAGCTTGAGCAATGTGTTGCTGAATCACAGCTAGTAACTGTTACATGCTACAGTGAGTTGTTACTGCGATATTACGAATACATATTGAAAATATGGAAACAAATTTTCAATACCCACGTTTTATTTTGGGATATCTCAGACCATTCGTCTGAGTGTCCAAATTCATTTAAATGTGGTTTAATGATCTCATTATAAAGAGTCAGGCAACTAAATATTATGAGATTATCTTTCCAAGTTTATTTTTAGAAACAAAATATGTTTCTGATATCCTGCAGCAATGTTACGCTGGAACAGGATGAAATTTCTAATCAAATATTGTTGATTGATCCTAATCGACCAGATAAGATTATGATCATATTATAAAGATTAGAAATAATTTATTTGATTAAGATAACGGAGGAAAGTTACCGTTGGTACTTACTCTCCATAGCACAGCGATCGGTCTAGCAGACCGTTGCTGAGTCCTGGCTGCCAATTTTGGCAACAAATCTCGAAGATTGCCTGGACGTCTTCTATGATTCCTTCTCCATTATAATCAGACTAAGAACGACAGATCCAAGTGCCTTTGTGCGTCTGAGTGGTCTGAGAGGCCTAAGTGGTCTAAGTGAGCTTTGTGCATCGACGGAGAGCGGAAGGTGCTAAGTGTCTCCTGGTTCTTTCTCTTGCAAGCTGCGTGTGAGAGTGTCAAGGGGCTGAGGTCAGATCCTTTGATCGTCGTGAGAGGGACTAGGTGTCCTCGGTGTGTTTAACGAGCGGCTGGCGAATCGTCTGAGGGAAGCTAAGTGAATACCTGTGCTGAATTCAGTAACCAGTTGCTAACCCATCGGTAAGAAGCCGTTCTTGTCGTGTCTCTTCGCAGGGAAGTCTCGGACCTACGGAGTTTGAGCAGTTAGACATGCACTTGTGGGTGCGCGCCAGAAGTCTCGTGCCTGCAGGGTAGAGCAGGAGGTGGGAACGCCGCCGGAGTGGAAAGTGGTCCTCCCGAGCACAGGGGTGCTGTGCAGAAGTCTCGAACTCCTGGGGACGGATAGTAGAGTAGGTTACGTGGAAGCTGCCGGAGTAGAAAATTCCACCCTAGGCACTGGGTGTGCAGTGCAGTGAGTCACGGCTGTGGTAACCGTGCACGTCCGAACTGAGGTGTAGGACGTATACCCAATCTTAGTGGTATTTGTGGTTATCTTTGTGGTTCTTCTCTTTGTGGTCTTTGTGGTGATCTGTGTGATCAACTTCGTGGTTGTCTCTTAAGCAATTACAGGCTCATCTCCAGGAGAGACAAGATCTGTGTGGAAATCCTCTGCTGAAGGACAAAAGTGTTGAAGCAATCCTCTACTGTGAATCAGAAACAAGCTGCTCTCTGAGAAGTCTTTCTGTCACTGTAAGGATTATTATCTGAGGATTTAATCTCCGACATACGTTGTTTGTGTGCTTTGATAGATAGGCTTACATCTAAGCAACAACGTTCTGTGTGGAATCCATTGAGCTACCAACTGCTGAGGAAAAGCATCATTCTGCTGGAAATGAGAAGACGTCCACTGAGTGAGGAGCTGATCGTTGCCAGGAGTGATCATCAATTGTACGGTATTCTAAATCTCACTTTGTGAGAACCAAACGCCTAGTGCAAGGGCTCTTTGCACCCATTATATTATATAGTGGAATCACCTTGTTGGTGGAAAGTGGACGTAGGTCGATTAAGACCGAACCACTATAAAGCACTGTGTCCATTACGATCGTGCAACACTCGTACGAAAACCTACTCGACAAAATCGTAACGGTGTCAGCAAAGCATATCTCATTCTGAGAAACGCTCTGCCGAGTTACAGTACGCTTCCGCTTACACCGAGAAAAGGGCGAAAAAGTTATAAACACTAATTCACCTCCCTCTTAGTGTTCTTGAATGATCCTACAATTGGTATCAGAGCAGGTTTGCTGAAAAGCTTTCTGTGTGATTGCAAGTACTGAACTCTGTTGCTGAACCTCAGGATCAGAACAGCTTGTTGCTGAAAGTCTTACATTAAGCACAGTGAAGTGTTGCTGAGTACTAAGCAGGATGTCGATGCTCTTAACGGATGGTCATTCGACTGAACGTAATCCGCTCTTTGCAGGACAACACTTTTCATATTGGAAAATGAGAATGGAGTTGTTCATAAGAGCAGAAGAAGCCGATTGCTGCAGATTATAATGGAAGGAGATCTCATAATTTCTCCATCTAATCCTAGTGACTCTCGGCATGAATTTGAAAGGAAGAGAATTATCTCGCTGAACACTAAAGCAAGGCACTATTTAGTGTGCGCTCTTGCTGGAATGAGTTCAATCGCGTTTCTACTTGTAAGACGGCGAAAGAAATGTGGGATAGACTTGCTTTGATCTATGATGGAACAGAACAAGTCAAGGAATCCAAAGTGAATGCATTAGTAACTCAATACGAAGCATTCAAGATGAAAAAGGATGAGTCAATAAATCAAATGTTTGATAGACTCACCGAAATTACTAATGTCATGGAATCTCTTGGCAAGACCATTTCAAATTCCGAGCTAGTCAGAAAAGTACTTTGCTCATTGCCTAAAACTTGGGAAGCCAAGAAGACGGCAATTGAAGAAGCTAAAGATTTGACGAGCTTAAGTCTTCAACAGCTACTTGGTTCTCTCGTTGCTTACGAAAATGAGAACAAGGTTGCTGAAGATAAAAAGACCAATGCTGTTACATTTAAAGGGAGCGTTGAATCCTCCGATGATTCTGAGGATGAATCCTCATCTGATTCAGAGGATGAAATCTCCTTCATGGCAAGGAAATTTAAGAAGTATCTTTGCAAAAATCGTTTCAAAGGAAAACGAGATGCTAAAAAGAAGAGTACTAAATCACACCAAAGTAAAGGTGGTGTGTGCTATGAGTGCAACAAACCTGGTCATATGCGACCAGATTGCCCACTTCTAAATGAGAAGGGCAAACCTTCAAAATATAAGAAAGATGTCATGATGGCATCTTGGAGTGATAGTGATGAGGAATCAGATCAGAACGATGATACAGCAAACATATGCTATATGGCGCAAACTAATGCTGAAACTGAGAAGGTAAACGCTTTCTCACCCTCTGATCTATCTGCTGAAGATATTGAGAATCTTTTCTCAGAACTCTATGAGAAAATTGAGACTTTGTCCGCAAATAATAAAGCTCTCAAGAAGGAGAATAAATTCTTGAGTGCTGAGAACGATTTTCTTAAGGAAGAGTTATCAGCAAAGGCTAAGAAAGCGGTAAAGCAACTTTCTCAATCTAAATTAAAGATTGAGGAACTGCAACAGCAACTCAGTGCTGTGCATAACAAAACTGATTTATGTGTACATGAGAAGTATGATTCTAAAAATGTGAAACATGAGAAATATGTTCCTCCTCACATTAGGAATGGCGAGTCTCATTATATTATTCAAAGGTTACCTAGGCTTTGCTATTATTGTAGAAAGCTAGATCATTTTATCAAAAATTGCCATGTGAGGCGAAATGATATGCTTGGCATTACTTCTAAAGTTGATGGTTCTATTGTAAAATGGAAGCAACGACTTACTTAAGTTCTTTCTCTGTTTCAGGGATGCTTCAAGTCCATCGCTAAGGACCATATATGGTACTTAGATAGTGGCTGCTCGAGGCACATGTCAGGGGATGTCTCCTTATTCTCCACACTAGTTTTCCAAGATGGTGGTGCTGTCACCTTTGGTGATAATGGAAAAAGGATGGTTAAAGGAACAGGGACCATTTGCTGTCCTAACTCCCTAACCATTGAAGGAGTTCTTTATGTTAAAGGCCTCCAACACAATTTGATTAGTATTAGTCAATTGTGCAATAAAGGTTATCATGTTTCTTTCGATGTAAGGACGTGTAACGTTTCACGGGACGGTGTTACTTGCTTCATTGGTGAGCGCAAGAAAAACATCCATGTCCTGTCTTTTAAACTCCGCTGGAGAAAATTGTCTCTTGTCTGTTAAGGACGAGGCTACTTTATGGCATAGAAGGTTGGGGACATGCAAACTATGACTTGTTGTCCAAACTTGCCAGAAAAGATGCTATTAAAGGATTGCCCAAAATTAAGTTCGACAATGATAAGTTTTGTAAAGCTTGCTCTATTGGCAAAACAAACAAAGGTTTCCTTTAAAAGTAAAAATATGCTTTCAAGCAAAGCACCGCTTGAATTACTTCATATGGACTTATTTGGTCCAACAAGGACTCAAAGTCTAGGAGGTAAACGTTATGGATTAGTTGTGGTAGATGACTTTTCCAGATTCACTTGGGTTAAATTTTTAGCTCACAAAAGTGATACGTTTGCAACCTTTGAAACTTTAGTCAAACAACTTCAAATGAGAAAGGTGTTTCTCTACGAAGCATAAGAACGGATCATGGTACCGAATTTGAGAACCATGACTTCACTTCATTCTGTGAAGAATATGGTATTAACCATAATTTCTCTACTCCATACACTCCACAGCAAAACGGAGTTGTAGAGCGAAAGAATAGAACCTTACAGGACATGGCAAGAACCATGTTGCTGGAAAGTGAGGTTGCTAAAAATCTTTGGGCTGAGGCTGTAAGTACAGCATGTTATATCTCAAATCGAGTTCACTTAAGGCTTTCCCTAAGGAAAACGCCTTATGAGTTATATAAAGACAGAAAGCCTAATATTTCATACTTCCATCCATTTGGAAGTAATTGTTTTATCTTAAGACCCATTAAAGATGGTGTCGGAAAGTTGGACGCTCGATCTGATGAGGGCATATTCTTAGGATACTCTCTCACAAGCAAAGCATATAGAGTCTTTAATAAAAGAACTCTAACTGTTGAAGAGTCCATCAATGTCAAAGTTGATGATTCTCTAACACAGAAGGAAGATGCTGTGGAAGCAGCAGCACAATCCTCAACAACAGTATCAAATGAAACATCACTGCAAACGGTTGCTGATCCGAATGGAAACACTGTAGCAGATGTACAGCAAGTGCCTGCTGCACACACTGAAAATGTTTCTGATGGTTTCCAGGATATACAAATAGAGGATCGTGTTCCTCCTTTATATAAGAAAAGACATCCTATTGACCAAGTCATAGGACCAATACACACTTGAGTGCGAACCCGACATACAGCAAGTATGTACTGTGAACACTCCGCTTTTATTTCTCAAAAGGAACCTCAAGGCATTGATGATGCGCTTGATGATCCAAACTGGATTCTCGCAATGCAAGAGAAATTGAATCAATTTGAGAGAAACAAAGTTTGGAGCTTAGTACCTAGACCTAATGATCGTTCCATTATTGGAACAAAATGGGTCTATCGAAATAAACTTGATGAGTCTGGAAATGTTGTGAGAAACAAAGCCAGACTTGTAGCGAAAGGTTACTCTCAAGAAGAGGGTATCGATTATGATGAAACGTTCGCTCCTGTGGCGCGTCTTGAAGCAATACGCTTACTTCTAGCGTATGCTTGTTATAATGACTTCAAACTATTTCAAATGGATGTGAAAAGCGCATTCCTTAATGGTGATATAAAAGAGGAAGTTTATGTTGAACAACCTCCTGGATTCACCGATCTAAAATTTCGCAATCATGTTTATAGGCTATCTAAAGCTTATATGGGCTTAAGCAAGCTCCAAGAGCATGGTACGAAAAGCTTAGTTCCTTTCTTATAGCAAAGGGATATAAGCGTGGAAAAATCGATACAACCTTGTTTCTTAAGAAACAGGATGCTGATCTTTTAGTCGCTCAAATATATGTGGACGACATCATATTTTGTTCAACGAATGAACAACTATGCACCGAATTCTCTAACTTTATGAGAGGAGAATTTGAAATGAGTCTCATGGGAGAACTCACTTTCTTCCTTGTACTCCAAATTAAGCAAACTGAAGATGGAATTTTTATCCACCAAGAAAAGTACAGCAAACAGCTGCTCAAGAAATTTGAGCTTGAGAATGTTAAACCTTTGTCGACTCTTATTGGTAGTAATATCAAGATTGAAAAAGATGAAGGTGGAAAGGAAGTTGATTCCAAACTATACAGAAGCATGATAGGGTCATTACTCTATCTTACGGCTTCGAGACCCGATATCATGTTTAGCGTATGCTTATGCGCTAGATATCAGTCTGCTCCAAAAGAGTCACACCTTGCTGCAGTTAAGAGGATCTTTAAATACCTCGCAGGGACTGTTAGCTTAGGTTTATGGTATCCCAGGGGATCGTTGATGGATCCCATATGATATTCAGAAGCGGACTATGCTGGATGCCACATAGATAGAAAAAGTACTTATGGTACTTGTCAATTATTGAGAAATATGTTAATTTCCTGGTTCTATAAGAAGTAGACATCAGTCGCTTTATCCCCAGCTGAGGCAGAATATGTTGCAGCAGCCAGTTGCTGTGCTCAGTTATTATGGATGCGACAACAACTTGAAGACTATGATCTTCATTTCAACAGTATTCCATTAATGTGTGATAACACAAGTGCAATAAATTTATCACGAAATCCTGTCTATCACTCGAGATCTAAGCATATCGAGTTGAGACATCACTTCTTGCGTGATAATGTACAAAGTGGAAAAGTTGAGATTCAGCATATAAATACTAAGCAACAACTTGCTGATATTCTTACCAAACCACTTGATAAGGAAATGTTTGAATATTTACGAAGTGAATTAGGGATATGTAATCTCAATATCTGAGATGATAATATTGTCATCTAACTATTTTAAGAAATTTTTGATAGGAAAATAAAATTTCCTATGGTGCCATTTCCTTCTCTATTTCTTTCTATAAATATTCTTTAAAAAGGGAACTACCCCTACGGTATAATCCCTAACTTCCTTCTTCCTTTCTTCATCCTCTACCTCCTTCCTCCTTCTCTTCTTCTCAATCTGATCATGGCACCCAAATCCGCAAAATCTTCCAAGGGGAAGGGAAACCCTAAGAAACGGTAGCAGGCTATGACTGCTTCCGTCCAGCAACTCTCCACTCAGGAGAATCTCCTAGTTACTGAGGGGGAGCCTTCGCTACTGCATGCCCCTGCTCCCGTGGTCACTAAGACCAAGGAGACACATGCTGCTGTGCCTGTTAAGGAAAATGTGGCTTCGGCTGTTGATGCCACTGCTCTTGGCGATTCTGAAGTTGCTGCGGAGAAAACCCTCACTGTTGAGGAAGAAACCGCTGCACCAGAGGAGGTTACCAAGTCTACATCGGCTATGTCCGAGTTCTCTGACAAAGTAGACACCTCCCTCAATCCAGATCTAGAACTCTCTAATGATGAGAGTAAGGAAAGTGAGGATCTTGATGCTATTCAGTCCGTGGGTGAACAGGACTCTTCTGCTGAGAAGACCCCTGCTGCGGCTGACACTGTGGAGGTGGTTGGCTCTGTTGTACAGAATCCTCCTCCTGTTGGTTCTGCTTTGGGTATTGCTTCTCGCACCAGGATGAAGCGACCTTTCGCTGGTCTAAAGGATGGTATGCACTCTAGCTCTCCTGATCATAAGAAAGTGAAACATACAGATTCTTCTGTATTTATCCCTGAGATTGATCAGAATGTTTCTTTGGCTGAGTTAAATCGCATTCTTGCTGATGATACAATGCCCAGCCGTAACATGGCAAAGCGCAACATTGCTGCATGCAAGCGTGTTGATTTTGACTGGTTCAGTGAACATCAGTTGCACTTTGCTGAGATGTTTGAGAAATTGACCTGGCGGTCTTTCTGCGAGTATGATGGCATAGGTTCTATCTCTAAAGTCAAGGAATTTTATGCCAACATTATCTTTTATAAAGAGGATTCCCTCATTAAGTACATCAAAGTGCTAGTTGATGATAAAGTCTTCGTCTTCTCTGTGTTTGATATTTGCCGAATATTTAACTCTGATCCCTTCAACAATCTGAGGGTGATCAATGAGGGAAAACTAGAGGCTTATCAGACCATCAATGACGGTGAGGTTGTTACTGTCAGCGGATATTTGCAGAATACTGGGCTGAGCTTTAGCAACAGGATGTTTCACAAGGCAGTAATGTCTTGCTTTGCTCCTCGTATTGGCAGTATTGATACTGTCATCCCCAGAGAATGGAACTTGATGGTTCATCTTAAGCGAGGTATTCCTGTGAATTTGAGAAGTGTTATTTTTGGCCACATGGCTTCTTGTGTTCAGGATGAGAACAGGGCACTTCCTTTTGCACACGTTATTACTGCACTGCTGTAGCTTTATGGGGAGCAGGTTGTTCCTGTGAATCAAATGGATACCTGGACTACACAGGTGATTGGTGCTAACTCTGTGGCGAGTATGGGCTACCAATATGTTGATGGTGTATTCATCAAGAAACCAACCAAGCGAGAAATCGCTTGCATCTGTTCGTGGCAAGGCCACTGCTGAAATTGGCAAACAGCGTCGCGCTAAATGTGAGCGGGAGGCCCCTTTGTCAATGGATGAGTCCCCTTCTTCTTCCAAGGTGCAAAAATTCTCGCTGAGGAACTCAACTTCACTCGTCGCTCCATTCTTGAGAGGATGGATGCATTTGCTGAGAGACTTGGGCGCCTGGAAAAGATGATCCAGACTCTGCTTGAAACTGTTGAGGATTGAGTCATGTTCTCCACTGAGGATTGAGCTACTCTCCTCTCTATCTTTAGATGTCTCTGCTCATTTGTTCTTGTTTTTGAAACAGTTTGATCTTGCTAGATCGCAATAACTCTTTGCTGCTATGTCAGCTTGTTTTGAGTGTCAGCATGTTTTTGCTGCACTAGCAATATCACTACTATTTGTTTTAATCCTTTCTTTTTGATATGACAAAAGGGGGAGAAAAATAAGTTAAGGGGTTAAGGGGGAGTTTTCCACTTAACTTAACAAATCAGTGCTAAGCCTTAGGGGGAGTTAGGAGATTATTGGACTCAAGCTCTTTCCCGAGAAAGGTTTTGTCATCATCAAAAAGGGGGAGAATGTTAACCTGATTTTGATGATGAACTTAAGCAATACGTTACTCATAGTCAGTAGTAATGTTTCATGAGTTACGTGCTTGTCTCTAGTGATGAGCTTGAGCAATGTGTTGCTGAATCACAGCTAGTAACTGTTACATGCTACAGTGAGTTGTTGCTGTGATATTACGAATACATATTGAAAATATGGAAACAAATTTTCAATACCCACGTTTTATTTTGGGATATCACAGACCATTCGTCTGAGTGTCCAAATTCATTTAAATGTGGTTTAATGATCTCATTATAAAGATTCAGGCAACTAAATATTATGAGATTATCTTTCCAAGTTTATTTTTAGAAACAAAATATGTTTCTGATATCCTGCAGCAATGTTACGTTGGAACATGATGAAATTTCTAATCAAATATTGTTGATTGAACCTAATCGACCAGATAAGATTATGATAAGATTATAAAGATTAGAAATAATTTATTTGATTAAGATAAGTGAGGAAAGTTACCGTTGGTACTTACTCTCCATAGCACAGCGATCGGTCCAGGAGACCGTTGCTGAGTCCTGGCTGCAAATTTTGGCAACAAATCTCAAGATTGCCTGGACGTCTTCTGTGCTTCCTTCTCCATTATAATTAGACTAAGAACGACAGATCCAAGTGTCTTTGTGCGTCTGAGTGGTCTGAGAGGCCTAAGTGGTCTAAGTGAGCTTTGTGCATTGACGGAGAGCGGAAGGTGCTAAGTGTCTCCTGGTTCTTTCTCTTACAAGCTGCGTGTGAGAGTGTCAAGGGGCTGAGGTTAGATCCTTTGATCATCGTGAGAAGGACTAGGTGTCCTCGGTGTGTTTAACGAGCGGCTGGCGAATCGTCTCAGGGAAGCTAAATGAATACCTGTGCTGAATTCAGTAAGCAGTTGCTAACCCATCGGCAAGAAGCCGTTCTTGTCGTGTCTCTTCGCAGGGAAGTCTCGGACCTACGGAGTTTGAGCAGTTAGACACGGACTTGCGGTGGTGCGCGCCAGAAGTCTCGTGCCTGCAGGGTAGAGCAGGAGGTGGGAACGCCGCCGGAGTGGAAAGAGGTCCTCCCGAGCACAGGGGTGCTGTGCAGAAGTCTCGAACTCCTGGGGACGGATAGTAGAGCAGGTTGCGTGGAAGCTGCTGGAGTAGAAATTCCACCCTAGGCACTGTGTGTGCAGTGCAGTGAGTCACGGCTGTGGTAACCGTGCACGTCCGAACTGAGTGTAGGACGTATACCCAATCTTAGTAGTCTTTGTGGTTATCTTTGTGGTTCTTCTCTTTGTGGTCTTTGTGGTGATCTGTGTGATCAACTTCGTGGTTGTCTCTTAAGCAATTACAGGCTCATCTCCAGGAGAGACAAAATCTATGTGGAAATCCTCTGCTGAACGACAAAAGTGCTGAAGCAATCCTCTACTGTGAATCAGAAACGAGCTGCTCTCTGAGAAGTCTTTTCTGTCTAAGGATTATTATCTGAGGATTTAATCTTCTGACATAACGTTGTTTGTGTGCTTTGATAAACAGGCTTACTGTCGACGTAAAAATCTCACGGTCCGTATATAAACCGGAAGCAACGTACAAATTGTCGTATGAAAAATATAGCGGGTTCTGTCTCTAGTCACGGACAAAGCACGTGAGTCCTCTGATTCTATACTCGTAAGATATCCGAAATATGGATGGGCTGAAGCTCTGGCAAATATCTGCTGGAGCTTTAGGGAGATATATTGATGAAGATGCTGGAGCTACAGAGCTTGATCCGACGAGTCTTCAGAAGCGGCGAAGATCTCCAAGGCTTGTAGAAGCTGGATCTGGAGAATCTTCTGAGGATGGACGAAGAACACCAGGGCTGTTGTAGAAGCTTGATCTGGAGAGTCTTCTGAGGATGGGCGAAGAACACCAGGCTGCTGAAGCTTGGTCTTGATCTTGAATGCTTGAACTTGATCTTCAGGCTTGATCTCGATCTTCAGACTTGATCTCGATCTTCAGACTTGATCTTGAACC
>CM042891.1:7577417-7645542 GCA_023653495.1 Melastoma candidum | reverse complement strand
ATAATATATGGTTTGGGCCGATAAAATTTCAATGTCTACACTTACATCTGAGCAACAACGTTCTGTGTGGAATCTATTGAGCTACCAACTGCTGAGGAAAAACATCATTCTGCTGGAAACGAGAAGACGTCCACTGAGTGAGGAGCTGATCGTTGCCAGGAGTGATCATCAATTGTACGGGAATCTAAATCTCACTTTGTGAGAACCAAACGCCTAGTGCAAGGGTTCTTTGCACCCATTATATTATATAGTGGAATCATCTTGTTGGTGGAAAGTGGACGTAGGTCGATTAAGACCGAACCACTATAAAACACTGTGTCCATTACGATCGCGCAACACTCGTACGAGAACCTACTCGACAAAATCGTAACGGTGTCAGCAAAGCAGATCTCATTCTGAGAAACGCTCTGCTGAGTTACAGTACGCTTCCGCTTACATTGAGAAAATGGCGAAAAAGTTATAAACACTAATTCACCCCCCTCTTAGTGTTCCTGGACGATCCTACAGTCCAGCCTCACAAAACTGCTCAAATCTAACGTTATGTGATTTGTACAACCACTATCTATCAACCAAGTACGATCTCGTACCTTTGTCGAAAAACACGTAGCAACAAACAATTGATCATCTTCTTCTTCTATCGTTTGTGCTTGTTCCTCTTGAGAAGCTTCATTGTTTGGGCATACTTTCTCCATATGGCCAAGTTATTGGCATGACCTGCATCGTACATTTGGTCTCTAGAAACAACGACCTTCAGGATGATTATCTTTCTTACAGTGAAGACACGGAGAAAATTTTCTTCTCCTTGGCTTATCTTCTTGTCTTTTCTTTCCCTGAGATCTAGATTGTCTAGCACATAAGCACCTTCAACACTCTTTTCTCCTTTTTTATGTTTATGATTTGCATCATCTTCTTGTCGTATCAACCTTCTCTGTTCTTGAGATTGAAATGCATGGATGAGCTCAGTCAACGAGATCTTTGACAAATCTTTGGAGTCTTCAAGATATCTTTCTGGTAAACTCACCAGCACTTTCTCCACAATTATCCTATCTGGTAATTCCTCTCTAATAAGCCGAATTTTATTGACGATCGCCAAAAGTCTATCAACATACTCTTTGACGATCTCACTTTCTTTCATCCGTAGACGCTCAGAAGTCTCTTTTCGAATTTAGAATCTGCATACGATGCGTTCTACTGCTGCCCATAAACTCCTCCTGCAACTTCATAATAACTACCAACAATTTCATAGGCGAGATGTGAACCCATTGGAATTAACCTGGCCGAGAAATTGGGTTATGACTGAGCCTGGTAGTAGCTCTAGACCAATTAGTGCGGCTAATATCCGACAAAGAGGTAATGAAATTACTTTAATGTTGGGTGAACCGTCTAGAGACAGTTTTAGAGCTGATAGGCATTTGCCTACGAGGATGCCACTCCTGAGAGAGCCAAGATCTCATACGCTCTTTGAAGTTTCTTCTAGATCTAGTGATGTGGGAGAGGACATAATTGTGTCCCGACCAGCAGAAGCATCTGCTCCACCACTGATAGAAGAAATGTCTCGAAGGTCTACAGATTCAAGAACCCCGTCTCAACATATGGGTAGAATAGTAGGATATAGACAGGTGTCACTACCAGTCTATGAAGATCCGGTAGATCAAACGAGAGAGGAATCAATACGGATGATGAGAGTTACTTATCCGGATAACTCTTTATCCAGTATTCCTAAAGTTTGTAAGGTTATTGAGCAAATAGCCGAGCAGAGGTCTATACCAATAGACGAAATCTGGAGGATGATAGAACCATCCCGGGAAGTACCTAAGAATATTGGGTTTAGTGTTAGGAAGGAAGACTTGAGCACATACGTGGCTCTAACTTTCAAATTTCCTAGATACTATGAGTATTCTTTGGATACTTTGATAGACACGGGGTCTAGCATAACTTGTGCTAGACTCAATGCTCTACCAGATGAGTGGTGGAAACCACTGCAGAAACCCATCCACATGGTAAACGTAGATGGAATGGCGACAATAGTCAGCCATCAGGCCAATAATGTGCCTGTCTTTATTGGTGGACGACAGTTCATCATTAAAGAGATCCTAGCCCATCCTTTATTAGAGGCAGGCATCATAATTGGTGATGCCTTTCTGAAAGGACAAAAGGAAAACCTACCTTTTGTACAGGATGTCCATCATGTGTTCACAGGTGGGGTGAAAATCAGTATTCTCCAAGAACCTAAGTTACGGTTAAAATTTGGGTTCTATCCGGTAAAAAGGACAGAATACTGTGGTAATACACCATGTGAAAAAGCTTTCAGAGTGCGAGCTCAACGTGGTGATATACGGTTGTGTGAGAACGAGTCATGGGAACAAACCCTGTTTTCACCAACGAATACCAGGAGTTCTAGCTGGTATGACGACTTGTTTCCAAAACAAGAAGAGTGTATGGCAGTACAGTTAACTGGGACAAAATGGGATAAGTTTATGATAAAACTTGCCGACAATTTTAGTAAAGATCCATTAAAATTGTGGAGTCGGAATGGCCTAAGGGCTAGACTCGAATTAAAGGATCCCGGAACCATTATAAGAGCCAGAAACATTACGTATACGGATGAGATGGTTGAGGAGTTTGACAAACAAATTCCTGAATTGCTTGGGAAAGGCTTGATTAGGGACAGTTACAGTCCGCATTCTAGTCCTGCCTTTATGGTTATTAATCATGCCGAGCAGGTGCGAGGGAAAGCACGAATGGTTATAGATTATCGCCAGCTTAACAAAGCCACAAAAGATGATGGCTACGAGATTCCCACTGCGGGAGATTTAATTGATAGGGTTAGTTTGAGCCAACCAAAGTTCTTCTCTAACTTTGACTTGAAAAGTGGATACTGGCAAGTCAAGATGGAGGAAGAGTCGGTTCCTCTAACTGCCTTCAATGCTCCGCAAGGAATGTTTGAATGGCTGATGATGCATTTCGGCCTGAAAAATGCTCCAGGCGTATTCCAGCGCAAAATGGATAATGCTTTCAAGCAAGTCCGAAAATTTTGTGCGGTCTATATTTACGATGTGCTAGTCTACAGTTAGATTGAAGACGACCACATGAGGCACCTTGATAAGGTGACTGATGTCTTCCGACAGGAAGGTATGATTCTATCGGAAAGGAAGATAAAATGGTTTAAGGAGTCAGTCAATTTTCTAGGCATGGAGATTGAGCAAGGAAATATTAAATTGCAAAGTCATATTGCCGAAAAAATTGTTGATTTTCCTGACAGACTTGAGGATAAAAAACAAGTCCAAAGATTTTGTGGATTTGTTAACTATGCAAGAAAGTTTGTGAAAGATCTTTCTCAAGATCTAGGTAGGATTTTGAAGAAAAACTCTTCGGTAAATCCTTGGTTATGGGAAGATAAGGACACTCATGCTATTCAGAGAATTAAGAGAAAGGTAAAAAATTTACCACAACTCTCTTTACCATCTGACAAAGATGAGTTAGTTCTGGAAATAGATGCTTCAAACGATTTTTAGGGAGCTGTCCTTAAAATTAAAGGAAGAAAACCAGAACCCGTTTGTAAGTATTGGTAGGGTAGTTTTAAGGGGTATGAACTCGGGTACCCGATACATGAAAAGGAGGTATTGGCTTTAAAAAATGGAATAAAAGCCTTTTACATCTTTTTGGCACCTAAGAAATTCTTAGTGCGCTCTGACTCGACCTATGTAAAAAGGTTTATGAGTCTGAACCTCAAGGAGGCTAGGCAAACTAGACTTTTGAGGTTGCAAGAGTGGTTTAGCTATTATAAATTTGATGTCGAGTATATCTCTTCAGACAAAAACATAATAGCTGACTCTCTCTCTAGAGAACTTGCAGATGGATCCCGCAGCAAAGAATAAGATCTGCTGGAGATGCAAGCAGGAGGGACACTCCAAGAAGGTATGTCCTAATCCAATCAAGAGGGAAATTGAGCAGAGTGATGCTGGTTCCAATTCTGGAACGAAATCAGCTTTGTGATGGCAGTGGAAGCGACCTGGACATAGATCATTCGAATGTCCTAGTAAGCTGAAAACTGCGGATGCCCAGAAGGGTGTGGCTGATCTCAAGGAGAAGGCAAAAGCTAACTCCAAGAGAAAGGCGGAGACAGATCTCCAGAAGGAGATGGTTGATCCTAAGAAGAAAGCTCCGGCTAACTTCAAAGGAAAGACGAAAGAAGATTCCCAGAAGGGAATGACTGAACCTAAGGAAAAGGTAATAACCAATTCCAAAGGGAAAGTGGAGAAAGATTCTCAGAAGGGAGTGACGGGTCCTAAGGGAAAAGACGATGTCAAACCCAAAGGAAACGTGAAGGAAGATCTTCAAGAGAAGATGGCTGATCCTGAAGAGGTAAGCTCTAAAGGAAAAGCGAAGATGGCAGATCTGAAGGAAAAAGCTCAGCTAATTCTCAAGAGAAAGCCAGGAAGAAGAAGAGAGTGAAGCAGCTTAAGTCTTCTGGTCCTACGAAGGACGATAAGGTTACAGAACCTTGGTGGTACGCACTGACCATGGAGCAGTTCAATTACTGCCGAAATTATTTAGCCAAAGAGCAGAAAGTCTCTATAAACCAAGCTGTGAAAACCTATAAGGCTTTGTTACAAAGCAAGGAGGAACAGCAAGAAAGGTTGAAGAGTGAGTATGCTGAAGAGGAGACAAAATTCAAAGCCTTCATTGGCGAGCCAATTCAGAAGGAAGAACAACCTGATGAGGCGGCTGATATGGAGTACGACGAGTATTTCAATTACGAGATACCCGGAACACTTGGAGAAGGTAATCCTCAAATTCAGGAAAACCTTGAGGAAGTAATTCCTGAAGGAGGTTCGGTTGAACCTGGTGAGCAAGCTCACAATGACAAAGGTCATGAAGATCTTGATAGATCTTGGTTTTTTGATTTGGACTCTTTCGAGGATGGATCCCTATCTTGGGATGCCACTGTTGTTTGTGGAGGACTTATGGGAGGTATTAAACATAATTACCAAGCCCAAATTAAGTTTTTCGCAGCAAAGACGATTGAGTACATCAAGGATCTGGAAGCCAAGTTAACTAACAAGGCCGCAGATGGGGAAGAGTTGTCTAGATCGGTACGAGACAGACATCAAATCCTGACCACTACAATGCCCATACTACCGTGTGAAGTCAAGGACTATGAGACTTCGAAAGTGGTGGTGGATATGAGAGAATCCTCTTTGGAGGAGAACTATGTACTTCAACCGTATCAACACCGGATATCGGAGAAGTGGCCATCCCTGAGGATTAGTTTAGGTATGGTGGGAGTTGTTTTACCTTATTTATATGCGGGGTTTGTTGATATTCTGGAGATCGATAGATCTGAACCAGAGCAGATAAACCAACTGCCTCCATTGGTAAAGTTCATACTTGGATATCTTGGCTATGGTTCAAAATATGCCACGGCACTGATTACTAGCACTACGATGGAAGAAGAAGAACACGAGGAATATGGGAAGGTAATTCTTCCTAATATGCAAGTGTGGGATATCCATCCTAGTGAAAGTAGGCATCTGATAGAACATCAAAAACAGGACCTCGATTAGAGGGGTTTATGGCGCAAGTATTACAAGGATAAGACTGTAAGAAATGCCATAAAGGTTGAGTTTCTTAAGGATGTGCTGGAGCACGTTTTTGCCCGCAAGGAGCTATACTATGTGCTCAGTGACGGTATGACCACTGTCACGATTCTCCGTTCTTATCTCAGCTATGTAGATGAGCAGGCAGGAGAAAGAGGATGGGAGAGAGTTCTGGATCTTCTAGATAGTTTCTGGAGGAAGGAGAACTCTGAACTGTGCCACCGGACGGATACCTTCGAAGTCTGGAGTAAAATCGCTGACTACACAGATAAATCCTTAGCACAGCGATTCAAGCAAGATGAAGAGAGAGCCCAACAAAATGCTGATCAGGGAGTCTTGGAAGGAACTGGCGAGTCTTCACACACCAGAGAAGAAGGAATCTCCTTTGATGAAGCAACGATGCAGACAGGAGAAAAAGAGTGTATAGAGATAGACTAGGCAATTTTGTAGTCTAGTGAGCTTTTTGTAAGCTTTTGTAAAAGTAGATTCATTTACTTTTGAGCTGGCAAACAGTGCATAGGCACCAGCTCCTTTGTGTATATATTTCACAACCCTCTACCATTTTCGGGGAGGCAATCTGAATAGAGAAATTTTTCTCTCACATCTCTCTGAGTTGAATTTCTTTGATTGTCCTCCAGCAATACCTTAAGGAATCAAGAGGAGTTAGAATTAATCAGAATTGATTAAAACTAACTTAAGGTTAGATTTGTGAATCGAGACCTTGAAGGAAAAGTTTTTATGACTAAACCTTGTGTTGGATGAGGAGTGTCTATATAAGACCCTCGTGATAAGGGCATTTGGAAGACACAGAAGAGCCTCTCCCCTCACAAAATTCTCACATTTGAGAAGTGAGCGCCTCTTGAGTTCCAGGAAATTGCGGAAGCTTGGTGAACCCTCTGAGCTACCTAGAAGATTAAGGTATGATAAGCATCTTGATTTAAGTTGTTTATGCTTTAAGAGAGAGACTTTAATCAAAAGATTAAAGTGGTGCAGTGTACGGGTCATTCTTATGACTGATTGTCCAAATCCTGAACTATTACATTTAGATCACGCTGTGGGCAAGGATTCTACTACTGGTCTTCTCAATACCATAGTAGATCGTCTTGAAAATCTATCAGCACAGATATCACAAATATCAAAGCAGATAGAGAGTTATTCTAAGAAATTAGAAGAACTGACTCTAGTGCAGAGGGAATTTGAGGAATATTTCCTTGAAGGTAAGTCCAATATCGGATTTACGGCAAGTTCTAAATACTCCAACGAGTATTTAAGGTTGGTGGAACGCCGACGGCAAAGACAATCGGAAAAATCTTCTTAAGTTCGATTCCTGTCAATTATAAAGAATATCTAGCATGCTGATAATTAACTCTTCAGTGAGCTAATTTTGCATCGCTAATCTTCAGTGTATTAATTGGTATCAGAGCCTGCTTAAGATTATTTTTCATTTAATTGTCTTGAAGAACTCAATTGAAAGAAAAGAAGTCTTTGGGGAAAAATTAAAGGAAAAAGACAAAATGGAAAGAGCGGTATAGTGGGAATATTTTAGCAAAGGACGGTGAAAGTGGAAATAGTTCGTGGGACCACGCTAAGGAACAAACCTCCTAAGGTTGTGTAATAAAAGGTTTGTGTTTATGTATGTCACTAAATTAGTTTAAATTCAGAGAGTTCCTCCCAAAACCACAAATATATTAACATTCAGTTGTACATATTTATGTGAAAAAAGGAGCAGCTGCTAGAAGAGCCTTCATCAATCATTCCCCAACACCACATTTTTTGTTTTCTTTTCTCTTCTACCATCCTCCCCACCCGTCTCTCTCTCTCTCTCTCTCTCTCTCTCTCTCGATTTAAGGCTGTTTCTTCCCCCATCCGCCATGTTAACCATGGAGGACTATCTTCGCGTCAGAGAAGATTTTAACCCTTTCGGCCAAAACGGCAGAAAGCGTTCTGAGGACGATACTGTCCTTGAGCTCGGCGAGATCTCTGCTGAAGAACAAAAGTTTCACGTCCCTGGCCACGAACACGGTGGCCATGACCATAACGCCAATGGAGCTGTCCGGCCTGGTGTCTACACGAACACCCTGACTCCACGACAGATGGAGTCCCTCACTGCCCTGTGCAACACCTTCTTACCTCCCCTAGAACCCCCCTCACGCGTTGCTGCAGATGAGGCAATTGCCAAGTTCTACCGCACCTCTGCCTCCATGACTGGAGCCCCTGAGTTGGTAATACAATGAAACCCCCCACACACAAACCCCTCATGTCTGGATGGATGACATGACAGTAAAAAATGATTACCGTGGGTGTGTTTTTTGGGTGCAGTTGGGAGGCCTGGTAAGCCAAAGGATGGAACACCCGAAGCTGTGGCTGATGAAGCTGACGCTGTGGCTGCTGTCCACGTGGATAGGCACGTTCATATTGTGCGGGTTGAAGAGCATGTCGAGGGAATTCCCCTACTTTAGGTCATTCCCGCAGCTGCCGCTCAAGAGGAGGGAGGAGATCATAATGTCGTGGTCGAACAGTGGCATCATCCAGCTGAGGATGTTTGCCAGAGCAATGAAGCTCCTCGCCTTGCTCACCTTCTTCACCCTGGTAAACACCCCCCCCCCCCCTCCTCCAGCCGGGTCAATATCCTAATCATTTATCGTCTTTCTTTTTCTTTGGTGGTGTGTGTGTTCCTTCTGGATGCGTGTGATGGTTGCTTTTTACCATTGATTGTTAGTCATCTCCCTCCTGACGCATCTTTATTTTTATTTTTTCATTAACAAGAGGAGATATAGAAACCGGGTCTTTGTGGATGCGGTTGGAACTCTCCTGAATATGGTGCTCGTAATTAAGAGATAAGAGGGAGGGATGTGTTCACAAATAAAATATAAAACACGCTTTGGGTGTGTGGGAAGCTAGAACTGAGTGTTTCTATGCATGATCTAAAAAATTAATCAAAACTTCGCCTATCGGGAATTCCCTCCACTTGTCCCCGTGACAGAAATTATTTCTATTATATGGCTTGCATGCATGCACGACTAGGGTGATCCGTGTCTTGTTTATTTTATTTTTCTTCCATGATGCCTAGTAGTTAATTATTCACCAGAGCAATTTCATTCTTTGAATTGGGTTATTAGAACCAGAGTGAGTCGCCGGGAGTTTCATTTGCCCCGCTTGCTAATTTCTATTGAACAATACCCCGGGAAGGAAGGAGGGATTAAGTCTAAGAACAATTAATAAAAGAAAAGTGGCCCAATGATTTAAAGTCTCGGGAATGGTTTGCTATATCATCAATATCTCATCCTCATCAGTTGATCTTGTTTTTAAGTGATTTAGAGACTATAGAGTTGGGATTGTTGTGGGTAGGATTTTTAATTGGATTGCGTGTTTTTCGAAGTTGTCAATTTCCCCGAGAAGGAATTAAATGAAGGAGGCAAAACAGGGCCAACTTGGCAATATCTACCCCTATTTATTACGGGGCTTAAATGCAGTTTTGAGCCAGGAAAGGCTGTATCTCCTCTCCTACGTCATTCAATATAATTTGACTTCCCAACTCCCGTCTCTTGCGATAAATTCTAGTCCTGTAAAATTAGTTGGCGTCTACTTATTCTTTTCATGTCTCTTCTATTGAATTCAACGTCGCCTTCAATCTTTTTTGGGTAAGTTTAGATGGCGATCCTAATAATAGTATTAGTAGTAGTTCTTCATCTATAAAAACAATGTGGGGTCGTCGATGATACATATGTATAAGAAATACTTTTGACAGGTGGATGAGAAGGATGACAATCCCTCGTGGAAAGCGATTGGATATTGTGGACCCGATCCCGAATTCAAGAAACAGCTCCATCGTCTCACCCAGTCCAGTTCCCCTTCCCTGATCCCATCTCCACCACAACCACCCCATGCTCACCACCAGGATCTCTTTGGTCCCCTCCACCCTGGCCTCATCCAAATGTCCAGCCCCCGGGACGCCGTTGCCAACAGCCTCCAGCGCCTTGGTTTCCCTGTATCCGTTTGCCCTCTCGAGTACAACCCCACCCGGATGCCCTTCCCATCCCTCAGCATCCAGTGCGATGCCGTGGTCGTTGGTTCAGGCTCCGGCGGCGGCCTTGTCGCTGGAGTGCTGGCAAAGGCAGGTTATCGTGTCCTCGTGCTCGAGAAGGGGAACTACTGCGCTCGGACCAACCTTTCCCTCCTGGAGGGGCCCTCCATGGACCAAATGTATCTCCAGGGAGGTCTCCTGGCCACAGCCAACATGGGTACTTTGGTTCTTGCTGGTTCTACCGTGGGTGGAGGCTCTGCGGTCAACTGGTCAGCCTCAATCAGGACCCCGCAGCACGTGATCGAAGAGTGGTCTAATGTGTATGGTCTGGAGCTATTCGATAGCAAATTATACACGGAAGCACTTGATGTGGTGTGTAAGAGAATGGGAGTCCAGTCTGAAATTTCTAAAGAAGGGTTCCACAATGCTGTCCTAAGAAAGGGCTGCAATGAGCTGGGTTATCCAGTGAGAGATATCCCCAGGAACTCATCGGCTGATCATTACTGTGGCTGGTGTTGCCTTGGTTGCAGGGATGGACGTAAGAAGGGTACATTAGAGACGTGGCTGGTGGATCTAGTTGACTCGGGAAATGGGGCCATTCTACCTGGCTGCGAGGGAATACAAGTCCTACATTGCCGAAAGGATGGATGGGAGAGAAATGTAGCAACGGGTGTGGCTTTCGAGTTTCATTGCAACGGGATGAAGGAAATATGTGTAGTCGAGTCCAAGGTTACGGTTGTGGCTTGTGGATCCCTTAGTACCCCAGCATTGCTCTTACGAAGTGGATTGAAGAATCCAAATATCGGGCGAAACTTGCATCTTCATCCAGTTGCAATGGCTTGGGGCCATTTTCCTGATTCGAACTCCCTAGAGACGTGGCCCGAGTCAGAGCAAAAGAGCTATGAAGGAGGAATAATGACAGCAATGTCCACCGTGGTCGGTAACATTGAGACCTCTGGATATGGTGCTGTTATCCAGACCCCCGCGTTGCACCCAGGCATGTTTTCAGTTCTGATACCTTGGGTGTCAGGAATGGATTTCAAAGCGCGGATGTGCAAATTCTCCAGGACGGCACACATTTTTGCCTTGGCAAGGGATAAAGGTTCGGGAACGGTCCTTTCGAGGAGCTCAATAGACTACAAGCTGGATGAGGTGGATGAGAAGAATCTGCAACGTGGCCTAGAGAAGTTGCTGAGGATACTAGCAGCTGCAGGGGCACATGAGATTGGCACCCACCACTCCAACGGGAAGATGGTGAATGTGAAGGTGGTGAGCTCGCATGCGTTTGAGAGATTTGTGAAGGAGGAGAGCTCAAGGCCGTTACGGGATCTCTCGACACCGATATGCTCAGCACATCAGATGGGAAGTTGCAGGATGGGAACGGGTCCAAAGAGGTCGGCGGTGAGCCCAGTGGGAGAGACGTGGGAGGTAGAGGGGTTGTATGTGGCCGACGCCAGCGTTTTCCCTACTGCGCTTGGGGTTAATCCAATGGTCACCTGCCAGGCCATCGCGTACTGTACCGCCCAGTCCGTTCTTGAAGTCCTGGGGAGGAAGAAATACATGTGAGTGCTACTACTCTCGAGTGTTCCTTATTCTGGGGGTTTGATTCTTTTGTGATCGTAAATTTTGTCTAGTAGTTAAAAAAGAGAGAGAAGTGAAAAATCAATTAAGTCAACATGAACGAAATGAAACTCATACACAGAAAGGAGCAGGAAATAATGTATGCTACAGACAGACAAGTGGTGAAAGCATTTACTGTAAGTTAAGTGTGAGTTGTTTGGATGTCTTTCTTTCTCCTTCAAAAAACTAAACATGAAATGTTGTTCTTTTCTTTGTATCTATCTGATGATTATTAAAACATGGTCATCGGGTTATGGTGTATGTCATGCTTCCTACTTGTCGACACTTCCAACCGCCTGTTCCATCCCCCTGGGTTCTGTTCTACCTTGAAGAATCCACCTTGACTTGACTGCACATAGGAAGTCTTGGAGTTAAGATTGGTGCCTTCATTTCCACCACCTTTCTGGTCTCATAATTCGAGGGCATCAGGCCATCCGTCAAATTTATCTTCTTCTTTTTTCCTTTATCTTACGTTTTCTCTGCTCTAAAGCCTAACGAAAAATTTAAATATTTTTGTGCTCCTCTTTACATGAAGGACAATCACGCCGTTGACTATTCCATAAGGCCATCGTATTCACATCCAACTCCCCGCAGCTACACGTACTTCATGGAGAAGATGCTCGTCTACTTCCAATCCTCTCACTTTCATCTGATAAAGAAGCTTGATAGCCTCCACGGGCATTCCATGCTGCGCATAACCTTTGATCATGTCCTTCCAACACCTAATATTTCGACAGTCACTTACCTTGTCAAACACCGTTCTTGCATTTTTCAACATGCCAAACTGCCCATACATGCCAACTAACCTACCCACAACTATTTCATCTTCTTCCATCCCAGCCTTGATGGCCTTAGCATGAACCTGCAGACCGATTTTGCCAGCATCATTCATTCTGCCGCATGCCTTGATGGTGTTACAAAGGGTTGTCGTATTACAGCCCTTTCGAAACCTCCCTAGTTCTTTGAAGTCATTAACCACCTCAACGTAGTCCCCTCCTCTTAAGTCGTTTGCCATTTTCTCAGTCCAAATCCACATTGTATGTCCAGAGATCTGATCAAATACAGAATTAGCACGCTGAAGCTGGTGAAATCTCCCGTATAACTTGAACAACATGGCGAAAACCAAGTCATCATGATATCTGTCCTGTTTCAACAGCCACCCATGAATTTGCTCGCCAGCTTCCATGTTCATACCCTTCACGCAAGCATCCAAAACACAAGCAACCAACCAGACAGGAGTCTGCGACATATCTAAGCGGAAACACATCCTCATAAACACTCTCATCGCCTCATCATAATCACCACATTCCATACATCCAACGACAAGAATGGACCACGAGTTGAAATCCTGGTCAGGCATTTCATCAAAAACTTGCACCGCGACATCCGTACGGTCACATGAAACGAACATGAGCAACACCCTGTTGAGCAAATCCGAACTGGGTCTCAACCCACTACGTCTCAAATGACGGAGTAGCTCGAACGATCCCTCTGGATCTCTCAGAGAAGTGCATTCTTTGATCAGGGAAGCGTACGCGTCACTCGAAAGGGACACGTTCAGAACATCCATTAACCGCAGGACATCCGAGGTGGTGCTGGAGGGATGCTCCTTGAAATTTCCAAGGAGGATCCCAGGACGCCTGCGGCCGTTACTAAGAGCCAACGATGGAGACGTAGCTGGCAACACCGCAACTTCCGGAGGTGAGGTCGGAAGGAGAAAGCGATGACGAAGGGTGATAAGAGGGGGAAGCTGAAGATCGATAGGGGTGCGGAATGAGATGGTGTCCGCGGTTTGTACGAGGGGATGAGGGTTGGGAAGAGTTGAAGGAGAAGGTCTCCGAGGAGGTGTTGGTTGGGGAAGAAGTCGAACTGACGCCATTTTAGAAGCAACTGTTTACGTCACGATCTTATCGTAATTTCTCAAGTAGGTTGGGGAAGAAGTCCTTTTTGAGCATGCCATTTTAGAATTAACTGTTTAAGTCCCTAGGTCGGTTTAATGTTGGAGGTAACCATTTTAAAACCAAAGATTTTTTGTACTTTAGTAACAGCAAGCCAAGAAGAGAAGAGAGAGGGACTGAGCGTCTTCAGATGGTTGGGATCAGTCGCGGTTGGGCGGGTGTGGGGAATCATCAGAAGTCGATTGGAGCATTCGCTCGTTCGTCAGAGATGTTGAAGAAGGCGGTGGGGAGAGCATGACCCTCGAAAAGGACTTCCATTTCAATGTCGGCTCAATCCCTTCTAATCTACCCCTCCTACTCCCGGCCTGGTCGTGAGGCCAGTAGAGCGCAGGGCTTACGACTGCTCGGTTCCTGGTCATGAGGTACTAGGCTGAACTTGTCCCACGAGAGTAGTCACCGTTTCGGTGATAAGACCCCATAATTTTGATGAGGATGAGCGCAAGCTGCTCGATGATTCCTCCGCATCGCAATGCACAATTAGCAATGATAGTGTCATGACGACTATGTTGCTGTCAGAGCCTAGCTCTGAGCCTGGGCTTTGGAGGACGACAATGTCTCAAGTCTTGCAAGGGAGTGGCCAAGCTGAGAATTTGAACATGGGTGCAGAGGTTATTGAAGGAATTCGATGGGGGTGGGGGTGTTGCTGGCGGCGGGAATGTGTGGGCTGCGAGAGATGCAGTAAGCATGGTTAGTGGTGATGTGAGAGTTTTCGGTACTACTAGTGTCGCTTCCAAGTTGGTTGATGCAAGCGCATTAGAGAAGGTATCTTCTGTGATGCGGCAATTAAAGGTGGGGATGTCGAGGTGATCAAACCGGAGTGCAAGTTGGTTTCAAAGGGTTTTGCACTCCAAATAGAGTATTAGGCGAGACTATGGCGAAGGAGTTCAAGTTGGTAGAAATGAGGGTGCAAATCATAATGCCACCGACAATGAGGCTTCCATGGGAGGGACGAAAACCAGTTAGTGTGGTCATTTAGAGTGCGAACTCCAGACTCCAGTTTCTTTAGATGATTTGGAGCATCCCAAATTGGAGTTGATTACGAGGAAAAAGCTATTAGAAAATTTCCAAAAGCTAGCCTGTTGGTGGGAAGTTCCCACCTTATTGTGGGACTTTTAATGTATCAATTCACCACTTGAGGTCGATTGCAATCGAAAGGGTATGGATCGGCTCTCATACTACAAAGCACAACCCAAAAGCTAACTCAAAGGTTGGGAATGCCCATTGGCCCTTATATAGCCCACAGCGGCATCCCAACCATCAATGCGTGACTATTTTCATATATCAAGCTCATCACGTTCCGCGACCCGACGCTCACGTGGGCCAACTTTGAGCTAACCTCACATAGCCTTGGGCGAACATTGCAATACCAGCGTCATCGTCCGCGTGACCAGCTTTGCGCTAGTTTTACTAGTCCCGGGAGAACACTGCAATACTGGCATCACTGGTTGCACTGTACACGGGGAGAGTAGTGGGCTGACCCTGATACCACTTGTTACGGACTTTAGCTCAAGGGTTAGGAGTGCCCATTGGCCCTTATATAGCCCACATCAGCATCCCATACTACCAATGTTGGACTATTTCCACATATCAAGCACCCTCATGTAATTATTCTTGGGGGTGTCGTAACTTTTACTCAAGCACGACTAGCCTACTCGCACAATGGAAGTACACAATGTGTTTAGGTGAAAGACATTAAATGTATCACATTTAACGTTCTCAAGTACACTCAATCTCTTAATTTGCATACGTTTCTTAGTTTACCCTCTTATATATAAGTGTCCGTTCACGCTATTATACAATGATTATCACTTGTTGTGTCATTTTTAGGGGGACGCCTAGTGTAATCGCACTTCAGGGTTGCCCTATTTGATTTTATGTGCCTTTTCCAAGTGTTGTTGTCGCACCCTCAACGGTCATATCCGTTCATAAGCGTCCCTTCACGACGTGTATGGTCATGCTCTTCCACAAACCCTCCTCTCTGAGTTTATGTATGTTCGTGTCCTCTTCACGAACGTCGCTCATGGAGCTTTCCACAAGTATACCTTCACCGCCCACGCTCGCAAGCATGCGCATGACCCCAACTATCCATCTGATCGTCTCGACACGTACTTCTCCATGTCTTCTACCCTTGTGAGTCCGTCCACAAGCTCTCGAATCCTTGGACGTTCGTCTCGTAAGATTATTTCCAAGGCACGCATCTCTCTATGCCGAGCGCATCCCTTTTTGTGCCTCCCGCCACACGTTAGTCTGCCAATGACCGTTTCTCCTAGCTACACACCTAAGCAAGCTTCCTACACTAAGAAAATTGGGTCATCTAACTCGTGTACTCTTCACGAGCTTCCATCAAGCACTCGCACTTGAGTATTCCCATTCTAGCCATGTTGCGTCCCGTGTCCCGATTCATCGCCCGAGCTCAACCATCGAGTTATCTCTTGATCCGTCAAATCTGATGAGTGTGCTAACGCTCATGTTGTCCGTGTGGTCCATAACGGAAGTCATGCTTGAGCATAGTTGGATGACTAACACCGACCCCTGTTTTGTCTTGGTGACACTAAGTATGTTCTACTCAAAGGGGAAAATACTAACTAGATATTGGAAAGACCAAAGTTGAATCTCAAATCATGATTACTACATATTGAACCAGTGGAGCCAAATGCTGATGTGGACATGGGTGCTTAATTTGGTGGAGTTTTGCTCCAAAATAACTTTAGTCGTTGAAAGTATTTCGTGAAATATGATAAATAACTTTAAAATTCGTCTAATAATCGCTTAAAATCAGAGTTTCAAACTTCGAATTTAGTCCTTGAGAAAATCGGAGTTTGTAAATCCAATTTCATGGGACATACGTGACACCTTAAAATTGGTAAACCTGTTTTTCTAAGAAACCCCATAGTTCACTCATTAAGAAAAATGAATTTCAAAAAAATAGGTTTTTGAAACTTGATTTCCTACCACAAGGAAATTGGGGGATGACGGGGGAAAAGGAGGTTGGGAGGATGACATATCCCTGTAGGGACGACGGGGCCACGATTGAGCTCCTGAAGATCAGCGAACGGTTCGGATGGAACTACGAGGACAAGGCATCATGAAGCAAGGTAGACTTCGATTTGCTTGGGACCTCCAAGAGCGGGATGATGCCAAGGGTGGGGGACTGTTGTGCGTCGCTCAGATGTAGGAGGTGTAAGCTAATTAATCGCTAACCCAAGATCTCCGCAGTCGATTTGGAGCACCAAAAAGGGAGAGAAAACAGAAGCGTACCTGTTTGCGCCATAATCCCCAATACAAAAGCGGAAGCCAAGATCTGTGAGATTGATCTAAAAGAACAATCAAGAAAGTGCCCTAGGTCTTTCCCTCCCTCCTGACGAGACGGCCGATGGAACTGTCTAATTAATTCATCAGTGGGAGAGGGGACCTAGCGCTATTATATAAACGTGACATGCCCTTCCATCACGGGTTTATGTCAACATTAGGCCTACACCGAGTTACCGTCCAGCCCACATCAATAACAACCTGAGATGTTGCAAAAGCCAATAGATCACCCAAAACCAAAAGGGGCTATCATGCATTGTCCCGTAATTAACATACAGCCCGTTTTTCATAAAATAAACAAAATAATTAATTATAGCCCAAAGGAATTTTTGAAATAAAAGAAATAAAATAAAATAAAATATTTATAAAAATTCCAACATTCTCCTACTGGGCTATGATTAATTTCAAAAGTTCAAAACCTTTAGTTTTAAAACGACTCTCGGGCTGTACACAGATATGGCCATATCATAGTGAATAACATACGGGACAACATCTCAAAACAACCTCGACCATTAAATTCGCTAACACCGAACCATGGTCGTCGTCACATCATTTAACAATATTGGACAACCATGATCACGAGCATCCACAACTCCAACGTCAATGGGTCAATGTGGCGGTGTAGCCGAAAACAACATCTCTCAATGGTGATCATAACGATGCTATTTTCGGTCGGTCCTATAAATTTTCCTGTAACCTTTATACTTCATAGAAGTCAGGAAAATCCCTCTGTAACATTTATATTTCACTGAAGTCAGAGAAAACCTCTGTAACCTGCATACTTCAGCGAAATCAGAGTACCCATCCGTAACCTTAATGCTTCAGAGAAGCCGGATGAAATAAACTGGCACTAATGCCACCATATGTCTCAAAAATAAAACTCGCGAGAACCTCAATGGTGTTATCAGAGACATACTAATTTGACAAAACCGTCATGCTTAAGATAAACACCAGATCTTGAGACTTTCAAACATGTGCACATGTAACATTCAACAAAATGAATAACAGATGATCATCATATAACATTAAAACCATCAAATGTCTCAAGTCATACATCAACATCGATGTTCAAAACCATTAAAGTAAAGACTCCCACTGACCAAGTATATCAAAAGACTCTACCACCCCCATGCTAGTAACATGACCCCGAAAAATACCAGGTGGTAGTCCCTTGGTTAATGGGTCTGCTATCATCGCGTCAGTGCGGATGTGCTCAATCTCAACATCCCCTTTCTTTACATGATCCCTGACAGCGAGATATATGATCTCTATATGCTTTGAACCACTAGAACTCTTATTGTTCTTTGAGAACATTACAGCCGCGCTGTTATCACAAAATACCCTTAGTGGTCTGCATATAGAATCAACAATCATAAGTCATGATATGAAGTTTTTAAGCCAGATAGCGTGCGTCACCGCTCCATAACACGCCACAAACTCTGCTTGCATAGTGGAGGAAGCTGTGAGAGTTTGTTTCACACTTTTCCAAGAAATTGCGCCTCCAGCCATCATGAATATATATCCTGAAGTAGATTTTCTATCATCTGGACATGTCCCAAAATCAGAATCAGTATAACCCACTACTTCAAGATTGTCTAAGCGCCTGTACACAAGCATATAATCACGTGTCCCCTTCAGATACCTCATGACTTTCTTGGCAGCCATCCAATGCTCGGGGCCTGGATTAGACTGATATCTGCCAAGAACACTCACTGCAAATGCAATATCCGGCCTAGTGCATACATGTGCATACATTAAACTCCCAACGGCACTAGCATAAGGTAGATTCACCATTGACTTCTTTTCGAAGTCATTCTTGGGACATTGATTTTTACTGAATTTGTCCCCCTTTTGTACAGGCGCAACACTTGGCTTACAACCTTCCATCTCAAAACGCTTAAGCACTCGATCAATGTATGCTCTTTGAGAAAGTCCCAACAGCCCACGAGATCTATCTCGATGTATATCTATCCCGAGAACAAAAGATGCATCTCCAAGATCTTTCATATCGAAAGACCTCGTTAACAACAACTTAGTCTCATGTAGCAAATTAACATCACTACTAGCAAGCAGTATATCATCTACATACAAGACCATAAATATGTATTTGCTCCCACTGGTCTTTAGATAGATACAATGATCTACCTTATTCTCTACAAAACCAAAAGAAGTCACTACTTCATCAAATTTCAAGTACCACTGACGAGATGCCTGTTTCAGACCATAGATGGACTTCTTAAGTTTACAGACCATGTTCTCCTTACCAATTTCCTCAAAACCCTCTGGCTGCTCCATATAAACATCCTCTTCAAGACTACCATTTAGAAAAGTCTTAACATCCATCTGATGTAGTTCAAGATCATAATGTTCAACCAAAGCCATAATAATGCGGAAACCGTCCTTAGAAGAAACGGGAGAAAAGGTCTCGGTATAATCAACTCCTAGTTGCTGGGTAAACCCTTTCGCCACTAATCTCGCCTTATAGCGATCCACCTTTCCATTGGCATCCCGATAGTTTTGAACACCCATTTAGACCCAACTGGACGATGACCATCGGGTAAATCCACAAGCTCCCACACACCATTCTGTGACATAGAAAACATTTCATCTCGCATAGCATCAAGCCACATACTTTTGTGGGAATCAGCAACAGCCTCTAGATAATTTAAAGGATCTGTCAAATTAACATCAGACTCCCCAAGATAAATAACATAATCATCACTGATAGCGGGTCGTCTTTGTCTAACAAACCTTCTAACAAGAACCTCATGAGAAGTGTCCTGTGAAGAGGATGTAGGCTGTGCAGAGGAACCATCAACAATAGGATGTTCAACAACGTCACTAGGTACAATAGACACATCATTACGTGGGATAGGGATAGGAAAAAACACTCTCTCATTCTGCTCAAAAGTGTCAGCACCATCAACACCAGTGCTAATATCATCAGCAAAATCAAACTCCAAGAACTTTGCATTCATGGAGTCAATCACTGTCCTCCCACGACTAGGACAATAGAACCTGTACCCTTTAGACCTATCAGGATATCCAATGAAAAAGCAACGAGTAGTCTTTGGATCAATTTTACTCATATTGGGATTGAAAATTTTCACCTCAGCAGGACAGCCCCACACACGAAGATGATTAAGGCTAGGTTTACGACCGGTCCAAATTTCGAAAGGAGTTTTAGGCACAGATTTTGAAGGAACACGGTTAAGGATGTACAAAGCAGATCTAAGCGCTTCACCCACAATAAACTCGGTAGGTTAGACCTACTCATCATGCTTCTCATCATGTCCATAAGGGTGCGATTCCGCCTTTCGGCCACACCATTTTGTTCGGGCGTATAAGGCATGGTATACTGTGGAACAATCCCACATTCCTGTAAGTACTCAGCAAACGATCCCATTTGTTGTCTAGAACCATCATGTCTACCATAGTACTCACCATCACGATCAGACCGTACTACCTTAATGACTTTCTCTAACTGCTTCTCGACTTCGGTCTTAAAGACTTTAAATTTGTCAAGAGCTTCTGACTTCTCTTTAATGAAATAGAGATAGCCATATCGAGAGAAATCATCTATGAATGTTATAAAATATTTATTTCCACACAATGTAGTAGGGTAAGGTCCAGAGATATCTGTATGAATGATTTCTAAAAGCTTTGAGCTACGAGTAGATCCTTTCTTCTTAAACTTTGTGAATTTACCTTTAATGCAATCAACACAAATATCTAGATCACTAAAATCAAGAGAAGGTAGAATTTCACTTTTAACTAATCTTTGAATCCTTTCTCTTGATATGTGACTTAAGCGTTTATGCCACAGTAGACAAGAACTTTCAATAGACAAGGATCTCTTGGAGGAACTCGACTCAACAGAAAAGTTTTGAAAAGGAGTAGGAGTCAAAAGCAATTGGAACAATCCATTATTTAAAATTCCAGAACCAACAACCTGTGAATTCAAAGACAACTGGACTGAACCTCGTTCAAAAGAAAAGAGTAACCGCTGGAGTTCAAAGCTGAAATAGAAATCAAGTTTCGTCTAATAGTGAGAACATAAAAGACATTTCTCAATATGAGAACATGATTTGACTCTAGAACAAGATGACCAACTCCTATGGACTCGACTTTGACTTCAACATCGTTTCCCACTTTAAGCTTTGACTCCGTCTCACTTGGTTTCCTTATGCTCTTGAACTCCTGCAATGTCATAGTAAGATGCACAGAAGCACCACTATCAATCCACCAAGAGCTAGGTGAGATATCAACTAGATTTGACTCAAAACAGACAAAAACAGATGAGTTACCTCCGGACTTATTTTGCTCAAGTCGAGCCTTTAGCTTAAAGCAATCTTTCTTTAGATGCCCCAGTTTTTGACAATAGAAGCATTTGACATCTTTCTTAAAAGGAGCTCTAGGACCTCCCTCATTCTGATCGTGGCCATGCATCTTAAAGCCCTTATTTTTAGAAGCACTAGGGTGAAAACGCTTAGAATGCTTCTTACCCTTTACAAAAGAAGGTCTAGAGGAAGACACAAGGAAAGCACTCTCAGTCTTCTCCCTCTTAAGTTTCTCCTCCTCCGCCATACACTTGCTAATCAGATCATTGACAGTCCAACTCTCATTTTGGGAGATAAAAGCTGTTTTGATTTGCGAGAAATTTGGAGGCAAGGAATTGAGAGCATGAAGAATAATGAACTTATCTGGCAGAGGAATTTCAAGGCTTTTTAGTTTGGACTGGAGGGAAATCATTTTTAGGATGTAGTCTCTCACTCCTCCCACATTATCATAAGACATACTCGTCAACTTCTTCAGAAGGACACTAGATTCAGCCATATCGGGTACAAGGTACCTTTCTCCAAGAGCAGTGAGCAACTCCCTAGTAGTAGTAGTCTCGGGTAGCCCACTCAACAGATGTTCTGAGATAGATCTCCTCATGGTTAGAAGGCTCATATAATTTGAATGCTCCCACTTGCTAAAATACTCCCTTTCTATTGGAGTGCTAGCTTCTGTAAGTGGAGCAGGGCGATCCACACGCAAAGCAAGATCTAGATTGACGAATCCCAGGGCGTACAGAAGTTCGTCCTTCCATTTATTATAATTTGATCCATTCAGGACCTCAACAACACCAACACTAGCATTGTTCAAAGCAAGAGTGACTGAAAACAAAAGGCAACAATACATGAGTGAACAAAAATATAATAGTCAATTACATGGACTATCAACTAGAGAATCTCAAACAACGCCAAATGCAGAAAATCCAACACCTTTGGGCAGACGGACCCCACACCAGCAAAGCCAAGACACTCTAATAGCCCTCAATAAGTCCTAGAAAATCCCACCTGTCACTTCGAGTGGGCCACTTTGGCAGCCAAGCACTCAAAGCACAAATGTGAGACATTTCACTTAATGAGAACACGTGCGATTGTAAGAAACTCCGGCTGTCACTCAGGTCGAGTCGCTTTGGCAACCAAACAACCAAAGCACAAATCCGAAAGCCACTTACCCTAAATGCACATGCCTGTGAGACAACTCACCTGTCACTGTAAACGAGCCACTTTGGCAGCCAAACATTTACAGCACAAATATGAAGTCGCCCCACATGTTCACTCACACCAAATAATACGTTGCCCAGTCACCAGAATTAGAAAGCAACTCAGCATAGTTTATCCACAAACGGCAGACAGTTAAAATCACCACCTATTTCTACACGCAATATGCATCATATTCCATAATAATTAGGAACAAATATGATTTAAAAAAAAATGCGAAATAGGCATAAATTTTACAAATATTAAAACATAAGAGTTTACAAATTCATTTTATCGGA
Organism: Melastoma candidum; assembly: GCA_023653495.1. Lineage (NCBI taxonomy): Eukaryota > Viridiplantae > Streptophyta > Magnoliopsida > Myrtales > Melastomataceae > Melastoma > Melastoma candidum. The sequence continues at coordinate 7,623,201 of CM042891.1, read as the reverse complement.
TTTTTTTTTAATTCAAATTTCCTCTCTGGATTTTATTATTATTATTTTAAATTTAGGTTTGCAAACCCACGGATTCTTTATGTGGGTCTCAAGAACCTTTTTTTTCTTTTTTTTTTAATAACTCAAATCTTTAATTTCCATTGAGAATCTATGTAAAATATTATTATTTTAATAAATTCAATCCGTAATCTTCAGAATAGATGAAATAATAATAATAATAACAATAACTCTTCCGTGAAGAGGTTTTTTTTTTCTTTTATAAACCCACGTTCACTACTTGTGGAACATTTTTTTAAATTATTATTTAATAAATTAAATCCGACGGCAAAAGTTAGAAAAAATGTCTAAATCAATTGAAATCTTCCACCTAAACGCTTTCGGCAACATCCAGTCAAACAAAAAATTCAATCCCGAATTTCGAACGCAAAGTGTTCGAAAACAGCCCTCTTTTATTATTAATTAAAATTGTAAATCTTAAGCTGGAACTCCGAAATTGTAATCGGGTTGCAATTCGTCCTTGCGAAAAGGAACCCCAAAATCGAAACCCTAAATCGGAACTCTCGATCAATTTTAAGAATTGATAAATAAACAATAAATTGATCTCAAATCGATGTGCGGTTGCTCTGATACCACATGTAAGCTAATTAATCGCTAACCCAAGATCTCCGCAGTCGATTTGGAACACCAAAAAGGGAGAGAAAACAAAAGCGTACCTGTTTGCGCCATAATCCCCAGTACAAAAGCGGAAGCCAAGATCTGTGAGATTGATCTACAAGAACAATCAAGAAAGTGCCCTAGGTCTTGCCCTCCCTCCTGACGAGATGGCCGATGGAACTGTCTAATTAATTCATCAGTGGGAGAGGGGACCTAGCGCTATTATATAAACGTGACATGCCCTTCCATCACGGGTTTATGTCAACATTAGGCCTACACCGAGTTACCGTCCAACCCACATCAATAACAACCTGAGATGTTGCAAAAGCCCATAGATCACCCAAAACCAAAAGGGGCTATCATGCATTGTCCCGTAATTAACATATAGCCCGTTTTTTATAAAATAAACAAAATAATTAATTATAGCCCAAAGGAATTTTTGAAATAAAAGAAATAAAATAAAATAAAATATTTATAAAAATTCCAACAGGAGGGAGGAACAATGGACATAGGGAAAGAGGGGGGTTGCGGCTACAGTGGGGATTGACGATAGGAGGGGTACGAGGGAGATGACAATGATGAAAATGAAGAAAGAGAAATGGTCACCGGTCGCATTGCAGCTAAGGTAACAACGTTGACAACTAAAAGAAGGGATGGTGGGGGCAACGATAAGATCAACGTCGTCGAAAGAAATGACAATGGAGAATGAGACGAGAACATTGTTCAGAATCCGTTCTCGAGACATGAATCGTTGCGGAGGAATGTGCTCAATACAAGGGATATTTGTACCTTCTTACGATTTATTTCGAAAACATTTTACGATCTACGATCCGAATTTTCAAAACTCCCAGCTTATCGACCATATTTACTAAGAAAACGCTACTCTGAATAGCGATTTTACCATATTTTGACTTCACCCTCGGAAAAAAAGGCTTACAAATTCTATATTGGCTTCAAAGAAAGATTTTATTCAAAGTACGAAGGTCTCAACCTGGGGAAAATGCTTAAAAATTCTATATTGGATTCAAAGAAGCTTTTATTCGAAGTATGGAGGTCTCACCCTCGGAAAAGGCTTACAAATTTTATATTAGCTTCAATGAAGCTTTTATTCAAAGTACGGAGGTCTCAACTCTCACCCTCTTCAAAAGGGCTAAAGTTTCCCAACCTGGTGCTTCCATGAGTAATAAATACTAGCATAATGTGCGAAACTATTCATAAAAGGTCTATTTGTTTCATACGGATTTCGTAAAATCTTAACCGGCTATTTTGTGAAATATGAACGTGCTTCATAAATTTATACGAGCTTTTGTTTGGTAAAATATGAAGAACTTCGTAATTTACGAAATATAATTAGTACATTATGAAACAGAAGATTGAGCTTCGTAAGTTTGTGCGGGTCCTTTCCTAAAGTATGAACGAGCTTCATGCTATTTTACGAAGCCCGTAAGCAGCCCATTGGTCTTTTACAAAACATTGTTCCGTACTTTTACGAGTTACGAAACAATATCATAATATTTTGTAAAAGGTCATGTGCTGAGTACTTTTCTGCAGAACAAATTCGAACTTTACAAAAGAGTCCATACACATTTACGAAGCACATAGTATTGTTACATATGTTACCAAAATTATTTTGTACATTATGCAATACTTCAAACTTTATGAATACAAAGATTGTTTAATTTCACAAAGTTTATTCATACTTTATGAAATAATACATATAATTCCACGAAGTTATAATACCCTTACGAATCTGATCGGCATTTTACAAAATAATTTTTATATTATGAAACAATAGTGCATTTGTGTTGTATTCCCGTAATCACTCGTTTGGGGGAGCTTTAGCTGCTTCACTCGCCATCGCGTAAGAAAACGGCAAATCAAATGGCGTAGAAGCATGAGAACGGGGTGGTGGGAGACATGTCGTCTTCATGGGGGTGGTGGCGGGGGTTGTAACTTGTAACAGGGTTGTTAGATGAGGCGGGTGTTATCCGAATAGATTAGAGGATTAGGTGACCCGATCCCAACGGTCAACAACTATGACCTTTTTCCCTCCGGAGGGTAACAACAACTGCTTCGATGATATTTGGCTTGGACCCGAAAGTTAGATGAAAGAAAAGCAATCCCCTCCCCCATCCGAATCCCCCACCTTTCATCCCTTTTAAGCCGTTCACACTTGGACCTAACCTTACCTAACCTAACAACAATTTCTAGCTCCCCAAGTCATTTTTTTTTTTGTTTTGACGTTTCTTCCGTTTTATCATCAGACCCGATCAAACTGTCGTCCTCCCAAACCTCTCCATCCCTCTTCCTTTGAAGTCTCCTCCGTCTCCTTCCCCACTTCCCCCCCTCCCCCCCCCCCCCCAAAAAAAAAAAAAAATAAAAAAAAAAGAAGACCGGGAGGGGGATTTTGAGTTGAGGGTGTTAGTTTTGGTGGCTCGGCTCGGAGGATTAAATGATGGCGCCCAGTTCCCGAGGGGATCTCCAGATGTCCCATGTTGGGTCAGACATGGAAGAAGACGTCCGCCTTCTGGATTCCTACGACGACAAGGATCCCCCGACGGCTTCTTCCAGGACTATTCAGGTCCGTGTCAGCGGTATGACCTGCGCCGCCTGTTCCAATTCCGTCGAAGCGTCCCTTCTTCATCTTCCTGGGGTTTTCAGCGCTTCCGTAGCCCTCTTGCAGAACCGAGCTGACGTCGCCTTTGATCCCCGTCTACTCAAGGTGCTCGCTTATTAATCGCCGGTGATTTTGCTTGGAATTTTTAATCTAATTTCCGTACCTCATTACATAAGTCCATGTATTGGTGCTCTTTTTGCTCGGGTTATTATTGCCTCTCCGCTTAGAATCACAATTCCTCTCCTTCATAATGATTTAGCTATACATCTTTCCCTTTCCTCCGACCAGAAATGGCCGTTTACATGTCGCCCATTGTCTCTACCGATCCGAACAACTATTAACCCTTTGGGCCATGATCATACTTATTTGGCTTTATCCTCCCCCCCGGCTGTCTGGTTACCTATTCTTCTTCATCTTTCTTGTTTTGGAGGGGAGGGACAGATGCTTGTGGGTTATGATGGGTGGCTTGAGTATTGAACCTTTCTTACGATTCCCAAGTGTCTTCTTCAGGATGCAGACATTACCAATGCAATTGAAGATGCGGGATTTGAGGCACAAGTTTTGTCTGAACCTAACTCTTCCAAACCCAGGTATCAATCCACTCTTTTGGGTCACTTCACTATTGGAGGAATGACTTGCACGGCCTGTGTGAACTCTGTCGAGGGGATCTTGCGAGATCTTCCTGGTGTACAGAGAGCAGTTGTAGCGTTGGCCACATCATTAGGAGAAGTTGAGTATGATCCTTATGTCACTAGCAAGGATTCAATAATCACTGCGATTGAGGATGCTGGTTTTGAAGCCTCACTTGTGCAAAGCAGCGAACAAGACAAGATCATATTTGGTGTGGCCGGGGTGCTTTCTGAGATTGACGCCCAGTTTCTGGAAGGCATACTTAGCTACCTGAAAGGTGTTAGGCAGTTTCGATATGACAGAATGTCCAGAGAACTTGAAGTAGTTTTTGATCCTGAAGTTGTTTCATCCCGCTCCTTAGTTGATGGCATTGACGAACAGAGCAGTGGGAAATTTAAGCTACAAGTGATGAACCCATATTCAAGAGTGACATCTAAAGATGTTGAAGAAACCAGTAAAATGTTCCGCCTTTTCACCTCCAGCCTATTCTTGAGTGTGAGTCTTCTCTCTTTTTAGCCCATTTCCCTTATTGCTGCTAGTAGATAAGTTTACACCTTACCGGGGTTAACATTTGTACTTCTGTTTGAAATTAAGTTAGGACGGTACTTATTTACTCTATTTCACTCCTTTTCACTTTTTCCACCCACTTCAGTGCTGTCACTCCTGTTCACTTTTTCCACCCTTCTACTGCAAACATCCTGTGGGAGAGGATGACAGTGGGAGCTTGCCTGGGCATGCTAGTGGCTCAGACGTAAATTTATGCGAATTCATTCTACTGACTACTCTTTTCTTATGAAATTGCCCAGATTCCAATCTTTCTCATCCGAGTAGTTTGTCCGCGAATTCCAATGGTGTACTCTGTGTTATTATGGAGATGTGGACCTTTTCTGATGAGTGATTGGTTGAAGTGGGCATTGGTTAGTGTCGTCCAGTTTGTTATTGGCAAACGGTTCTATGTTGCTGCTGGGAGAGCCCTCCGGAATGGTTCAACCAACATGGATGTTTTGGTTGCTTTGGGAACCACTGCCTCTTATATCTACTCTGTTTGTGCCTTACTTTATGGAGCAGCTACCGGGTTTTGGTCTCCTACCTATTTTGATACAAGTGCCATGCTGATAACCTTTGTGTTGTTGGGTAAATACTTGGAGTCTTTGGCTAAAGGAAAAACTTCTGATGCCATCAAGAAGCTTGTGGAACTGGCACCGGTGTCAGCATTACTACTTGTCAAGGACAAAGGCAATCTACTTTCTTCCATCATGTCCTACATATTCTCGAAAATTTATTCACTTCATTAATTTCAACTGTAATTTTTTTTTTTTTTAAAGTTGCTGGGCTGGTTATTACACTTGATAATTTAGTTGGCACGAGTCAGTAATTTGGTGTTGATGATGCAGGAGGAAGAGTTATTGGGGAGAGGGAGATAGATGCTCTGCTTATTCAGCCAGGTGACGCATTAAAAGTACTCCCTGGTGCCAAGGTTCCTGCTGATGGCGTGGTGTTTTGGGGATCAAGTTATGTCAATGAAAGCATGGTTACTGGTGAATCGGTACCTGTTTTGAAGGAAGTAGATTCCCCTGTTATTGGAGGCACTATTAACTTGCATGGTGTTCTGCATGTTCAAGCTACTAAAGTGGGTTCTGATGCAGTCTTAAACCAAATTATCAGCTTAGTTGAGACCGCCCAGATGTCTAAAGCCCCAATACAGAAGTTTGCTGACTTTGTAAGTTCTCCTGTGATGTTAAGAATTACTTCCGTCTACTTGGTCTTTTTTAATACTTCCATTTTTCATACCAACTGTTTGAAGGGACTTGATGCTTTTATACATTTGGTGGCAAACTGAAATTTTTACCTCTTGTCTACTCTACATTTTTATTTTACATTATTTAAACTTGTGAAATTCTCTTGAGAACTAGCATAAATGAGGTTGTTTATGAATCAGAGTGGTAGCCATGTTTTTTTTTTTTTTTTATAATAATGACTACCAGATACTAAAGGACTGAAATTTAAACATTAACTTTTACTAAGAATCGAAACATGCAAAGCTTTTTGTCATTGTGGAGAGGCAGTTCCTGCTGCACACCAGTTAAGCTCTAACAACCATTCTATTGACATGCAGATTGCAAGTATTTTCGTCCCAGCTGTTGTTGCTTTGTCGGTCATCACATTTTTGGGTTGGTATGTTCAGGACTGTAAAATATGTTTTTGTGAATTGTTAGACACAAGATTAGCTTAAGTATTACTTAAATAATCTAAAATTTTCTGTAGGTATATTGCTGGCGCTGTGGGAGCATATCCTGATGATTGGCTCCCAGAGAAAAGCAATCACTTGGTTTTTGCTCTCATGTTTTCTATCTCGGTAGTGGTTATTGCTTGCCCTTGTGCCCTTGGATTGGCAACTCCGACTGCTGTTATGGTAGCAACAGGAGTTGGAGCTAGTAATGGTGTTCTAATTAAGGGAGGTGATGCTTTGGAGAGAGCTCAAAAGGTCATGTATGTTATTTTTGATAAGACAGGTACCCTTACCGAGGGGAAAGCAACTGTCACAACTGCAAAAGTTTTCAATGAGATGCCTCGGGGGGACTTTCTTAAATTGGTGGCTTCGGCTGAGGTAACATTGTCTCCTCGTCAAATTGAGAACATGTGCAATTGGTTGAGCAAAATCAAGTCATGATAGTCTAACCTTGGAGGTTAAATACTGTTGTGGGATAATAGACGTCAAAAAACAATGACATAAGTTTTTCAAATATAATTTTAATTTTCAAAGACATTCTTTTATGGAAGCTTCTTAACTCCTTTTCTTCTATAACATATATAATTCACAAAGCTGATGGACATGTAAGCTGCCATAGCATGACAAGCAAATGCACAACATTCAAATATTTGACAAGTTTGCTATTTAGATAAGGGGATGAATTGATCCAAGAAAATCAATCTTAATTTATTCCCATTGAAACTGTTGGTGTTTTGTCTCATATCTCCTTAGTTGTTACTTTGCTCTTGTCTTGGAAAGGAATTGATATGCTTCAATTTTCTTTTAGACCAGCAGTGAGCACCCCTTAGCTAAAGCAATTCTGGAATATGCAAGGCATTTTCATTTCCTGGACAAGCCTAGTGCAGTAGTTGATGCTACATGCAGGAAGGAGTCGGTGATTTCTGGATGGCTTTATGATGTTGATGATTTTTCTGTTCTTCCTGGAAGAGGAGTCCAATGTTTCATTCATGGGAAGAAAGTGCTGGTGACTTCTCTATTACATTACTTAAATGTATCTTTTCATGGTCTTAACCTCTTCTTTGATGGAGAATTTTATGTGCTTCATATATGAACCTACAGGTTGGCAATCGAAAGCTAATGGCTGAAAGTGGAATTGTCATACCCGATAATGTGGAGAACTTTGTCGTTGCGCTTGAAGAAAGTGCGATAACTGGCATACTTGTTGGATACAATACTGAGCTAATTGGAGTCATTGGAGTAGCTGATCCACTTAAAAGGGAGGCTGCTGTAGTTGTAAAAGGCCTTGAAAAAATGGGTGTTACACCCGTGATGGTTACAGGAGATAATTGGAGAACAGCTAAAGCTGTCGCCAAGGAGGTGAGTAAACCACAATATTTTGTGCAGTTGAGTGTGTTGTCAACGGGAAAGTTTATTTTTCTTGTATGCAAGCATGAACTTAACAAAATGAGGGTGAGGTTGGTTCCATTGCATGCTTTATTTCTACTTATGCCTACAATATTACCCGAAAAACTTTGGGCATTTTTTTTTTAAGCTTGTTAAGCTTTCTTGAGCGTAGTATTATAATTTTTCATTTTTCTAACTGGATATATCTGCCATGTTATTGTTATGGCATTGACTGGATGGTGAAGAAATAATTTTGCCTGAAGAACTTCTATTTGACTGGATGTTGAAGATTTAAATTTGAAAAACTGATGCCAAAGTCTCGGGTAATACCTGAAAAGTTTTGAGCTGCTTTGCATGTTGGGTATGAAAAGAACCTAATCGATGTGAATCTTTTCTTAGCAAGAGCCTAATTTCTGTTCGTGGAATTGTGTTTGTGGCATGATCATATGATTGCCTGCTTTAAAATGTTATCAGGTCGGGATCCAAGATGTTAGGGCTGAGGTGATGCCAGCAGGAAAAGCTGAAGTAGTGCGGTTGTTTCAGAAGGATGGGAGCATTGTTGCGATGGTCGGTGATGGTATTAATGACTCCCCTGCTCTAGCTGCCGCAGATGTGGGGATGGCGATTGGAGCTGGGACTGATATTGCCATAGAGGCTGCTGACTATGTGCTCATGAGGAACAATCTGGAAGCCGTAATCATGGCAATAGATCTCTCGAGGAAGACATTTGCGAGAATACGATGGAACTATGTCTTCGCCATGGCCTACAATGTTATTGCAATACCAGTTGCAGCTGGCGCTTTTTACCCCTTAACAAAGATTATGTTGCCGCCATGGGTGGCAGGTGCATGCATGGCTCTCTCTTCTGTGAGTGTGGTTTGCTCTTCATTGTTCCTTAGAAGATATAGGGAACCCAGGCTTACTACGATTCTAGAAATTACTGTAGAGTAGACTTTCAGAGTAGCATAAGGATGATGACTCTGAAGGATGAGGGGTAATTTCTTTGGCATGGATCTAGCGTGAGAAATTGGGGGTCCCAGTTTTGTTTCACTTCGTCATTTCTGACTGAACTGGTGGCGATGTAATCTGCCCTCCCCTGGAATGTAAATTTGATCATGGAGATTCGTAATGACTGTGTTCTGTTTATAATATATCTCCTAAGGGGGATTTGGTTTGTGAAATGATTTAACAAATTGAATAAAATGAAATGATTTTTACTTAATCAGAAATGTTTGAAATGCAATGCAATCTCCCATCTATTTGGAAGGGTCGTATTTGATTCATAACTTCCGTTTTATATCTAGCTCCCCCGTATAAGCGTGTCTAATTTTATGAGTACTTGTTTCATGAAGGGAAGTGGAGCAGTCTTTTGGTGGGTTGAAATTACTAGGATTTCCTAATTTTCCGTTGATTCAAATTTCGTTTGATTTTGACCATAACCCGATTTGCTTAATTTTGGTTGTCGCATGAAACCCCTATATGAAACTTACAAATCCCCAAGAAGGCAATAAGGAGAAAACATGACGCCGAATAAATGGAGACTGAAAATTAATCCAAAATTTTTTACAGATAATTTATATTTATAGTATAAATATGATTATTTTAGATATTTTTAAAAAGGCAAAATATACGTTTATGTCCCTAACTTTTGATGAACTTTCTTTTCTGTCAACATCTTTTTTTCATATACAAAAATGTCACTAACTATGTCATCAAACTTTTTTCTGACCAATGTTAGACGACGTTAGGCATAATACGGAGGTGGACATGACAGAGGTTCACGTGGCAACCTCGTAGGACGTCCTACGTGGAAAAGAGCAGAGACGTGGAGAGGGGTCCTCCTACCCCCAAATATAAAAAAAGATTTTGGAACCCTAATCGGAGGCGAAGGCGTGGGTTTGGAAGGCGGATATAGAAGCGGCAAGCTTGTGCTTGCCGATGAAGACTGGACGCTCCGACACGGATGGTCGTCCTGGTTTCGACAGGTCGCTGCCGCAGTGCTGTTCCTACTCTGGTGGTCTCCGGGGGTCTTGTGGAAGTGGGGACTCCATGAGTGGTGTTTATGAATAATGATGATGATGAGGCTATGTGGTTTGTGCCTCTCTCTCCATTAAAATTTTTTTTTTGGTTTGACTTTTTGATTAATGGGAATGGGGGATAAAGAATGATGAGAAGGAGATTGGGGGTGGAGATATGAATCTGACGATCCCTCTATTTTTCATGGTTTTTGGTTTTAAGCTGATGATGATGGTGGTGTTGGTGGGGTGGGCGTTTTAAGGCAAAGACCCATAACCCTCTTCCTGGGTCGCCTTACTTCCTTCGCTTTCGTCTCCGCTTATGGTCACCGAATCGGAGCTTTCGCCTTCGATTACGATCCCCTATTACGATCGCCTCTCTTCCTTCGCTGTGGCCTCCGCCTTCGCCTCTGATTTGACAAGGGTTCTGCCTTCACTTTTGATTTGGGGATAGAAGGACCTTCTCCACGTCTCTGCTCTTTTCCATGTAGGACGTCCTACGGGGTTGCCACGTGGACCTCTGTTATGTCCATCTCAGCATTATGCCTAACGTCGTCTAACATTGGCCAGAAAAAAGGTTGATAAAATAATTAGTGACATTTTTATATATGAAAAAAAGATGTTGACAGAAAAGAAAGTTCGTCAAAAGTTAGAGATATAAACGGTAAAAACACAATACATAAGTTAGGGTTTAGGATTTATGTTTTTTACAAGTAATATTCTATAACTCATAAAAATGTTTGTATACAATCACAGGGGCATACCCCTGGTAAACAATAACTCAAAAAACCACGTATACCACATATACGTAATAAACCAAAAGAAAAAACAATTATATCCAAGGAACTGATGCTTTGATAATAGTAGCAAGAGTCCTAGGAGGTAACGAGTACAGGCCAACTCGTTGTTTGTTGTGCTCCATCCAAAGATGATATATACAAGTTGCTAACATCCGATCGAAGGGAAGGTACCTCGGAATAGTGGCTCTAGTTGGCAAAAAAAGCATATCATAAATACCCCAACCATGTTCGCGTAAAGTTCGGCTCAACAAGTTAGCCCAATGTGTATGTCCACGCCTCCGCTGAATAGCGACATGTGAAAAAAAAATGATCCAGCCTCTCCCGTCTCACTCCATAAAGCACACACGTAGACGATAAATAAACACCAAGACCGAATGGCATGTTTGACATGTACAACCTCTCTAAACAAGCAGTCACAGAACATACAAGAGCCGCGGCAGTATACCCTTGGACCAAATACAGCTATCCCATGGAACAACCTGATACTCGCTACAGATATATCTCCATGCAGAGGCGACAATAAAATGTCCATTAGAGGACAAAAATCAGACAAACCGATAAGAAATACATTGTTATGGATATCAAGTAATTGATTAAAGCTCATGTAGTTTATTAAAGCAAACGTTTGTGTCGGTGAATCTTTAAATTTCCAATAGCTTTTGAGGAACCTACAGAGTTGCCACCCCATAAGAAACATGATCATGCTATACCTTTACAAGGGAGAACTTAGGGCCTCAGCTTGCACCCTTATAGATACTCTAACTCTCAAAATGATGTGATTGAACAACTATTCCATGACATGCTACAACCAGGGTGATTCTCCATAGTGACAACCCATTTTATTCTCTTGTAGTAATGGTCAAGAAGGACAATACTTGGAGTATCCAATTCTTGTCATTGTGGAGCTTTTCGATGAATTACCTAGAACTATCTGGTTTACTAAGCTTGACTTGAGGTTGAGGTACCACCAAATTAGAGTGAAGTGTTTGGACATACCTAAAACTACTATAAAATCTCATAAGGACATTATGAATTCTTGATTATGCCATTTGACCTAATCAAAGCGCCGTCTACTTTTCAAAGCTTAATGAATGATGTTTTTTGACCTTTCTTACAGAAGTTTGTCCTTGTTTTCTTTGATGGCATTAATTTACAATAAAAGTCTGTCAACTCATGTGGATCATCTATTTGAAGTGCTTAAGGTGCTGCAAGACACTTATTTGTTTGCTAAAGCTAGTAAATGCTCCCGCCGGAGTGGAAAGAGGTCCTCCCGAGCACAGGGGTGCTGTGCAGAAGTCTTGAACGCCTGATACAGAGGGTTAGTAAAGCAGGTTGCGTGGAAGCCAACGGATCGGAAAATTCCACCCTAGGCACTGGGTGTGTAGTGCTGTGAGTCACGGCTGTGGTAACCGTGCATGTCCGAACTGAGTGTAGGACGGATACCTTCTAAGTGGCTTTGTGGTTTTCTTTGTGATCTTTGTGGTTTCTATCTTCGTGATCTTTGTAATTCAACTTTGTGGTTGTCTCTTAAGCAAGTGCAGGCTTATCTTAAGGAGAGACAAGATCTGTGTGGAAATCCTCTGCTGAACGACTAAGTGCTGAAGCAATCATTCGCTGTGAAACAGAAACGAGCTACTCTCTGAGAAGCTATTCTTCATTGTAAGGAATTATCTGTGAGGATTTATACTCTAACATAACGTTGTCTGTATTATTTGATAAGTCAGGATTATATTAAGCGACAACGAGCTATGTGGAATCCATTGAGCTACCAACTGCTGAGGATAAGCATCATTCTGCTGGAAACGAGAAGACGTCCGCTGTGTGAGGAGCTGATCGTTGCCAGGAGTGATCATCTATTGTACAGGGTTCTAAATCTCACTTTGTGAGAGGAACATACGCCTAGTGCAAGGGCTTTTTGCACCCATTATTTTATATAGTGGAATCACCTTGTTGGTGGAAAGTGGACGTAGGTCAATTAAGGCCGAACCACTATAAATCACTGTGTCCATTACGATCGCGCAACACTAGTACGAAAACCTACTCGACAAAATCGTAACAGTTACAGTAAAGTTTTTCTCATTCTGAGAAACGCTCTGCTGTGATACAGTACGCTTCCGCTTACACCAAGAAAGGGCGAAAAAGTGAAAAACACTAATTCACCCCCCTCTTAGTGTTCCTGAACGATCCAACAATTGGTATCAGAGCGGGTTTGCTGGAAAGCTTTCTGTGTGATTGCTGGTACAGAACTCTGTTGCTGAACCAAAACAGCTTATTGCTGAATCAAAACAGCTTGTTGCTGAAAGTCTTACATTAAGCACAGAAAGGTACTGCTCAGTACTGAACAGAATGTCAATGCTCTTGACTGATGGTCATTCGACTGAACGTCCTCCGCTCTTTGCAGGACAACACTTCTCATATTGGAAAATGAGAATGGAGCTGTTCATAGGAGCAAAAGAAGCCGATTGCTGGCAGATTATAATGGAAGGAGATCTTGTAATTCCTCCATCTAATCCCAGCGACTCTCGGCATGAATTTGAAAGGAAGAGAATCATCTCGCTGAACACTAAAGCAAGGCACTACTTAGTGTGCGCTCTTGCCGGAAACGAATTCAATCGCGTCTCTACTTGTAAGATGGCGAAAGAAATGTGGGATAGACTTGCTTTGATCTATGATGGAACAGAACAAGTCAAGGAATCCAAAGTGAATGCATTAGTAACTCAATACGAAGCATTCAAGATGAAAAATGATGAGTCAATAAATCAAATGTTTGATAGACTCACCGAAATCACTAATGCCATGGAATCACTTGGCAAAACAATTTCTAATTCTGAGTTGGTCAGAAAGATACTTCGCTCTTTGCCTAAAACTTGGGAAGCCAAGAAAACGACAATCGAAGAAGCAAAGGACTTAACGAGCTTAAGTCTTCAACAGCTACTTGGTTCTCTTGTCGCTTATGAGAATGAGAACAAGTTTGCTGAAGAAAAACAATCCAATGCTGTTGCATTTAAAGGAAGTATTGAAATGTCCGATGAATCTGAGGATGAATCTTCATCTGATTTTGAGGATGAAGTCTCCTTGATGGCAAGGAAATTCAAAAGGTATCTTCGCAAAAATCGCTTTAAGGGAAAGCGAGATATTAAAAAGAAGAATACTAAACCACACCAAAGTAAAGGTGGTGTATGCTATGAGTGCAACAAACCTGGTCATATGCGACCAGATTGCCCACTTTTGAATGAGAAGGGCAAATCTTCAAAATACAAGAAAAATGTCATGATGGCATCTTGGAGTGATAGTGATGAAGAATCAGATCAGGATGATGAAACAGCAAACATCTGCTATATGGCGCAAACTGATGCTGAAACTGAGAAGGTAAATGCTTTCTCACCTTCTGATCTATCTCCTGAAGATGTTGAGAATCTTTTCTCAGAACTCTATGATAAAATTGAGTTTTTATCCGCAAACAATAAAGCTCTTAAGAAGGAAAATAAATTCTTAAGTGCTAAGAACGCTTCTCTTAGGGAAGATTTATCAGCAAAGGCTAAGAAAGCGGAAAAGCAACTGTCTCGATCCAAATCAAAGAATGAGGAGCTGCAGCAGCAACTTGATGCTGTAAACAACAAAACAGATTTATGTATGCATGAGATGCATGATTCTGGAAATGAGAAACATTCACGACATGGGAAATATGTTCCCCCTCATGTTAGGAATGGTGAGTCTCATTTTATTATTCAAAGGTTATCTAGGCTTTGTTACTATTGTAGAAAGCCGGATCATTTCATTAAAAATTGCCATGTGCGGCGAAATGACATGCTTGGCATTACTTCTAAAGTTGATGGTTCTATTGTTAAATGGAAGCAACGACTTACTTAATTTCTTTCTCTATTTCAGGGATGCTTCAAGTCCATCGCTAAGGACCATGTATGGTACTTAGATAGTGGCTATTCGAGGCATATGTCAGGAGATGTCTCCTTATTCTCCACACTGGTTTTCCAGGATGGTGGTGCTGTCACTTTTGGTGATAATGGAAAAGGGATGGTTAAAGGAACAGGAACCATTTGCTGTTCTAACTCCCTAACCATTGAAGGAGTTCTTTATGTTAAAGGCCTCCAACACAATTTGATTAGTATAAGCCAATTGTGCGATAAAGGTTACAATGTTTCTTTCAATGAGAGAACATGTAACGTTTCACGGGATGGTGTCACTTGCTTCGTTGGTGAACGCAAGAAAAACATCTATATCCGGTCCTTTAAGAACATCTCCGCTGGAGACAATTGTCTCTTGTCCGTTAAGGACGAAGCTACTCTGTGGCATAGAAAGTTGGGACATGTTAACTACGATTTGCTGTCCAAACTTGTCAAAAAGGACATCATTAAGGGATTGCCTAAAATCAAGTTTGACAATGATCAGGTTTCCAAAGCTTGTTCTATTGGCAAACAAACAAAGGTATCCTTTAAAAGTAAAAATATGATTTCAAGCAAAGCTCCGCTTGAATTACTTCATATGGACTTATTTGGTCCAACAAGAACTCAAAGTCTTGAAGGTAAACGTTATGGATTAGTTGTGGTAGATGACTTCTCCAGATTCACTTGGGTTAAATTCTTAGCTCACAAGAGTGATGCGTTTGCAACCTTTGAAACGTTAGTCAAACAACTTCAAAATGAGAAAGGAGTTTCTCTAAGAAGTATAAGAACGGATCATGGTACCGAATTTGAGAACCATGACTTTGCTTCATTTTGTGAAGAATATGGTATTAATCATAATTTCTCTGCTTCATAAACTCCACATCAAAATGGAGTTGTAGAGCGAAAGAATCGAACCTTACAAGACATGGCGAGAACCATGTTGCTGGAAAGTGAGGTTGCTAAAAATCTTTGGGCTGAAGCTGTAAGCACAGCATGCTACATCTCAAATCGTATTCATTTGAGACACTCATTAGGTAAAACTTCTTATGAGTTATATAAAGGCAGAAAGCCTAATATCTCATACTTTCATCCATTTGGAATTAAGTGCTATATCTTGAGACCCATCAAAGATGGTGTCGGAAAGTTTGATGCTCGATCTGATGAGGGCATATTCTTAGGATACTCCCTTACGAGCAAAGCATATAGGGTTTTTAATAAAAGAACTCTAACTGTTGAAGAGTCCATTAATGTTAAGGTTGATGATTCTCCGACACAGGAGGAAGTTGCTGTGGAAGCAGCAGCACAATCCTCAACAACAGCATCAAATGAAACCTCCCAGCAAATGATTGCTGACAATAATCCGAACGGAAACACTGTAGCAGATGTACAGCAAGTGCCTGCTGAAAATGCTTCTGGTGATTTCCAGGATATTCAAATTGAGAATCGTGCTCCTTCGTTATATAAGAAAAGACATCCTATTGATCAAGTAACAGGTTCTTTGCACACAGGAGTGCAAACCCGCAATACAGCAAGTTTGTACTGTGAATACTCTGCTTTTATCTCTCAAGATGAACCTCAAGGCATTGATGATGCTCTTGATGACCCTAATTGGATTCTTGCTATGCAAGAGGAATTGAACCAATTTGAGAGAAACGAAGTTTGGAGTTTAGTACCTAGACCCAATGATCGTTCCATTATTGGAACAAAATGGGTTTATCGAAATAAACTTGATAAGTCTGGAAATGTTATAAGGAATAAAGCCAGACTTGTAGCTAAAGGTTACTCACAAGAAGAAGGCATCGATTATGATGAAACGTTCGCCCCAGTGGCACGTTTAGAAGCAATACGCTTACTTCTAGCATATGCTTGCTATAATAACTTCAAGTTATTTCAAATGGATGTAAAAAGTGCTTTCCTAAATGGTGATCTAAAAGAGGAAGTCTATGTTGAACAACCTCCTGGATTCACCGATCCAAAGTATCGTAATCATGTTTATAAGCTCTCTAAAGCTTTGTATGGGCTTAAGCAAGCTCCGCGAGCATGGTACGAAAAGCTTAGTTCCTTTCTTATAGCAAAGGGATATAGGCGTGGAAAGATCGATACAACCCTGTTTCTGAAGCAACATGATGCTGATCTTTTAGTCGCTCAAATATATGTGGACGACATCATATTTGGTTCAACTAATGAACAACTTTGTACCGAATTCTCTAACTTTATGAGAGGAGAATTTGAAATGAGTCTCATGGGAGAACTTACTTTCTTCCTTGGACTTCAAATTAAACAAACAGCAGATGGAATTTTTATCCATCAAGAAAAATACAGCAAACAGTTGCTCAAGAAATTTGAGCTTCAGCATGCTAAACCTTTGTCAACTCCTATTGGTAGCAATACCAAAATTGAAAAGGATGAAGGAGGAAAGGAAGTTGATTCCAAACTTTACAGAAGCATGATAGGGTCATTACTCTATCTTATTGCTTCGAGACCTGATATCATGTTTAGCGTATGCTTATGCGCTAGATATCAGTCTGCTCCAAAAGAGTCACACCTTGCTGCAGTTAAAAGGATATTTAGATACCTCGCAGGAACTGTCAGCTTAGGCATATGGTACCCTAGAGGATCATTGCTGAATCCTATAGGATACTCTGATGCTGACTATGCTGGATGTCGTATTAATAGAAAAAGCACGTCTGGCACTTGTCAACTACTTGGAAATATGCTTATTTCCTGGTTTTCTAAGAAGCAGACGACTGTGGCTTTATCCACAGCAGAGGCTGAATATGTCTCAGCAGCTAGATGCTGTGCGCAGTTACTATGGATACGACAACAACTTGAAGATTATGATCTTCATTTTGATTCTATTCCAATAATGTGTGATAACACAAGTGCAATTAATTTATCACGAAATCCTGTCTATCACTCAAGATCTAAGCATATTGAGTTAAGACATCACTTTCTACGTGATAATGTACAAAGCGGTAAAATTGATATTCAGTATGTAAATACTGAGCAACAGCTTGCTGATATTCTTACTAAACCGCTTGACAAGGAAAGGTTTGAATATTTACGAAGTGAGTTAGGGATATGTAATCCCAATATCTGAGATGATAACATTTTCATCTAATTATGTTGAGAAATTTTCGATAGGAGTCTAAAATTCCTAAAAATAATGCAGAGATATTCATGGGGCACCAACCAAATTTCTATATCTTTTATTTCCTTCTTTTCTCTTTTCAATATTCTATAAAAACTAAAACTACCTACGGTTTCTTTCAAATCCCTAACTTCCCTCGTTTCTTCTTCAACCTCGACCCTCGACCCTCTTCCTTCTTCTCCATTTCTCCTCCGAAAATGGCACCCAAATCCGCGAAATCTGGAAAGGGCAAGGGAACTCCCAAGAAACGGTCACAGGCTGTGGCTGCTTCTGCCCAGCAACTACCTGCTATGGAGCCTCCGTCAGTTACTGAGGGGGAGCTCTTGATGATGCAAACCCCTGCTCCGGTGGTCACTGAGACCAAGGAGACACCTGTTGCGGTTCCTGCCAAGGACAATGTGGCTTCGACTGGTGATGCCACCACTTTTGGCGAACCTGAGGGTGCTAAGGAGAAAATCCTCGTTGTTGAGGAGGAAACCGCTCCACCTTAGGCGGTTACCAAGTCTACTTCTGCGTCACCCAAAGCAGCAAACTCCCCTGCTACTGATGCGGAGACTCAAGCCGAAAAAGGCAAGAAAAGCGCTGAGGATCCTGAGGATTTCCAGAGCGCCGATGAGCAGGACTCTTTGGCTGAAGAGACTCTTGACGAGGATGAGAATGTGGAGGTGATCGGCTCTGTTCAGAATCCTCCGATTCGCTCTTCTTTGGGTATTGCCTCTCGCACCGGGATGAAGCGACCTTATGCTGGTATAAAGGATGGTATGCATTCTGGCTCTCCTATTCAAAAGAAAGTGAGAAATGCAGATTTCTCTGTTTTTATTCCTAAGGTTGATCAGTATGTTTCTCTGGCTGAGCTAAATCGGATTCTTGCTGATGATACTATGCCAAATAGAAACATGACCAAGCGCAATATTGCTGCATGCAAGCGTGTAGACTTTGATTGGTTTACTCAACATGAGCTCTGCTTTGCTGAGATGTTTGAAAGGTTGACCTGGTGATCCTTTTGTGAATATGATGGCATCGGTTCCATCTCAAAGGTCAAGGAATTCTATGCCAATATTACCTTTCATAAGGAAGATTCTCTCATTAAATTCATCAAGGTGTTGATAGATGAGAAAGCCTTTGTTTTCTCTGTGTTTGATGTTTGCCGCCTCTTTGAATCTGATCTTGTTAACAACTTGAGGGTGATCAATGAGGGAAAGCTGGAAGCTTATCAGACCATCAATGATGGTGAGGTGGTTGCTGTCAGTGGATATCTGCAGAACACCGGGCTGAGTTTCAGCAACCGGATGTTTCACAAGGCAGTAATGTCCTGCTTGGCCCCTCGAATTGGCAGCATTGACACGGTCATGCCAAGAGATTAGAATCTGATGGTTCATCTTAAAAGATGTATTCCTGTGAATTTGGGAAGTGTTATATTTGGCCACATGGCTTCTTGTGTTCAGGATGAGACCAGGGCACTTCCATTCGCACATATTCTTACTGCACTGCTGCAGTTATGAGCAAGTAGTTCCTGAGAACCAAATGGACACATGGACTACTCAGCTTATTGGAGCTAATTCTGTTGCCAGTATGGGATATGTTCATGTGGATGGTGTTTTCATTAAAAAGCCAACCAAGCGAGAGATTGCTGCTTCTGTCCGTGGTATGTCCACAGTAGAACCGGGCAAACAGCGCTATGCTAAGCGTGAGAGAGCAGCTGCTTCATCCAAGGATGAGTCCCCTTCTTCGTCTAAGCTGCAAAAGGTCCTCTGTGAGGAATTAAGCTACACCAGACGCTCCATTCTTGAGAAGCTGGATGGATTTGCCGAGAGGCTGGCCCGCCTGGAAAAGATGGTCCAGACTTTGCTTGACAATGCCGAGGATTGAGCCATGCTCTCCGTTTAGGATTGAGCTACTCTTCTCTATCTTTAGGTGTCTACTCTGTTCTGGAATGAGCTATGGTCTTCTGCTTCTGAACTTGTTTAGAAACTGTTTCTTTTTGATACATTGCAGCAACTGTTGGCTGCTGTTGACTTTGTCTTTTGAGTGCTAGCATATTCTTGCTGCACTAGTAATAAAACTATCCTTTGTTATCCTTTTTCTTTTTCTTTTTGATATGACAAAAAGGGGGAGAAGAATAAGTTCAGGGGGAGTTGAGACACAAGCTCGATCCCTAAGTCCATATTTTGTCATCATCAAAAAGGGGGAGAAAGTTGACCTGGTTTTGATGATGAACTTAAGCGACATGTTACTGGTGGTCAGTAGTAATGTTTCACAAGATATGTGTTCATTCTTAGTGATGAGCTTGAGCAATGCGTTGCTGAACCACAGCTAGTAACCGCTATATATTACTACGTTCCAGTACACTGTTACTGTGATATTACGCATAGAAGTTGTAAATATGGAAACATATTTTTAATAATCACGATTTATTCTAAGATTTATTTTAATCTATCTCAGATAATTATTCTGAGTGTCTAGGTTCATTTAACGTAGCCTAATGATTTTATCATAAGCACTTAGGCAACAAAATATATTGATATTACCTTTCCAATTGTTATTTTTGGAAACAAAATATCTCTCTGATCTTCTGCAGCAACGTCTCGCTGTAGTGGGAGAAAATATCAAATAGAATACATTTGATTATCATAATCGATTAGATATGATTATGATAAGATGCTGGAGATTGGAAATAATTTATTTGATTGAGATGAGTAAAGGAAGTTACGGTTGGTGTCTTTCCTTCTAAGGCACAGCAAACGTTGAGCAGACTGTTGCTGAATCCTGACTGCCAGTTTTGACAACAAATCTCGAAGATTGCCTAGACGTCCCTTATGCTTCTTTCTCCGTTATAATCAGACCTAGGACGACGTTTTCTCTCTGCCTTTGTGCATCTGAGTGGTCTGAGTGGTCTAAGTGGTCTAAGTGAGCTTTGTGCATCGACGGAGAGCGGAAGGTGCTAAGTGTCTCCTGGTTCTTTCTCTTGCAAGCTGCGTGTGAGAGTGTCAAGGGGCTGAGGTCAGATCCTTTGATCGTCTGCGAGGGACTAGGTGTCCTCGGTGCGTTCAACGAGCAGCTGGCGAATCGTCTGAGGGAAGCTAAGTGAATACCTGCTCTGAATTCAGTAAGCAGGTTGCTGACCCATCGGCAAGAAGCCGTTCTTGTCGTGTCTTTTCGTAGGGAAGTCTCGAGCCTACGGAGTTTGAGCAGTTAGACACGCACTTGCGGGTGCGCGCCAGAAGTCTCGTGCCTGCAGGGTAGAGCAGGAGTTGGGAACGCCGCCGGAGTGGAAAGAGGTCCTCCCGAGCACAGGGGTGCTGTGCAGAAGTCTTGAACGCCTGATACAGAGGGTTAGTAAAGCAGGTTGCGTGGAAGCCAACGGATCGGAAAATTCCACCCTAGGCACTGGGTGTGCAGTGCAGTGAGTCACGGCTGTGGTAACCGTGCACGTCCGAACTGAGTGTAGGACGGATACCTTCTAAGTGGCTTTGTGGTTTTCTTTGTGATCTTTGTGGTTTCTATCTTCGTGATCTTTGTAATTCAACTTTGTGGTTGTCTCTTAAGCAAGTGCAGGCTTATCTTAAGGAGAGACAAGATCTGTGTGGAAATCCTCTGCTGAACGACTAAGTGCTGAAGCAATCCTTCGCTGTGAAATAGAAACGAGCTACTCTCTGAGAAGCTATTCTTCATTGTAAGGAATTATCTGTGAGGATTTATACTCTAACATAACGTTGTCTGTGTATTTGATAAGTCAGGATTATATTAAGCGACAACGAGCTGTGTGGAAATCCATTGAGCTACCAACTGCTGAGGATAAGCATCATTCTGCTGGAACGAGAAGACGTCCGCTGTGTGAGGAGCTGACCGTTGCCAGGAGTGATCATCTATTGTACGGGGTTCTAAATCTCACTTTGTGAGGAGGAACATACGCCTAGTGCAAGGGCCTTTTTGCACCCCATTATTTTATATAGTGAAATCACCTTGTTGGTGGAAAGTGGACGTAGGTCAATTAAGGCCGAACCGCTATAAATCACTGTGTCCATTACGATCGCGCAACACTAGTACGAAAAACCTACTCGACAAAATCGTAACAGTTACAGTAAAGTTTTTCTCATTCTGAGAACGCTCTGCTGTGATACAGTACGCTTCCGCTTACACCAAGAAAGGGCGAAAAAGTGAAAAAACACTAATTCACCCCCCTCTTAGTGTTCCAGAACGATCCAACAGGTTGAATGCCACATAACTGGATACATAATATTCATCGATTATGGGAACGTGTCGATAAAATCTCGCCACGCTTGGAATCCACCTAAACGATAAGAGAAGTTGCGGTAAAGTTCAAGCAAGAAACTTAGTTCAAAAGGTTCTCCCTATACCTAAATACAAGAGTCCTATTTATAGAGGACCTAAATGGGCCTAACCCCTAACTGCCCATTAGGCCCAAAATAGTAAAACCAGAAACTAATTAAAACAAGTCCAAAACTAAACTAAGAAAACTTGGCCCGATGTCGGCCGGGCCGTCCGTCAATATGTCTCGGCCTTGCGTGCTCTCCAGCTCCCGGGTCTCGAGTTGGAGTTGCCTTCACGATGCTGAAGCGACGTGGAGAGGGGTCCTCCTACCCCCAAATAAAAAAAAAAGATTTTGGAACCCTAATCGGAGGCGAAGGCGTGGGTTTGGAAGGCGGATATAGAAGCGGCAAGCTTGTGCTTGGCCGATGAAGATGGACGCTCCGACACGGATGGTCGTCCTGGTTCGACAGGTCGCTGCTGCAGTGCTGTTCCTACTCTGGCGGTCTCTCTCCATTTAAAATTTTTTTTGATGATGATGAGGATATGTGGTTTGTGCTCTCTCTCCATTTAAAATTTTTTTTGGTTTGACTTTTTGATTAATGGGAATGGGGGATAAAGAATGATGAGAAGGAGATTGGGGGTGGAGATATGAATCTGACGATCCCTCTATTTTTCATGGTTTTCGGTTTTAAGCTGAGATGATGGTGGTGTTGGTGGGGTGGGCGTTTTAAGGCGAAGACCCATAACCCTCTTCCTGGGTCGCCTTACTTCCTTCGCTTTCGCCTCCGCTTATGGTCACCGAATCGGAGCTTTCGCCTCTTCGATTACGATCCCCTACTACGATCGCCTCACTTCCTTCGCTGTGGCCTCCGCCTTCGCCTCCGATTTGACAAGGGTTCTGCCTTCGCTTTTGATTTGGGGATAGAATGACCTTCTCCACGTCTCTGCTCTTTTCCATGTAGGACGTCCTACGAGGTTGCCACGTGGACCTCTGTTATGTCCATCTCAGCATTATGGCCTAACGTCGTCTAACATTGGCCAGAAAAAAGGTTGATAAAATAGTTAGTGACATTTTTGTATATGAAAAAAAGATGTTGACAGAAAAGAAAGTTCGTCAAAAGTTTAGAGATATAAACGGTAAAAACACAATAGATAAGTTAGGGTTTAGGATTTAAGTTTTTTACAAGTAATATTCTATAACTCATAAAAATTGTTTGTATACAATCACAGGGGCATACCCCTGGTAAACAATAACTCAAAAAACACGTATACCACATATACGTAATAAACCAAAAGATAATAGTAGCAAGAGTCCTAGGAGGTAACGAGTACAGGCCAAACCCGTTGTTTGTTGTGCCTCCATCCAAAGATGATATATACAAGTTGCTAACATCCGATCGAAGGGAAGAGTACCTCGGAATAGTGGCTCTAGTTGGCAAAAAAAGCATATCATAAATACCCCAACCATGTTCGCGTAAAGTTCGGCTCAACAAGTTGCCCAACTGTGTAAGTCCACCGCCTCCGCTGAAATGCGACATGTGAAAAAAAAATGATCCAGCCTCTCCCGTCTCACTCCATAATGACACCCACGTAGACGATAAATAAACACCAAGACCGATGGCATGTTTGACATGTACAACCTCTCTAAACAAGCAGTCACAGAACATACAAGAGCCGCGGCAGTATACCCTTGGACCAAATACAGCTATCCCATGGACAACCAACTGATACTCGCTACAGATATATCTCCATGCAGAGGCGACAATAAAATGTCCATTAGAGGACAAAAATCAGACAAACCGTAAGAAATACATTGTTATGGATATCAAGTAATTGATTAAAGCTCATGTAGTTTATTAAAGCAAAACGTTTGTGTCGGTGAATCTTTTAAATTTCCAATAGCTTTTGAGGAACTACCAGAGTTGCCACCCCATAAGAAACATGATCATGCTATACCTTTACAAGGGAGAACTTAGGGCCTCAGCTTGCACCCCTTATAGATACTCTAACTCTCAAAATGATGTGATTGTAACAACTATTCCATGACATGCTACAACCAGGGTGATTCTCCATAGTGAACAACCCATTTTATTCTCTTGTAGTAATGGTCAAGAAGGACAATACTTGGAAGTATCCAATTCTTGTCATTGTGGAGTCTTTTCGATGAATTAACCTGGAACTATCTGGTTTACTAAGCTTGACTTGAGGTTGAGGTACCACCAAATTAGAGTGAAGGTGTTTGGACCATACCCTAAAACTACTATAAAATCCTCATAAGGACATTATGAATTCTTGATTATGCCATTTGACCTAATCAAAGCGCCGTCTACTTTTACAAAGCTTAATGAATGATGTTTTTTGACCTTTCTTACAGAAGTTTGTCCTTGTTTTCTTTGATGGCATTAATTTACAATAAAAGTCTGTCAACTCATGTGGATCATCTATTTGAAGTGCTTAATGGTGCTGCAAGACACTTATTTGTTTGCTAAAGCTAGTAAATGCTCTTTCGCTAGTAGAAGGTCGGAATACCTAGTAATTTTATTGCGGAAAAGGGAATTTTCAACATACCATAAGAAGATACTAACAGTACAAAATTGGTCAGGCCCCTACATCCATCAAACAACAACGTGGCTTTTTGTGGCTGACAGATTATTATAAAAGATTTGTTAGAGCTTATGGGAACTATATAACATGCCTTTAACTCAACTTCTAAAAAAAGATTCATTTGCTTAGTTAGAACAGCACATGAGGCTTTTGTCCGGTTTACAAACAACCATAATATTTGCTCCTATCGTGATTTTACAATATTTTAAGGAATTTGGTCTTGAAACGGACCTAGCTCTACTGGAATTGCGAGTTATTCTAATGTAGGAGGGGCATCTTATTGCATTTAGCAGCAAAAACTTCGTCACTAACACTTATGACTATCAGTTTATGAGAAAGAGCTCTTATAAATAGTGAATGCAATAGAGAGATGGCGCCATTACTTAATGGAAGGCATTTTGTGATTTGAACAAATCATCAAAACTTAAAGTATCTTATGAAGTAGAGGTCGCACAATCATATTCAGTTCAAATGGCTTTCCAAGTAAATGAGTTTTGACTATGAAATCAATTATAAGAAAGGGAAGGAAATGTAGTGACATATGTACTATCTAGAGTCCAAGCGGCTGAACTCACAACCATTCTATTAAATATGCAGCAGTTCTAAATTTGAATGATTACCCCGATCTAATTAGACGTTAAAAATAGATTAGTGCCCAGTACGGGGGAAGAATTCTCCTTGAGTGCATGATTCAAGTATCGGTACAATACTGACGAAATAAAGAAAAGTTGGCAACAAGATCCAAAACTGAGTTTGGTTATCCAATAGATTGCCAGCAAGTCAACCATCTAAACTGATGTGGAAACATGGGTGACTCAAAATGAATGGGAAGTTAGTGATGGGGAATGTTGAAAGGGTTAAGATAAATCATCATTCAAGTGTTTCACGCTTCTGCAGTTGGGGGACAGTCCAGTGTAGTGCCACAACCAAGAGGATAACTTGCATTTGTTATTGGATATAACATCTCTCGAGTTGTTACAGCCTATGCCAATCTCAATGACGCGTTACCAACCCGCGAAAAACGGGGAAAAGATAACGACGACGAAATGCACGAACGAACAAACCGAAGCAGGGTAAACAAATGAACGAAATAAGATTCGAACCGCCGCTGGATACAGCCGAAACACCACCAGAACTGAACGAGGGGAATAGAACTCGGACCGTCGCTTGATACAGCCAAAGCACCCGCCAGCTTTGCCACGAGGGTTGAATGCCAACATAACTGGATACATAAATATCATCGATTATGGGAACGTTCGGATAAAATCTCGCCACGCTTGGGAATCCACCTAAAACGATAAGAGAAGTTGCGTAAAGTTCAAGCAAGAACGTAGTTCAAAAGGTTCTCCCTATACCTAAATACAAGAGTCCTATTATAGAGGACCCTAAATGGGCTAACCCTAACTGCCCATTAGGCCCAAAATAGTAAAACAAGAAACTAATTAAAAACAAGTCCAAAAGTAAAACTAAGAAAACTGGGCCCGACGTCGGCCGGGCCGTCTGTCAACAAGTCTCGGCCTTGCGCGCTCTCCAGCTCCCTGGGTCTCGAGTTGGAGTTGATCTCGAAGACGACTCCTATATTTTCGAGCGGACTGAATCAACTCGACCGCTTCAGCATCGTGAAGGCAACTCCTGCTCCTCTCGAGTTGGTCCCGATTTGGCCTTGCTCGGTCTAACTCACATCATCCTCCCTTTGCTGAGAAAGATTTGTCCTCAAATCAATAGGCTCTTCATCATCCTCATACAATGCCAGATCCTGGACGTTGAATGTCGCGTGACACTCCATATTTCCCCGACTAGTCGATCTTATACGCATTATTATTGATCATCTCGATGACTCGAAAAGGACCATCAGCCTTGGGCATGAGTTTAATTTTCCTCCTTATTGGAAACCTTTCCTTTCGAAAGTGAACCCAGACAAGATCCCCTAGTTGGACTATCCGCTCCCCTTCGTCCAAGATTCGCCTTAGACTGGTACTTCTCATTCTATTGCTCAATAAGGGTTCGAATCTTCGCATGGAGCTTCAACATCTCTTCAGCTCGTTGAACCACATCCTTCTTGAAAATACCCTTACTAGGCATTGGTAGCAACTCGACGGGAATCCTCGGGTTGACACCATACACCACTTTGAACAGTGTAGCTCGAGTAGTCAATTGAGGGGCTCGATTGTAGGCGAAGTCAGCTTGTGCGAGCCTGATATCCCAACCCTTCTGATTCTTCGACACCACAGCTCGAAGTAGGCTTCCCGTAGTTCTGTTCACGACCTCAGTTTGCCCATCTGTGTGCGGATGACAAGTGGTGCTGAATAATAGCTTTGTCACGAGTTTGTACCAAAGTGTCTTCTAGAAGGTAGCTCAAGAACTTGGCACCCTCGATCCGACAATATCGATAATGGGGACTCCATGTAGAGGAACGATCTCTTGAAAATAAAGATCTCCTACGTGAGAAGCATCATCCGTCTTCCTGCCAGCAATAAAGTGAGCCATCTTCGAGAACCGATCCACAACAACCATGATCGGGTCCTTCTGCCGTTGTGTTCGAAGCAATCCAAGGACGAAATCCACGTTCACGTGCTCCAATGGACGTTCAGCAACGGGTAATGGTGTGTTGAGAACCTGGGGCTAGACATGACTCTTTGCGCGTTGACAGGTTGGGCAACGTCGAACTAACAACAAGTTCTCCTCCATGGACCTCTCGAATAAGATGCTCTCGTGTAGAACATCGAGGAATGCATAACCTAACTCCTCTCAATAGAAAGCTATCAGACAGATGATAATGCTTAATAAATCTCTCGAGACATCCCTTATACACCTTTCCAAAGTCGGGGTCACTCAAGTACAATTTCAACATTTCGAATCCAATCAACTTAAATTCCATTCTGGTCATAAGAGTTGACTTTCTCGACAATGCGTCTACTACGACATTCTTCACTTCTGACTTATGCTTCAAGACGAAAGTGAATGATTGGAGAAATTCCACCCACTTGCATGTCATCAATTAAGCTTTGCCTGCCCATTGATATGCTTCAAAGACTCATTATCTGTATGGAGAACAAACTCCTTGGGCATCAAGTAGTGAATCCATGTCTCGATTCTACGAACGATAGACGCATGTCACTTATGCGTCTAAGGTTAGGGTTTACGGTTTAAGGTTTAGGGTTTTATTTTGGTTAACTAATAATTTCATTAAAGAAGAAAATGTGGGTGCAAAGAAACCCAACCATTACATCCCAATAGTAACCCTGAGGTTACAAACCTAAAGTTGTAAAAAGGAAGGGCTAACTACATTATTCCTGGCATAAATCAACTTAGAGAAACCAGACATGCAAGCACGACTAATGCTCAGTGCATGGGACATTAACCACAACCATTACAGCCACAGGATAATTGACATTCATTCATTTGCTGTCTTCATCACCTGTCCAAACAAATAATTACTTCTTTTACGAGGGGTCATCCGCTCTGCTTAAATTTGGATTCATGTAACATTGTTTAGGGTTTATGGTTTAGGGATTTTTTGGTAAATAAATAGTGCATTAATAATAATAGAGGTCAGCCTAAGCCAATACAATAGATCCGCAATAGATCACTTGACAGTTAACAAAAGCAACCTAAATAATAGGTCAGATTAAACAACAAAACCAGCAGACCAGCAGGCACATTCAACAATCATGGTTCTCATTACAAATTGAACTGGAAGATGTACCATTGAGCAAGCGAAAGTGACTGACAATCTCCAGGATGATTTGCTCCTTTACAACAATCTTCGTCCCATCTGCTTTTGTCAGAGAGACAATATTATTAAGATTCCTCCTGGCCATCATACTCCTGAAAAAGTACGCATTGTTTCTATCCCCCAATCTCAACCAGCGAACTTTGGATTTATGTTTGAGAAAGTTCTCCTCAAGCCTTGCAAGCATATACCATTTTAAACTGACCTCTTTCTCTTTCTGGATTGTCTCGGAGTTAGGGAAGGCCAGGTTAACTTCCTGCCAGTGTTGAAGCCCATGTCTGAGTTGTTTAGGGTTTAGGGTCCAAGGTCCAGGGTCTCAGGGTTTAGGGTTTATGGTTTAGGGTTTTCTTTTTTTTTTTGGTAAATAAAATGCATTAATAATAATATAAGTCAGCCTAAGCCAATATAATAGATCTACAGTAGATAAGTAGACAGTTAACAAAACAACTTAGATAAAAGGTCAGACCAAGCAATAAACCAGCAAACTAGCAGGCACATTCAACCATCACTCCAACTTGCATCCTCGCCCGGACTTGGAGGGGCAAATCCAACATTCCTGTCATCCTCCCAAGGGTCAGAGTCGTCATCCGTAGAGGCATCCGCATGGGAGGGTCCTACAAAGAAACTTGGAAGAGGAACTTCCTGCTCATTTCGAGCCTCCTTTTCAGCTAAGAAAAGGAGTTCCTCATGCAAGTTTCCCAAATAATCAGGAACCCCCCAGCGTATTGAGATAATCCCTGAGTTCCCGACATCTTTGCCTCCGCGTACTCGGGCTAGGTTCATCCTCAACAGCGCTCAGCTGTGCCATTATCTTCTTGGTCTCCTTCAGGTCAAGCGCTGATGGAGTCTTCACTGGATCAGCTACAACAGCAGTCAGGAGGTTGATTGCTTCCGGAAAGGATAGCGGCGCAACATCTGGGACTTCCTGGGACGGTTGCGCGGCACTGGAGCTTCCATAATGCTCATCATAAACCTGCTGCTAGAAAGAAACCGTGTTAGCAATTTCCTTCTCACTCAAAGGAGAACGATTGACCCTCCTCATCATCTTCTCCATTACCTCATTCCAGTCCTTCAATTGAGTTCCTAGGGTTTTTTTTCTTAGTATTAATAGCCACCTTCCAAGCCTCAAACGTCCTGAGAAGAACAGTTTTCTTGTCAGGAATTGCATACACCCCCACGAAACCTTTTGGTGCCGATTCCATTATGTCGACCTCCATCATCAGGCCTTGCATTCGCTCGTCCATTTTCAAAAGGGATGCGTCGAGAAGTATCTGCTTCTTGTATCTCTCCATAGCCTCCCGTTCAAAACTTATCACTCACAGTTGATGGCTCACTAGTACCTATCTCGTACAAAGAGATGAATTTCTAGTGAGATCTATCTCGAACACCATTCGTCAATTCATCCAGGAGGCCCTTGAATTCTGTGGTGAGGATTCCCACATTCTCGATTATAAACCCTTAATAGCCACCTTCCAAGCCTCAAACGTCCTGAGAAGAACAGCTTTCCTGTCAGGAATCGCATACACCCCCACGAAACCTTTTGGTGCCGATTCCATTATGTCGACCTCCATCATCAGGCCTTGCATTCGCTCGTCCATTTTCAAAGGGATGCGTCGAGAAGTATCTGCTTCTTGTATCTCTCCATAGCCTCCCGTTCAAAACTTATCACTCACAGTTGATGGCTCACTAGTACCTATCCTGTACAAAGAGATGAATTTCTTGTGAGCTCTATCTCGAACACGGTTCGTCAATTCATCCAGGAGGCCCTTGAATTCTGTGGTGAGGATTCCCACATTCTCGATTATGAACTTCATTGCTTGACATTGGATGAGCTTGACCTCCTCACCTAAATCCTCACAGAATCCATTCACAATTCGCGTGAGTAGGTGCTCAAGATTAATGGAACCCTCATTTGCTATCACTTGCTCGAAACATTCATCTGTTTGCATACCACACTCAGTGCGCTTGGGCAGCAGACCCTTCTCCGGTGCCTTAAGCATTACAGGCTCCTCTGTGGCGGTTGGATCATTTGTGCCACAGCCACTGCCATGCTCTAAGCGTATTGGGTCGAAATCCGGTTCCCCAGCAGGCACTTGTGCATTTTCCCTACTCTCCCTCCCGTCCATAAGCACATCTTCCTCCCCCAAATTCGTGTCCAGGCACATATACTCCCCAAAGCTGTCTTTCTCAGCAGAGAACTCAATCTCCGTCTGAGTGCCCTTCTCTGTCACCACAACACACCTCCGAACTCTAGCTAATCTCCCCTCTCTTTCAACTCTTCTCTCCTTACGCGCTTTTCGGACAAACCAGTCCCTAACTTTCCTCTTAAATGGGAGTGGCTTCAGTACTAGCACCCTGGATGTGCTAGCAGCCATCTCTTTTCCCTTGTCATGATAGCCTGGCTTCTGGAAGCACACCCACTCCGGCTTCCTACGCACCCAGACGGATGCATAGGTGTGTCTCCATTCTAGCTTATAACGCACCCCAACTTTATCAACAACACCATGCAGAAGTCCCTCCTTCTTATACGCAACGTAACTACCACTCGCGTAGAGGGTGCAGATGGTATTTGCGTTTGTTACCTCAATGTCAGAGTAATTTGACTCTGAGCTTGACGAGATCTTTGGCGAGGTATCTGGGGAGCCCATAGCTTGCTTCCCATCCTGCTTCCTCCTCATTTTATCAGACACAGCCTCTGAGCTTGACGAGGTATCTCCCATAACTTGCTTCCCTTTCTACTTCCTCCTCATTCTCTCAAACTCAGCGCGGTGAAATTCCTCCTTCGATGGGTCTGACTCATCAGGTTTAGTATCCTCCATCTCAGTAGCCAGATTATCCACCCACCACGGCGCAAACCTCTCATACTCCATTTGGCGCTCCTCCTTAGTCATAGGGACGTCACGTGTCTGGCCCTCAACCGACGGCCCCCCGCCACCCATTTCTTCTGCCGCCCTAGGCTGCTCCGGGTCCTGCACACCCTTCCCCCTGGTTTGTCTCCCTTCTTGCCTTCCTTGCTCGGTCGCAGGGTCACGAGCATTTTGCCTTCCTGCCCTCCCCCGACATGCCCCCTTCGTATCGCCGTGATGACCCTCCCTTCTCCTTCCTTGGGGGTTGCGGCCTGCTTCCCTCCCCCGACTGCCCCTGGGTGGAGCGTCTAGCACCCAGTCTTCTTGTTTCATGCCACATGCTTCTCAGTACGAGACAGTTTCTCGATCTCACTCAACTCCCTCGATTTATCTCAACTCCTCTCACACACTCGCCCCTCAATCTGAAATCTCAGCAAGGCTGAACCCTTACTTAATCTGGCAACACCTGAAAAGAAACTCCCGCCTAAAACAATTGATAAAGCAACAGGCCCCAGATTAGGCCACATACTCAAAGGCAAGAAATCAGGCCCCGTAGGATATTAATTCCAAGGAGATTCAGCCTTCGTAAACGGGCAGTTTCCCCCTTTCCAGATAAAACCTCGGAGCATCCCAGTGTTCCAAGATCCCAACCAGTCCCTTTCATCTACTCTATATCCATGGCATTTTTGATTCCGATAATGACTGACCATATACTGAGGGTCGCAGCTCCATTCACACCCTTGCACCTCTCTATCCATACGTGATAAATGGTGAAGAGACAAATTTTCACAATTCTTTTCCTTCCCTTCACATCCCAAAGCTGGCTCAGTAACAACATCATATCCTCCCATGTATTCGGCCAACCAGAGAATTCACATTCTTTTGTCATAAGTCGCCAAATCTTCTGCACTTTTGGACAATGAAAGATTGCATGATCAACTGTTTCATATGCCAAAAGACATTTCGCATAAATGGCCGAACTCCCAAGACTAATTCTGTACTAGAAATCCGCAGTGCGTAATCTTCCCCTTACCATCAGCCAGGCAATGAAGGAAATTCTCGGAGGATGACGCTTTTTCCAGACCCACCTAGTCCATTATAGCTTATTTCCCCCACCAGATAATTTACTCCATGCCTTGGCAATAATGAAGCGTCCACCTTTCCAAAGCGGCGTATCAGTGGCACCCTCAATAAGCTGCAATGAGCTGGAGGATCTACCCATAATACTCTCAAATACCTGTGCTGTCCTTACCAAGACGTTTCCATTCGCAAATAACCGCCAGTCTTCAGAACATAGCACATCCCTTAAGGTGGTCACAGGGCTGATGCGCGATGATGCAAAACATTCCAACGAGGTCATACTCCTAAGATCCCCCTGGCCTAGCCAATTGTCATCCCAAAAGGATATACGACTCCCATCACCCATCCTCCATGAGATTAGAGGCCTCGTTATATATCTTCCAGTTAACAAATTCTTCCACATCCAGGAACAATTTGAAGGTTTCCTCGCTGTCCAAATTGATTGCCCTTTCAGCTTGTACTACCTTATCCACTCTATCCAGATATTCTTCTCATCCCCCTCCAAAATGTGCCAAATATGCTTCAACATTGCTACTTTGTTCCACATCAAGGGTCTTTTGAGCCCAAGTCCCCCCTCAATTCTGGGTTTGCATATTTCCTTCCAGCTAACTTTAGTAGTACCACCCGCCCACAGGAACTTGGACATCATAGCATCAAGCTTATAGCATATTCTACAAGGTAATGGGATAACTAGAGACCAATAAGTCTGCATAGCAAATAAGACTGACCTTATTAATTGAACCCTCCCCGCATACGATAAGCTCCTTGCTGACCATCCTCTAATACGCTTAGTGATCGCATCAATAAGCGGTACACAGTCTAGATAAGAGAGTTTATTCGCAGAAAGCAGTATACCAAGATACCTGAAAGGGAGCTTGCAATTCAGCTGCTTTTCCCAGGATTAGGGAGTATGGTAGTGTGGTTTTGGTGGTATTCCTGAAGATGTTGTTGTTTTTCTACTTCCAGAGGTGCCACAGGATAGAGGTGAAAAGAATTTGCCATTGGATACTTCTATAAGTTGTGCGAGTTCCTGTTTTTAAGTTTCCTAGAAGCCACTGTTGCATTGGTCCTGCCGAGAAGACTGTAGTGGAGCTAGGTTGAGGAAATAGTTTCCAAGTGGCTTGAGATATGGGGCAGTCCCTGAGAATGTGAAGTGCTGATTCAGTTTCCCATTCGCACGATGGGCATAGTCTGTCCTGAGTGATATTTCTGGAATAAAGGAGGTCTTTTATTAGGAGTCTCTCAAACCAAGCCAGCCATAGGAATGTCTTTTTTTTTGGGAGGATAGGTAGTATCCACATCCATCTCAGGTTCGTCTGGACATAACTTCCATCCTGTGAGTGTGATAGGTTGTATGCTGATGAAAGAGTGAAGTCTCCGTCTGGTGAGAGTTTCCATGTTATCTTGTCCTGTGCGGTGAATGGGCTTAGGAGGTGTAGGCCGGTGATGTGGGACCATATTTCTGGTGACAGCAAGCATGCTGCTCCTGTTTTGATCCATGTAGTGCCATCATAGTAGTCTGCCACTCTCATGTGAGTTTCCTGGTTATGTAGGGGCCCTGTGATCATGTTCCTTAGTCTTCCACACCTTAGCCAATCATCATTCCAGAAGCTGGTCTGGGTTCCATCCTTAACTTGGAATCTTAATCCTTTTTTCAGCAGGTCTTCCCCTGATCTTAGGGCTTTGAGAATGCAGGATCTTGTTTTCCTGTTTTCTAGGCGGTGCCCATATTTACTGGTAATGACCTATCGCCATAGGGAGGACTTGTCTGTTTTAAATCTCCAGGCCAAGCTACCCAGAAGGGCCATGTTCTTGTCCCTAGCTTTGAAGAGTCCTAGACCACCTTCATCTTTACGTTTAGTAACTTGGTTCCAGTTGACTAGGTGTAGTTTTTTCTGGCTTTCGAATGATCCCCAGAAAAAATTTCTGTTGATGGAGTCCAGTTCCTCTTGGATTCTTCTTGGCCAGCATAAGCAGGGCATTTGGTATGCAGGTATGGCCTCTGTTATTGATTTGATGGCTACTGATCTGGCTGTTTTACTTAGAAGTTTTGTTTGCCATCCTGACAGTTTATCCTAGATTCTTTCTATAACAGAACCGAAGGCACTTGCTTTGTCTGCCCTTTTCCCTAACTTAAAGCCCAGGTATTTTCCCAGATCTGTGGTAATTTGGAAGCCTGTCTCTCTTGCTATCTTTCTTGCTCTGTTTTGGCCTACATTTGCTGAGAATAGGATGCGGCTCTTGTTTTTGTTTACTTGTTGTCCAGCTAGGTCATAGAATTGTTAGGGCTCTAGTGACAGCCTTGGCATTTCTTATTGTCGCATCTTCAAATAACAGTAGGTCAGCAGCAAAGAAGAGGTGAGAGAAGGCGGGTCCATCTCTGCTTGCTGCGACCTTGTTCCACTTCCCCTTCCTACATTCCTGTTCTATAATATAGCCGAGGTATTCCAAACAAAGAATGAAAAGATAGGGGGATAGAGGATCGCCTTGCCTAACGCCTCTTGATGGCTAGAAAGGGTTTAGGTTTCCTCCATTGAACAGGACACTATAGGTGGCCGTTGATAGGTAGCTCGAGATTAGGTTGATCATCTCTTTCGAGAAGTTAAATAGATGTATGACTTTTGCAATAAATCCCCATTCTAATTGGTCGAAAGCTTTGTTCAGATCCACCTTGATTGCTAAATATCCTATCTTCCCATTCTTAGTGTTAAAAGTGTGCAGTAGCTCTTGAGCGATGATGTAGTTATCGCTTGCCCTTCGTCCTGGTAGGAAGCTGTTTTGGTAGAGGGAAATCAGCTCGCTCATGAGGGGTCTTATTCTGTTGACTAGTATCTTGGATATTACTTTGTAGAGTGCGTTGCATAGAGATATAGGCCTCAACTGGTCAACAGTTTCTGGGCTGGTTGTCTTTGGGATTAGAACTATGGATGTGCCTCCTAGTGTTGGTGGAATCTGGCAGGCCGTAAGGATCTGTTTGGCCTTCTTTACTATAGAGTTTTTGACTGTGTCCCAGAATTTTTGAAAGAAAATTGGGTGTAGTCCGTCCGGCCCTAGTGCTTTGGTCGGTTTTAGGGAGAACAGGGCCTGTTTTACTTCTGTCTCATTACATTGTCTGGTTAGCTTGTTGTGGATTAGAGGGTTGATGGTTGGGATTCCAGGGAGTGGGGCTTTAAGTCTCTCTGATGTGTAATTGCTGCCGTTGGTGACTGAGGTATATCTATCAGAGAAAGCTGATCTGATATGATTTCCTATTTCTTCTTGGTTTTCAGACCAGGTATTTCCTATTTTCAGCCTATTGATTCGGTTTGCCCTTCTCTTAGCCAGTGTAGTTGCGTGAAAATATATAGTGTTTCTTTCCCCTTCGATGATCCAATTCGTTCTGGATTTCATGAACCATAACTGCTCTTCTTTTATCAGGATAACGTTGTATTCTTGGATGAACTTCTTTTCGAGGTTCTTAAGGAATTCTGAGTTCTTGTTGTCCAGGTATGTTTGTATACCCAGGAGTCTCACCTGCAACCTTCTTTTCTTGTGGTTTATGTTTCCAAAGGTTTCTTTGTTCCAGATTTCTACTTCCTCTTTGAATAGTTTAGTTGCCAGCTCATATGAATTGTGCCCTTCATCCCAGGATGAAGTTACTAGGTTTGGTAGGCTCTCATGGGATAACCAGGCAGTCTGGAATCTAAATGGCCTTTGGAAGCGTAGATGTTTTGATTTGTATAGGCTGAGAAGTATCGGCCGGTGGTCTGAGTGGCATCTGGGAAGGTGGGATACTTGTGATTCAGGATATTGGAGTAGCCAGTCTAGGTTCGCCACTGCTCGATCAAGTCTTTGAGAGATTCTACCCTAGGATCTGAGGTTGCACCAAGTGGTTTTAGGGCCAGAGAATTCTAGGTCTAGGAATGAGCAGTAATCTAAGCAGCCTGCTAGTTTCCTGGTTTGAGACATATACACTTTCCTTCCCCCTATCTTTTCTGTTTCTCCAACAATGCTATTGAAGTCTCCTACCATTAGCTATGGGTGGTTAATGTGGTTTGCAATAATTCTACAGTTTTGCCATAGTATATCTCGGTTTCTAGACCTAGGGCTAGCATATATTGCAGAAATTAACCAAGGTTGGGTAGATGGTATCCTGACCTCGGCATGGATTTCCTGCTCCGTGTTTGCCAAAGCTCGGATATCCAGAAGAGTGGTGTCCCATAGAATCCATAGTCCTCATCTGAAGCCGATTGAGCTTGAAACTATCGATCCATCAAAAGGCAGCATCCTTATGCTAGCAGTAGCGTTATCTCCAGTGACTCTAGTTTCCGTGATTACACCCATGGCAGGTTTGTGTTGGTGGTAAAGGTCCCATAAGTGTCTAAAGAAACTGGGGTTAGCTGTTCCCCTGCTATTCCAAATTAGGATCTTCATTGGAGGGTTATAAGGTGGGAAAGTGTTTGCCACTAGTTCCGAGTCCGTTGCACCAGTATTGGGATGGGCTTCATCCCTCAATTCCCAAGCTATTGGTGTCAGCTCCATGACTTCTGCTTCCCCTGTCATTCTCCTTGAGTGCCTGAATAGTCTCATGCAGATGTTGAGGAGTGGTGGGGCTAGGAGCACAATCAGTGGGGATTCCGTCGTGCAGACCACCAATGGAGACACACAGAGGTGTGTTTGACTTGCTTCCTCTTCTATAATGAAGTCTATAGGGTCTGAGTTTGATTCCCTCTCTTGCTGCCAGTACATTGGAGGGTCTAGGATCCTCCGAATTCTTAGTGGTGGAGGAGCGTTTGAGCAGTTCCATAGGGAAAGCGGTAGCCAGCAATGCTCTTCGACCTTCAATGAGTGATTCCATTCTCTGATTTCGTCCTGGAGTTGGGCTCTGATGTTCTCCTTTAGGATTCTTAGGATCTGGTTGACCACCTGGTTTGAGGTTGGCCTGCTTATGGTTATTAGTGTCTCCAGTGTTCTTATATTTGCGCGAATTCCTTCCTTCTTGGTTTGGATCCATGATACTCTTGTTTGATGAGCTTGCCAGTGCCTCATGATGTCCCTTTGAGCTGATTGGAGTGGCATTGCTGTTTTTTCAGAGCTGGCTTTCTAAGTTTTGACCGCTTAGTTCTTGGTTTTCTTCTGTCGTTGCTGCTTTATCGTTTGGTTTGTCGGTCTTTTGTAGGGGTAAAATAGGGATTTCACTATTT
Organism: Melastoma candidum; assembly: GCA_023653495.1. NCBI lineage: Eukaryota > Viridiplantae > Streptophyta > Magnoliopsida > Myrtales > Melastomataceae > Melastoma > Melastoma candidum. The sequence goes on along the minus strand of CM042891.1, from coordinate 7,586,098 downwards.
ATAACCGTTGCAGTATGCTGGGATGGTCTTCCTGTGAAGTCTTTGTGATTTTCGGGGGGATCCAAGATTATGAAGGGGGTTTAACTTTCCTTTTATCACGGATTCTTGTAGTGGTGCAAAGTGGGGTCGCTTTCCATTGCAGTTACTATCCTTGTTTGGCATACCTTCTATAATCTCTCCTATTGTTGCTGTTTCCTTCGTCTCTGTACCCTTGCTTTTTGTGAGTGGTGTATATTTTCCTTGCTGCGTTCCTCCTTGCTCTTGGAATTTGATTCTGATTTGCTTCCTTTTTCCTCATTGGCCTTCCTAGTCTCTGAGGCTCTTTCTCCATTCCCATGCAAGAGCCCCTTAAATGGTGAAAGCTGAGTTTCGGTTTGTTTGCAGGTCTTCTTTTGTATTTCGTAACTTGGTGTGACCCAGATTTCTTTTCGGATTCTATGATGTACATTGTTTCTGACATGGGTTCCGTCTCTATGTTCCTTAATCCCTCTGATGGGTTTCTCTTGCAGTTCTGAATTCCTTTAAGCGTCTTGTGCATTGGTCTTGTTTACTGCGATAGCTGCCCTTGTTCTCCAGATGGTCCCCCTGGCAGTGCTATCATTTCTTCTGTCTGATTTACTTCCTTCTTCCCTTCTTGCTGTGTCACTGGATTTTGAAATTTTGAATTTTTTACCTTTTTTGGCAACTACCATCTGCCAGGTGCCGGATTCGTGTTCCTCCGTTATGGGTTTCGCGGATGGATGCACGAAGTCGTTATCGGTAGTTTGTCTTCTTGCATTGATGAATTCTGAGAGCAATCTTGTGACACCAGTTGCATAAGAAATTCAATCCCTTCGTAGTGAACTTGTTGGTGGTGCTTTCGTCCTCCTTGGACTTCCAGAGTGCTATGCTTGTGCAGGGTTCCATCAAGGTTGATGGTGGCTCTCAGCCGGATAGTGTTGGGAGGAATATGTGGTTTAGGCTTGGCACTCAGATTGTTTTCTGAGGATTCTCCTAGCGCTTCTTCTATCTTTTTTAAGGCATGCTTGATTTCGAAATTCCATGGGGAGGTGTGGGAGCCGTATCCAGATCTTCGAGATTCCTAGTTGGGTTGTCTTGGGGTTAAAGAAAGCCTCCCACTTCCTGATAGTGAGCAGGCATCCATTAATGAACTAGGGCCCTGAATTGATGATTACTTCTCTGTCTGCTTCATTGAATAGCCTGACTATGAAGAAACCTTTTTCAAGCGGGTGAGTGGTGAAAGCTAGGCATCTCCTCCAAATCTTTTGTAGGTTTTCTGATAGGGCTTTCTCGCTAATAGCTAATCCTAGTGGCTTGACTATTATGGCAGTCTTCCATGCTTCATACTGCGAGGAGAGTTCTTTTGCGGTGAAGACCACCGTGATTCCTGGGCTTTCCTTGTTGAGATCCATGTCCTCGCCATGTTCTGTCTCAATTGACGGCAGCTTGGTTGATGGAGTTTCCGATGATCTTGCTTCCTTTGGGGTTGTGGTGCCTCCTAGTATGTCTTTGTATGTGGTTGGAGCTTTGGGTTGGTATGGGTTTGCTAGCTGGCTGATGTGGGTTGTATTGGTTTGGGGTTGGGTTGGTGGAATAGGGGTGGGTGGTGGGTTCATGATGTTTTGTGTAGATTGGGTGTTTTCGGTTAGGAGATTTTTAGTGAGAGGTTAATAATACATGTTTAAGTATTGTATTTTGCTACAAGTATGACTCGTAGAAGTTGGTTGGTGGATAGCGGATGTACTCACCACATGACATACGATGAGAAGTCATTTGCAAGTTTAAATCGAAGCTTTTATGCTAAAGTGAAGATCGGGAGTGGTGATTACATTGATGTTGAAGGAAGAGGATATGTAGTCATTGATGGTCCCGAAGGTAGAAAGTTGATAAGTGATATGTTGTATGTACTTAAGATTGATTGGAATCTTTTGAGTGTTAAGCAACTCGTATAGAAGAGGCACAAGGTGATGTTCGAAAAGGGGTTTTGTTCGATAGGGGACTCTTTTAGGAGGGAGATACTTAAGATTCAGATGAAAGAAAGGTATTTCTCCTTTGATCTTGTGTCACAGAGTCCGCAAGTTATGGTAGCTCAAGTTAAAGAAGCAGAAGTTTGGCACACCCTTCGATAGCCCAATGGCTGCAGCGATGGTTAATCCACTCTCCTCACCAGATTTGGATAGGTAAAACTTACTTTTCCTACTGTTCACACAGAGGCCAGACCATGTTGCGAAAGTATCCAGAGTAGAAGTTATCAACGAGACAGATGTTATACATGGTCTGGTGAAAAGAAGTATATCATCCGCGAAGAACAAATGCGTAAGTTTGGTTTTCTCACACCTCGAATGCAGCTCAAAACCAGGCTTCAAAGCTGTTTATTGCAGCAAACCAGATAAGATCTCCATACTCAACACAAACAGATATGGGGATAGAGGGTCACCTTGTCTTAGTCCTCTGCGATGTTGGATAAAGCCATGAAGTTCACCATTAATACAGATGGAAGAACTTGGTGTCGAAATACATTCCATCACCCAGTTAATAAACTGGCATGGGAACCCAAAAACCTTCAAGATACAGCATATGAAGGACCATTCAATGGAGTCAAAAGCTTTTTCAATATCCACCTGTATAACACACCCCTTAGGTCCCTTCATATTTCCATATCCATGAATAAGCTCTTGGACAAGCAGGATATTGTCAACAATCCTTCTCCCCAGAACAAGAGCAGATTGGGCTGGACTAACTAAACTCCCAATCATGGCCTTGAGTCTATTAGCCAGCACATTCGGGATGCATTTATATATTGTATTGCAGCAGGATATTGGCCTGTAATTCGAGACTTTCGATGCACTCCTGGTCTTGGGCACTAGTCTTATTGCAGATACATTGATTTGCCTCAGCATTCGTCCATTCGGAAAGAACTCCTGGATAGCATCAATTACATCCCTGCGAACTGTATCCCATGAGGTAACAAAAAACTCCGGAGGAAAACCATCTGGCCCTGGAGCCTTACCTTGCTTCAAAGAGCATAGGGTACTAGTAATTTCATCCTCAAGAACAGGTTTCACAAGAAGTTCACTTTGCAGGGTTCAAGCCTGGATTGCACAGTCTCTGCAAGGATTCCATAACTGCCGTTACAAATGAATCTGGAAGATGCACCATAGAGCAAGCGAAAGTGACTGATGATCTCCAGGATGATTTGTTCCCTTGAAACAATCTCAGTGCCATCTGCTTTTGTCAGAGAGAAAATATTATTAAGATTCCTTCTGGCCATCATACTCCTGAAGAAGTACGCATTATTCCTATCTCCCAGTCTCAGCCAGCGAATTCTGGATTTTTGCTTGAGAAAGTTCTCCTCAAGCCTTGCAAGCATAGACCATTTTAAACCAACCTCTTTCTCTTTTTGAATTGTCTCGGAATTGGGGAAGGCCAAATTAATCCCCTGCCAATGTTGAAGCTCATCTCCGAGTTGCAATACTTGCCCGGAAATACCATACGCTTTATTCCTGTTAAAGACCTTCAATCTCTCTTTTGCTTCCCTCATCTTCTTACAAAGAATTTAAATGGAATCTTCCTTCGATCCCTCTCCCCTAGTTGCACAACACCCGGAAAGTGATCCGAGGTCAGGGGTAAGTGAAAGAACACGCTGGAGTTGCCAAAAGCTTCCATCCATTCCTCATTGACCACTACTCTCTCAAGCTTACACTGAATTGGTGGGTCCCTTTTGTTCGACCAGGTAAAGAATTGGCCACCAAAAGAAAGATCATCTAATCCCGCAGCCTGTAGTACATCATCCAAAACTTCATCTTGTTCAATCCATCTCTCGCATCCTCCCCTCTTTTCATACTGCTTCCTTATAGCATTAAAGTTGCCCAATACACACCAAGGAACTCCATTTGCTTGAATAGTTCTAATGAATTGCTAGAGGTCCATCCTACTACCACAATCATTTTTCCCATATACAAATGTAACAAGCATATGTAGATCCTTACCAATATGCTTCACAGTACAATGGATCCATTGTGGATTAACCGACAAAATATCAACCCGCCGCAACACAGGGTCCCACATCACTTGAATACGACCTGTTTCCTTTGTTCCCAAAGCCGTAACAGATTTCCATCCCCCTCCCATCTTCCTATCCATGATAGGCTCAAAACACCTTCTGACCTTAGTTTCCAAGAGACCCATGACACCAATCCTGTACGTACCCATAAAATTGTTGGTTTAGGGTTTAGGGTTTAGGGGTTTGGGGTTTGGGGTTCGGGTTTAGGGTTTAGGGTTTAGGGTTTAGGGTTTAGGGTTTTTAGGGTTTAGGGTTTAGGGTTTAGGGTTTTAGGGTTTAGGGTTTAGGGTTTAGGGTTTAGGGTTTATGGTTTTCTTTTTGATAAGTAATACTCTATGACCCAATAAAAATCTGTACAAAGATCACAGGGGCATACCCCCGGAAATCAACACCACAACACCGTATCTACGCATACCACATACGTAACCAAATAAAGTATCACACTACGGCCGAGGTAGCGAGGAAAGAATAAGTGAGGCAAGTGTCCTAGGAGGAAGCAAACGCTCGCCAGCCCTGCGCTTGTTCCGCTCTATCCATAGGTAATAAACGCATCCTCCCAACATTCGAACAAAGGATAGACGCCTTTGAAGTGTGACCCCAGCCGGCGAGAACAACAACTCAGTTATAGCAGACCACCTTCGCGGAAAGTTCGGCGCAACATCCCGACCAACAGTATACAACCAAACCTCCGCTGAATAACTGCATGTAAAGAAAAGGTGGTCTAACCTCTCTCGCCTCGAACCACAAAGTGCACATGTAGATGAAGATGAAACCCCTAGGCTGAATAGCATGTCGGAAGTATATAGCCTCCCCTGAACTGCCAACCAGAGGATGAACGAGAACCGCGGCAACATACCCTTAGGGATATATCTCCATGCAGAGGCGATAGTAAAATCTCCATCAGGACGTAATGACCAGATAACCCGATCAGAAGTACCTGATAATGGATAACAACCGGCAGGTAGCAACTCGCGCAATCTGTCAAAGCACGCTCGCCTATGCCGATGAATACGCACATCACCTCCCTCAATGTAGCTCCGCCAATTCGAATCAGCAAAGAAATCCGCCACTGAGATCCTAGAAGGGATCCTGGAGCGCTCGATATCCTCATGCCCAAAGACATCCACCAAAGGACCCAATGGGGACCACGTGTCAAACCAGAAGGAAATCCTGCTGCCATCCCCCATACGCCAGGAAATGAGTCGGCGAACAAGGTGCCTCAGTGTCAGTAGTCATCTCCAGATCCAGGAGCACCTATCCGGCTGCCGAGCCTGCCAAAAGGATTCTCCCCTCAAGAGATACGTCCTAGCCCAGCGAGCCCATACTGAGTCTTCTGGATCCGATAAGAGGTGCCAAATGTGCTTCAGCATCGCCGCTCGGTTCCACTCTCTGACCCGCTTAAGGCCAAGCCCTCCCTGTTCCTTTGGCCTGCACACTGTTTGCCAAGCTACCTTTGCCTTGTGGTGGTCCATCGATGGACCCGACCACAAAAATCGAGACATGAGCTGCTCCAGCCGCTTGCAAACCGACATCGGTAGTGGAAATATAGACGACCAGTACGTCTGAGTCGCGAATAGTACCGAGCTCACTAGCTGTAGCCTCCCAGCATACGATAAGTGTCTACTCGTCCAGTGGCAAATCCTGCTAGCAATAGCATCCACTAACGGCGAACAATCCTCCGAGGTTAGCCTCCTCGTAATAAGGGGCACTCCAAGATACCTAACCGGTAACTCCCCCCGTGTAAAACCAGAATCAGCCAGAATCTGCGCCTGCACATCCCCCGAGACTCCACCAAAGAAGATCTCACTCTTTTGTGCGGTTATCCTCAATCCAGATTGATCCCCGAATCTAGATAATGTCTCCAATACACAACGCACCGACGAAGGTCTCCCACAAGAGAAAATGAGAAGATCATCCGCAAAACATAAGTGAGACAATCGTACCTTCCGACAACGAGAATGAAATCCAAAGTAAGATGTCTCCGCAGTCTTCCTCAACATGCCAGATAATACTTCCATGACCATCACAAAGAGATACGGCGACAAAGGGCATCCCTGACGAAGGCCCCTGGAACTACTGAAGAAACCCTGTAGCTCCCCGTTAATGCTGATAGAGAATCTGGCCGTAGTTACACACTCCATGATGAGCCAGATGAACGAACTCGGAAAACCGAAACACTCCAGTACCGCCCGTAAGAAATCCCACTCGACCGAATCATATGCCTCACGGATATCAATCTTCAATGCACACCGCGGGGGACTCCTCTCCGTATGATAGCCCCTAATGATCTCGTGTGCTACCATAATGTTATCCACAATGCGTCGTCCAGGTATAAACGCCGACTGCTCAGAACCTATGATACCAGGAAGCACCTCCCTAACTCGCGTCGCCAGTATACGAGTAATACACTTGTACACCGTGTTACAACACGAGATAGGCCTGAAATCCGTTAATGCCGTCGGATTCGCTTTCTTCGGAATGAGCGATATAATAGTGGTATTCGCCTCACGAAGAAGACGACCCCGAGTAAAAAAATCCTGCACTGCCTCAGTAACCAGCGCTCCCACAACCTCTCAGGATCTCCTGAAGAACTCTGCCGTATATCCATCCGGTCCAGGTGCCTTGTGACGGCCAAGCTGAAACATCGCCTTGCGCACCTCCTCCCCAGAAACAGGGGCCACCAGGGTAACAGACTGTTCTGACGACACAGTCCCAGATAAGACCTCCCGTATCATATCCCTATCAATCGGTGCTGTTCGCGGAATCGCTGTGAATAACATGCTGAAATACCGGATATTCTCATCCCTCACCTCCGTCGTATCAGACAACACCACACCGTCATCCCTCGTCAACGACAAAATGGCGTTCCTGTTATGGCGACGCTTCATCATGCTGAAAAAATAGACTGTGTTCCGATCCCCGAGCTGTAGCCAGCGGACACGGGCCTTCTGGCGCAACATGCTTTCCTCCAGCCTAGCCAGATAATTAAATCTGGATGCGGCAACCCGCTCAACAAACGAAACCTCACCATGCGAGCCCTCGGCCAACAACTCAGACTGGACCTCCTCAAGATGTGATCGCGCCTCGCCAACCCGCGTCGATAACCCACCAAGCTCATCCCGATTCAGCCTTTTCAATTTCCCTTTAAGAGCACCAAGCCTCCTGTATAGCAGGAACATAGGCCGCCCATCATACCTCTCTGACCACGCCTGCCGAACCAATCCCTCATAATGTGGGTGCTCCGTCCAGAATTCAAAGAACTTGAACGGAACACGGCACCCCTGTGTTCTCTGCATGAGCCACACTAAGCATGGAGAATGATCCGAGCAACCAGGAGCCAAAAACCGGGCCAAAGAATCTGAGAAGTCGCTCAACCATCGCATGTTCACCATCACCCTATCCAACTTCCGGAGTTCGTCCATGTGAAAAACTCTCCGGTAGACCGAAGATCCTCTAACTCCGCATCCCTGACTGCAACATCGAACTCCTCATCCACTCCATGCCAACTCAAGTCCCCACCCTACCGCTCATACGGTGTCCGAACAGCATTCATATCGCCAATAACACACCAGGGCTCCCCGACATATCGAGTGGAAGCCTCACGCAAGAACCTCCAGAGAGAACGTCGACCGGTGGCATCATTCAGACCATACACAAACGTAATCTGAAAAGATACGCCTGTCGCAATGAAAGTAACCCTAGCATGCATCCACTAAGGGTTAATATCAGCCACGTCCACCTGTACACGAGAGGGATCCCAACAAACCCAAATCCTTCCAGTCACAGATGCACCATGGGCAACTACATATCTCCAAGAAGAAAAGAACGCACTCTGACTCCGCGATTCAACCGAAGCCCGCACCCTAGTCTCAGGAAGAGCAAACAAAGATAACCTATGAATGGAAATGAGCCTGCGAACCTCGCCGACATGTAAGGGGTCATTGAAGCCGCGCACATTCCACGCTCTGAACATAGGCATCATCATAAATCAACAAATCACCTAGAGTCCCCGAAAACGGGACCTCCCAGAAGGCACCAGTGGCGGCGCCTCCTGAACCTGCTGAGCCTGCTTTTCCTTTTTCTTCTCTTTCTTTGTCAACTTGGACGAAGGACGAGAATCAGCATCAGCAGTATCATCTCCATAAGCACGCATGTCCGCATAAAAATCAGAACTCAAGGATTTCTCCTTGTTCAGAGCACAACTACCCAAGGACTCAGAAGACCCAGCCTGTACAACCTGGTGCTTCCCCTTATCAGATAGAAGCTCAGGAACAACAGTGAGTGGCAGATCATCTAGTCGCTCCTCCTCCGCCGGCGTAACATCAGTCAGATCCGTCTGTCTCTCATACAGAACAATAGCACAAGAGGAGTATCCCAACGTATCCATATCTCCAAGATCGTGTACCAACTCCACCCCAGCAACACCCTGCTCTCCAATCGTGATATCAGGCCGTATCTCTCCCTCCTCATCGGCATCCTGTAATGCCTGAAAGGCATTGATTGAGCGTTCAATCACCTCTGGTACCCTGGAATAGGTGTAGTGAGCTGCGGCCCCGACTCACGTGTCCCCGGAGCACCCGCATCCATGAACCCATCTCGAGAGTCCACAGCAGCCTGC